>OX451215.1:164604079-165068655 GCA_949628195.1 Phasia obesa
AATTTGCAATCGCATCCTAAAGAACAAACACCATCTGGTAATTTTAATCGTCTCGAAGCAAGCATCGAGACATTGTGTGCATTCGATAAACAGTTTTATGAGCTCTATGAGCAGCATGATGCAAGAAATGGTACGCATGCAATCTACTATGTTGCAGGCGTTACTTAACAAACCATGAACTGTTTAAAAATATGTTTCTGGAACGCAAACGGCTTGCGCCAACACAAAAATGAACTCGAGTACTTCCTTAAGAAGGAACAAATTGATGTCATGCTGGTTTCAGAGACTCACTTAACAACAAATAGCTTTTTCAAATCTTATATGACACCAAGGACCCCCGTGGCAGAGCATGTGGTGGTTCAGCAATACTAATAAAGGCTCGAATCAAACATTATTTACTGTGTGATTTTTGTGAAGATTACCTACAAGCAACAAACATCTGTATTGAAGAATTTCATCAAAACTTAGTTATTTCTTCAATTTATTCACCTCCTAGGTTTCAAATATCAGAGAGTCAATACAGCGATTTCTTCAAATCACTAGGTCCCTGTTTCATAGCATCAGGCGACTACAACGCTAAACATACGTTTTGGGGATCACGCCTAATAACTCCAAAAGGTCGAGTTTTGTTTGACACAATTTCAAAAATGCGTCTGAATGTGATATCGAGTGGACAACCCAACTATTGGCCTACTGATCGACAAAAAATACCGGATGTTATTGATTTTGGCGTGATTAAGGGTATTCCAAGAGAAACGATTAAAGCTGAAGCGTCACTTGAATTATCCTCAGATCATTCACCCACTATCGTCTATATATGGGACAAACAAAACATCATATCACCAATGACTACCACAAGCATTAATTGGTTGAAATATAGAAAGTATCTTAGTACTCATTGTTCGGAAAACATCCCGCTAAGAACACCTGAAGAGGTAGAGCGGAGTCTTATTGATTTTGACCAAAACCTCAAATCAGCTGCCCAACATTCAACAATAACCCGACAATTAGCTAGATACAATCAAATTTATTCTGCAGATATCGAACGGCTCTTGGCTGAAAAAAGAAAAATTCGTAGAGAATGGCAATCACAGAGATCTCCTCAACTCAAAAGCAGACTTAAAGAATGCACGAACCGGCTAAGAGACATGCTGGAATCTCAAAGAGTAGCATCCCTGAAAAACTATTTGGGAGACCTAGACGCAACTCCTCAATCAGATTATTCGTTATGGCGTGCTTGTAGAAACCTTAAAAGGCCAGTTTTACGTAAGCCTCCCTTGCGAACTTCAGCTGGAGGCTGGGCAAGGAGTGATACCGAAAAAGGAAATTTATTTGCTGCACATTTGAAAAAGGTTTTTACCCCAAATATATCGACTGATATAGTTGAGTTGCCAGTTCTCGAGGCTAGTGCTGCAGTACCGATAAGATTTGAATTTGGTGATCTTGAAAAGGCAATAACGGATTTGAACACCAAAAAAGCCCCTGGCGTTGATAAAACCAGTAACAAGATATTAATTGAGTTGCCCCGTGTAGCTCGCAGAATCGTTCTTTTTATTTTTAATGCTATTTTACGTTTTGAGTACTTTCCCACAGATTGGAAGGTGTCCTTGGTTACCATGATTCCTAAACCAGGAAAAGACCACACAAAAATTGAATCATACAGACTGTAGATATGTAAATATGTAGATATTATTTAGAAATAATATTTGTTTATAAAAATTATATTTATTTTATTTCAAGTAAATTTTTCAACTAACTCAAAAACCAATATACAAAAATGATAATAATAAAAAAGAATAAATTGATTAAAATTATATTTACACAAGTATTATAAAACAAGTATTTTATAAAAACACCATCACTACACAGACCTATAAGCCTTTTGTCAAATATGTCAAAGCTGTTTGAGAGGATGTTAATAACTAAGCTTAACCCTATTCTAAGCGACAAAGGATGTATTCCAAACCATCAATTCGGCTTCAGGAAAAAACATAGTACGATCGAACAAACTCACAGGTTAGTCAATGTTGTTAAGAAGACATTTGAAGAGAGAAAATACTGCTCTGCGCTTTTTATCGACGTTTCTCAAGCATTCGATAAGGTATGGCATGAAGGCCTAATATATAAGCTAAAACTGAATTTGCCCGTAAACCTGTATAAGCTGCTAGATAGTTATTTAACCGAACGAAAATTTATTGTGAAAGAAGGAGATTTTTTGAGCTCACCCCAGCCAATCGAAGCCGGAGTTCCCCAAGGTAGTATATTGGGGCCCTTTTTATACTTATTGTATACTTCAGACATGCCAACTAGTAACCGAGTTCACACATCGACATTTGCTGACGACACAGCTTTTTTGAGCATTCACGAAAGACCCGAAGTAACATCACGATATTTACAAGACCACATATCCAATTTAGAAAAATGGTTAAAGAAATGGAGAATAAAAGTGGATGAACAAAAATGTACTCACATAACCTTCACACTGCGTACAGCATCTTGCCCCCCTATTCGGATAAATAACCAAACGATACCTCAGCTTTCAGACGTCAAATATCTCGGCATACATCCTTACATGGAAACGGCACATAGAAACAAAGTTAACACAAATGAAGTTGAAAGCAGTCCAACTAAACTGGCTAATTGGCAGAAATTCTACTCTAGCTTTAGACTGCAAACTTTTATTATACAAGTCAATTCTAAAACCAATATGGTGTTATGGCATTCAATTATGGGCTACCAACGTAGAAAAAATTCAAAGGCGCCAAAATAAGATTATACGTATTATTACATCTGCTCCCTGGTATATAAAAAATTCGAACATCCATAAAGATCTAAACATGCCATCAATTAAAGCAGAAATAGCGAAACTTGCCATAAGGTATTTAAAGAAGCTTGCAACTCATCCGAATCCAATGGCCCGTAACATACTAACTGAACCTGGTTACATTCGACTAAGAAGGAGGGACACTGCTTCTCTCATCCGTACATCAGAGGGATAACCCACAAATTACAGTAACCGTGAAACATACATTTTTTTTTGTCCAGCACTGGTTGGACTTAACAAGTATATTTTTAGAATTAAGATATGAGTAATTATTGATAGTTCAATTAAAATGAAGATACAATAAATAAAAATTGCGAAAAAAAAAATATTTATGTCGATCAGAGATTTCCTTTGATCCACTCCAATATTAATAAATGCAAGTACACCACCACCATCGAATATACAACCTACTATCGAGAATGATACTTAAATCTAAGAACTCTGGTACTGATTCCATCAAATAATCATATGCTTAAAATTAGTTAAGTTTGAATCCATTAGGTTGATTTTGCAACAACTGTATAACGTATTTAAAGCCTATTGCAATTGGATTCGTTCGACTAACAATTTGTAACCTCAAAAAATGTTTACATCATCTGCAAACATTAACTGCCTATGTCAGAGTGTCACACGAATTCGTTCTTTCGTACAATTACAATTAAAACAAAAACAACATTTGTAAATTTATTTTTGTTTTAAATGCGAAAGAACGAATTCGTGTGATACTGTGAAATAGGCAGTAAAACATTGCAAAACTTGATTGCAGATGGCAAATTATTTATGGGACATAAGAGTTTACAACAATTTTTCAAAACTGTTTTTTAATTATTGAAATCACCTCTTTGCGTTCTGCTAATTAAATACATTTTATGTTAATTATTTAATTTTACATTGATTTAAGTGAAGCCCATTAAGTTTAGTATTGTAAGAACAACATTGTGGCTAATTTTATTGCAAATTTTACTGAAGTCTATATAAACAACATTTGTTGTCTGAACATCATTCGCGATTTATTAAGGTTGTATAATTCTTGCAAATAAAACCGACTTCAAAACAGACAAACTTAAAATCATGTTTCTTTAAGACGGTAATTATACAATGATTATATTATATTCGAGGAAGATTGTAGCGGGATTTTTTAAATGTCATAGCTCAAACTGTCAATTCAGATAAAAAAAACTAATTTTTGAATTCAATAATCTAAAACAAATATCAGTCGATTTTTACTGGGGGAGCAATACTTCCGGAGTATATAGGTGCACAAGACCCCAGGGTTCTGTGCTTTTTCAGGTCAAACCAATGCCAAACGACTGTCTGTGTACAGCGGATCAAAAGTTTGGCTATATACATAAAACAACACTAACTATTGCGACACCCTGTAATTTCCGAGTTCAAATTTTATACTTGTTATAGCGGTCGTAGCAATATAGGTTCATTGTAAATTTCAACCGTCTGTTTGTAACGGTTTAAAAGTTTGGTCATATACATCAAATTACATAAACTATTGCGACACCCTGTAATTTATAATTTTAAATACTTATTTTAACACACATAGTAATGGACATTCTGTCTAATTGTTAAGTGTTTGTCAATAACTATATAAAAGATAGGGTCATATATATCAAATGACGTCACTTATTGGGACACCCTTTAAATTCAAATTTTAATATAAATACTTGTTAAAGAGAACTTTGTCATACAGATTCTTTGTAAATTTTAACTTTGTGTCCATATACATCAAATTACATCAACTATTGGGACACCCTTTAATTTCCAATTTTTTATATTTATACTTGTTGTTATACCAGACATAGTAGTGAATATTCTGTCTATTTTTCAAGTGTTTGTCTATAACGGTTCCAAAGATGGGGACATAATGGTCAAATTACATCAATAATAGGGACACCCTTTAATTTATCCAAATTTTATACTTGTTGTAATAGCGCACTAAGCAAAATAGGTTCTTTGTAAATTTCAACTGTCTATCTATAACAGTTTGGCCATATATATAACTTTTACATTAACTATTGGGGCACCCTTTAATTTCCAAATTCATATTTTACACTTGTTATTTTAGCGGACTTAGCAATACAAGTTCTTTGTAAATTTCAACTGCCTGTCTATAACGGTTCAAAAGTTTGGCCATAAATAAAACCAACTAATGGGACACCCTTTAATTTCTAATTTTAAATATTTATACTTATTATAATAGACATAGTAACGAACATTCTGTGCAACTTTCAAGTGTTTGTCTATAACGGTTCAAAAGATAGAACCATAAAGGTGAAATTACGTCACCTATGGGGTCACCCTTTAATTTAATTTTTTAATTACTTTTTATTATTGGGAGCTATAGTGATATGCACTTTTTTCTAAGTTTAAATGTTCATAATGCACGTAAAAAACATGTATGTGTTATGGGGACACCCTTTAATTTTTAAACTTTTAAACTGTTTTTAAAATGGGACCAATCTGTAGCCATAACATTTCTTAACCTTAAAATCGAATAAGAAATGACCGGGTTCTGAAGGCGCAAACATACAAAAAAAAATAAAGCAACACACATACGAATTGATAACCTCCTTCTTTTTTTGAAGTCGGTTAAAAATACACGTTTTTGTGACTGTTGAGCGACCTTGTCCTTGACCTGCTAAAACTGTAATAGTAATGATGGTATTGTAAAGCTAAAAAAACCTGTCCAAAGACACTTTCCAAAAGACTTTGATATTGCACTGCTGTGTCTTTATAATATTTGACTTGCTCCTGATTTAAGCAACAGAATAACGAAAGAATTGTTTCAAAACTTAATGATGTGACTAGATCAAAGGTACAATTGATATGCGATATTTATAGATAGTTTTATGGTCGAAAACGTAAGCAGTGTTAATATGTTGGTGGAATTGATGTACGCACATATAGTAAAATTGTCCATCAGAAAAAAATTATTGTTGTTGGATATAACAGAGCTCTCGTTGGATGCATTATTTAAGTACTTCATAATACCTGCATACACAGAACAATTTTTTTTACCAATTAAGGATTTCAATCAGTTTTAAATTAAACTTCAATTGAATGGCAGAACTCAGATATTTCTGAACCGATTTAAAAAATTATTTGAAAGGTTATGTTTACAGATTGGTCCCGTTTTAAAAACAGTTCATTATTTTAAAAATTAAAGGATGTCCGCATACAACATACATGTTTTTTTTTGTGTATTAAGAACCGTAAACGGCACCTATTTAAAATTTAAAAAAATTGCGTACCACTATAGCTCCCACCAACAAAAAGTAATAAAAAAATAAATTTTGACCTTTATGGGCCTATTTGACAGAATGTCCATTACTATGACTGTTATAATAAAAATTATAAATATTTAATTTCATAAATTAAAGGGTTCTGCAATAGGTCATTTAATTTAATGTATACTTTTGAACAGTTGTACACCGACCGTTGAAATTTACAAAGAACCTGTATTACGAAGTCCGCTATAACCAAAAGTATAAAATTTAAATTTGGAAATAAAAGAGTGTCCCAATAGTTAATGTAATTTAATTTATGTGCTGAAATTTACAAGGAACCTGTATTGCTATTGTATAAAGGGTGTCCCAATAGTTCTGTAATTTACCAAACTTGAACTTGAACCGTTATAGACAGACAGTTGAAATTTACATAAAATCTTTGTGGCCAAGTCCTCTATAACAACAAGTCTTTAATTTAAAATTGTAAATTAAGGGGTCTCCCAATAGGTGATGTTATTTGATTTATGTTGCCCTATCTTTGAAACCGTTATAGACAGACATTTGATATTTACATAGATCGTATATTACTATGTCCGCTATAGCAAAAAGTATAAAGTTGGAAGTTAAAGGGTGTAGCGAAAGTTAATAATATTTGATCTATATGATCTTATCTCTTGAAGGCTTATAGATAAACATTTAACAAAGCGAATATTACTATGCCCACAATAAAAAGTACAAAAAACTTAAAGCGTATCCTCATAGCTAAGGTAATTTTACTTATAGGGCCTAGTCTTTTGAACCGTCAGAGATAGAGACTTGATATTTACGCAGAGAGTGTATTATTATCTGCTTTAAGAATTATAAAATTGCAAATGAATGGGTGTCCCTATAGTTAATGAAATGTGATGTATGCCTTATCTTTTGAGCCGTTTTAGATAGATAACTGGAATTTACACATATGTGTATTATTATTATGGTCACTACTGCAGCTATAAAAATTTAAAATTAAATGGTGTCCCCACAAAAGACGAATGTAGGTGAAAATAGCTTAACTTTTGAATAGTAATAGGGAGATGCTTGAATTTCACATAGTTTTTACTCTTTTATCTTTTATTTGTTTTATATATAGTTCTTACCGATTACTTCTTACATTTTTACTTTAGAACTTGTACCCAACTATCTGTTTTGAAGTCGGTTTTTTCAGGAATTATTTATTTTATTGATTCAAATATATATATTTGTTTAAAACATACAAAAAAATCCTAATTAAACAATTAGTTGAATCAATTAATTATTTAATTAATTAACTAACTGTTGAAATTTTTGTTTTGTGTGTAGTAAAGATGAAATTTTTATATCTTATTCTTTTAAGAGATAATCTTTCATTCAGTTCAGAATATAAGTGACTTTTCTAAGAGCCGCTTTACTATGGAAAACCCAATTTTGAATACGAAATCGTATTGTTAATACCATAATTCTAATAGAGTATTATTTTCTTTTGTTTCCTTATCTCAACTATTGTTATGTGGACTCTATGCTATCTTCTATTTGTAGGGTATAAAAAATTATAATATATTTCTTATTGAGTTTTCATTGCTGCTTCACTTTATAATCAATAATCTATTAATAGTTTATTAATGTTGCACGATTTGTTAGTTTAAAACAAAAAACAAAAAAAGTCTGTAAATGCGATGTGGCATTTTCTGTAATTGCAACTGTAATACGCGCCTCTAAATCTGATATTTTTATTTAAAATACCCGCTGCTAATGGATCAAATTTAAAAATGATAAAAAAAAAAACAAAAATAACTCTTATCTTATACAGAAATCATTTTTAATAGTTATTTAGACATTTTGTAGCCGTTTGAGTATTGTTTTTGTTTCTATTTAATCGTGACAATAAATCACAACTGCTAGTAAAAATTGAAAATTGGCGTTTATAATCACATTGGACTGTTTCTCATTTATTACTTTTTCCTCAGTTTTTTTATTTTATTTTTGTGTTACTAAGGTGATGTGGTTTAATACGTACTCGTATGCGTAGTTATGATGTAAGTTTTGTTAACAGTTGCTATGATATGCTCTAATTTGATGTTGTTTTTGTATGTATTTTTTGTTTTAGTTACACAAATTTTTTTATCGTTTTATAATGTAAACGAATAAATTACGAGTATTATAATTGAATACATGTATTATGTTTTTAATGGAAATCTTTTTGCATTTTTATAAAGCAGTAGCGCAGATAGAGGTAAGAGTTGCGGAGATTACAAAACAGCATCTCTTCCCTACTTACCTCTACTCGAGAATAATTTACTTGTATCTGCTTAACTACATTCTTGTATCTGCTTTACTACATTCTTGTATCTGCTTTACTACATTATTTACTACTCTCTGTTTTTTTCTCAAACTCACTTATCTTTCCTCTCTCTACCTTAGGCTAAATTCAGACATGCCAAATTTTTGTTATTCTCTTTTCAACTTACATTTTCGTTAACCCTGTCAAGCATAAATCACAGATAAAATATAAATTGGCTATTATTTTGGTATAATCTTAATCAATACTGTTTTATCTACTCCCCACTACGTTACTCTACATTACTTCAGTCCACTTCAAGTTACGCTACATTACTCCAAACTAGTACGCCACAGTACTGTAACCTACTTTATGCCAAACTATTCTACTCTAAGATTTTCTACGCTACTTTAATAATAATATTCGCTGCTCTACGCAGCACTACGCTACTCTACATTACTCCAGACTACTACTCCAGATTCGTATATATTAATCAACGCTGTAGAATGCTCTTCTACATTACTACATTACGCTACTTTATGCTACAATACTCTACTATCCGCTATTCTACGCAACTCTATTCTAAGCTACTATATTCTAAGCTATACTATTCTAAACTGCTCTATTCTAAGCTACTCTATTCTAAGCTACTCTATTCTAAGCTACTCTATTCTTAGCTACTCTATGCTACTAAATGTTACTCTATGCTACTATATGCTACTCTGTGCTATTCTAAGCTACTCTATGTTACTATATGCTACTCTATGCTACTCTATGCAACTCTGTGCTACTCTGGGCTTCTCTAGGCTACTCTGGGCTCCTCTAGTCTCCTCTAGGCTCGTCTAGGCAACTTTAGGCTACTATACGCTACTTTAGGCTTCTCTACACTTTAGTTGTGGCCTTTATTTCATTCTCCCAATTCATTTCTGAAGTATGCTTCCAACTCTTTGACTCCTACTCTTCAGATAGCGCGAACGGCGAGCTTTGCACAGTACTACGAATTCGTCGACAAAAATTTGTTTCGTATATTCGTTAACTATAACTCAATGAGGACGAAAAAAAATTTAAAGAATTACCAATACTTTAATAATTATCCGTTTTTCTCTCGATATTTTTATATCTTTTGGTACCAGGTTATATGTATATGTTTTTCACTTCTTTGTTAATAGTTTCCCCATTATGCGTTTTTGTGTAAATTATGACAAAAATACATGATATTGTATAAATTAATTAATTTAGGTATAAATTTTAATTTACATTCAGCAGCTGATAGTTTGACTATATTTCTGCTGAAAAAAGGCACAAATTAAAAGAAAAATTAAAATTAAAAAAAAATATACATAGAAAATAAAATTATACAATTAAAAAAATTTTACTTAATTTTTATGCTATAAATAAAGAATAAATCAATTATTTAAATAAAAATTAATTACATATAATGAAATTTATAATCAAGCTTAAATTCGTTTTACTTCTCTCTAAGAAAGAATTAATTAAATTACAAATGAGGTGATAATATTAAAAAAAAAAAAATTGGGAAAATTTAATTTTTAGACACCAGCAGGAGCGGAATACACATTTTCTAGATAGCCACGTCCGTCATTAGCACTCTTGTATCTAATCTACTTAGGGTAGTGTTTAGTTGTAAGCATCATCTATTTAACCAACCAAACCCAGATAAAGGAATACGAGAAAACTTGTATTAAATTTTCAATCGTCAGTTGGTGAGAACGAAGTCTATCACTACCTTAAGCTTCCCTCTTGTTGAGTATTTTTACTTTTAATATTTACCACCTTATATTTTTGTTGTTTCTTTCAGCCAACCTTCGGTTAGCAATGAAACAGTTCGACTAATAATAATTAAAATTTTCAAAAATAAAACTTAATTTTATTTTCTAAAATTATTTATATATTGAAGAGAAATGCGGGCACTTGCTAAATTACGTCGTTGTTCGTCGGCTTAAGAAATAGAAATAAATCTATCGCAGAGTTCGTTACGCACGAAAAATTTCGTCGTCTCACTGATTGTATGTTTTTCCATATACAGAAATGTTTTTTATATGTTTCGACGAATATTCGGGACGAAATATTTGTCGTTCGTCCCAGATGTGTTAATACTCACAGATTAGAGTAGTAATCTGTTTCAAACTCTAAGCCTCCGATTGAAGTACTATGTGGGTATTGCCCAATGATCTATTAGAAATTTTCCTACGCCCCTGCATATTCAATTTATAATGATTATAACAATTTTTTTCAATCAACATAATTTTTCAGACAGTTCAATGAATTTGTGTGTTTTTACAATCATGTTCACATGCATCGACTAGTGAGGCAGTTCAGTGCCTAAAATTCTTTAAGTTTGAAATTAACAAAAAAAAAAAAATATTATAGAATAATTTTCTTAATTTTGTGTAGTTTGGCTTATTGTTTGTTGTTGTATATTTTGTATCCTCGAGGGACATGTTTAATTTATAACACGGCTCCTTTGTTTGTAAGTAGTTGTATTTTTAAGAAGTCTATATTAATTGCATTTGGCAATATTTTAAGTACATAGAGCTCCTCAATATGTAGAGATTGTTTTAGAGCCTTTTGGGAAGTTTTATAATTTTTTTTTTGTTAGCTTTTGGTAAAAAAAATTAATAATAGATTGTGAATTGTTACGCCTTTTAATGAATTTAATGAATTAATATTTGAAATTAACTAAAGTTAGTGTATTATTCATCGATGGGAAAAGCAATATTTCTGCAATTGTAAATTCAACAGTGCGTTCAAGGCAGCTTTTAAATAAATGAAAATTCTATAAATTGCCTCATAGGCACTGGGGCTCTAACAGTGCGCTTTAAACAGCTTAATTAGATGAATTTTAAACAAAATTAATTTTTCAAATACAATACTATTTAAAAAGCTGGTAAATTAATGTGTTTATATCCTACACAACTACACTTGCATTTCTTCTCATTTTTGCAAGGCCAAAAACTAATAATCAATTATTCACATTTTAGTACAGCAAACGAATCAGACTCACTTTCTCAGATACGGCTAAGGGGAAGCAATATACCTCAAAAATACGCTTTGTAATTGGAAAATCCTATTTTGACAGAGCCTCAATTAGTGAAGTTGGCTGCAAGGAAACTTTTAATGTTTTTTGTGAAACAGAAACAGTGAAGACATTTTAGTAACTTTCTGCTTTATGTAGCGATTTCAGATCTCTTTTAAGTTTTAATTTATTAGATTTTATTAAACAAAATAAGTTAATCATTACTGCTGATGACTGAGCGCTTCTATGGAGGTTTGTCATTACAAGTTGAAAGATGAGGCATACTTAAATTCCAAAATACCATATTGGTTTGAGAATTGACTTGAATTGAATTGAATTTTTTTTACTGACTTTATATACCTTGACGCCATTTTTTCAAAGTATATGGCAGCACCAGGCTTGCACGTAATCAAAAACTGAAAGATGAATATCATTAAGTTCTGGACAGTGTCCTAATGGGTGGCACTAAGAGAACCCGTAGCCTCACAGGGATTTAGAATCTCTGTGAGCGGTTATTGGAGGGGCCATCCGGAGAGTAACTTGGTGGCTGGGCTTTAGACCTAAATCGTAGGAAGTTTTTTTAGTCCAGTGTGCTGCTGCATTTCAAGAGATTTACTAATTGCGTGTCACGAGTTCAGGAAATCCATCAACATAGATGCAACTCTGTATGACATCTGTATAGTTGAACGTTGCAGTCAAAGCTAAAGATATAGTTTTTGTCACTAAGATAATTTGGAAGGACTGTTATTAGCTTAATTTTTATTAGGCTACCGTACACAATGAGTAAATACTTAACCCTATTGTTTTCGCTAGAATCGTGGAAGGTAGACTCTTGAAATGTTCACATTAGTTGTGTTACTGTGGTGCTATAGCAACAAATACTAAATTTTGTATCGTGCTCCGAAATTTACTTGTTGTTCCCGAATTCGCCTTTTTTTAACTGTAGGAGGCAGTCACAAAGTAATTAAAATTTTTAAGTTTAAAGTTTTTGTTTTATTAGACATCGGGGAAAACAGTAATATTTCAGAAAGTAATCGATGGTTTTAAGTTGTGGCCATTTAAATATGCAGTTGAATAATCAGGCTACTAGTAGATGATATTTCATTAATTTACAAGTGCTTTATTTGCAAATAAATGAGATTCAAAGTACCATGATGTCACTTAGACTAAATTATTTGTTTTACAATATGTATGAAAATCATTATACACTATTTTTATTTGTATGGTTTACACTATTTTATTTAAATTGACTCCAAATAATATGTTGTAAAAAAACAGGGTATATCAATATACGATTTTATTTTGTTATAAATTAATAAAAATAATAAAAATAGTTAGTAATAAAACTAGTGTATGCTTTTTATACACTATTTTTCTTTGTAATTATATTTAAAGTAACAACTGATTAAAACAGCATACCTGCACTTACACAATTATTAATGAAAAATTTCAAACACTACTATTTCAATTGATCTTTTTACCCACTTTGTGGAAGTAGAATTTCACCAAATTTTTACCACATTTGGAATCAGTTATGTAGATTCTTATTATGCAATACAAAAATAATGATGCATATGCGTATACACTATTGTTTAATTGTTGTATTAAGGGGAAGATATATGGCCTTATTTTTGACCCATAATAGGTATACTCTTGAAATTTTTAGAGAAGGATTATTATTATGGTACCCAATTTTGAGACCACATAGCGCCACCCCCAAAAAGTGTATGGTACCTAGCTTCAAGACTTAGGCTCAGATACTCTCTCTGATATGCTCATATTTGGATCAATCGGACTAGCCCTTTATAAATCGCTGAGTTATTTTAGCGGCTATGGCCGCTATAAAAACAATTCCTAAAAATTAAAGGGTGTTCTGAAAGTGATGTGATATTTTAAAATTTTTAATATCTAGTAGTAGCAACATGAAATACCCCCGGGGTTCCAATTGTCACTGCAGGAATATGGAAAATGCTTTGACGTAGTCCACTCGGGGAAAATAGGGGCACCAGACGCTAGGGTTCCTAGAGCCTAAATCTGGAAGAAAAGGTCTGTGAGTAAAATCACGGGTTCTCATCGAGGCCCGACCAGTGCCCAAAGGACTGTTACCACGGGAATTGGTGGCCCCACAGAGAGCCTATCCTCTCTGTGACCGGTTATTGGTGAGGTCCCCTTCGGGGGTACACGTGGTGGTTGTGGTTTAAGATCGTTTAAGTAGGTAAGGTGCAAGGTGGATCAAGTGTGCTGTTGCACTCTCAACAGACGGAGTTTGGATAGTCTCCAAACCCCTAAGCAAGAGGTTATAATATGGATCTCTAGGCTTGCCTTGGAAAGGCTTGCCATATTATATAAATTGCTACTCATTGTGACTGTATCACACACAAAAAGCGATTGGTGGCAATCGTAAAGTGTTGCTATACTACACAATGGGGGCGCTAATCTACGCCTAAGTTTCACTCGGTGGTAAGGCCACCGTGAGGTTAGGCCGAATAGGCATGTACTCACGTTAATCTTGTTCCACAGTAGCAACATTAAAGGAAAGGAGCCCCATAAAAGACATAAAAAAACTAATAATTTGTACTTATAAAGTTGTAGTAGCAGGGAGCTTTAAGTGTATGGGTCTGACTCAATCTTGACTTTTTTATTAACTCTGCTATTATATGGATGTTCTAAGTATGGAGCTTATAAAGGTGTATACCGTGATAATTAAATTCCGAAAAAAACTTGAAAAACAATCAGTCAAAAAATAGCACTTCACTTCTATTAGTACTAATATTAAACACTAAATTAAGAACAATTTCAAAAGAATTATGGATGATGCATTTATTACGTTGAGAATGATTTGTATATTCTAATTAATACCTTCTAATTAACACCTTCGTGCATGTGCTTTATAATAATAACCTCTGCACAATGGTTTAGCATCGAATTTACAAGATTTTGGCATTTTTTTTTTTTTTTTTTTTGGTTCGTTGGTTCGTACGTTGGTTGTATTTAAGACACTGTTTTTTATATCTGTACATAAATTCTTAATTGGTCTGGGCTCTGAGCGGGCCATTCCATCATATTGACTTTATTGTCATTATCTTGAGGGAAGACCCACACCAATCGCATTTCGTCAGAAGCATAAGGGAGTATTACTTCCTCGAGTATATTCAACATAAATGTTTTTATTGTGGTTTTGTAGGTCCTACACCATAGTAAGAAAAACTACCCCATACTTTTACGCTAGATCCACCGATTCTTATAGCTTTAGTTGTAAGTTTTGGGTTGAATTCTGCTTTTGTGGCTCTTCTTACGTAGGAACGTGATCCCTTTGTTTCCAAATAGTACAATTCTGGACTCATCTACCATTTATTTTTTCGTTGGAATGAAACTACATTTTGTCGTTGGTGCTATTTTTTTGACCGACACTGTATATCAAGTAAACTCATTAGAAGGAGCTAAAAATTAAAATGTCTTTTAAATGACAAACAATACATATATAAAAAAAATAAATTTTCCTCCTAGTGAGTTTACCTGATAAAAATGTGCCTTGATCTTGTAGTTATACTGATGCTTGTTAAGGACATTCCAATTATACTTATACTTTATTTTATTGCCAAATACTAAAATAATAATTAGACGTACTAGTAGCGTTGTAAGCTTGAAATCAAACATTTGAGTATACTATAGATTTGTAATGGCTATATTTGTTTATTTTTTTCTATGTTATAAAAAATTTCTAAACAAAAAAAAATATTACTTTTTTAACATCACGGGACCTGTATAAACTTTTTTTAACGATAATTTAGCAATTTTTATAATTATATTTAAATATTTCAACTTCTTAATGTGTGATAAATTTTGTTATCACCTCTTATTTTTTAGATTGATAAATATTTTAAGTAAATAAATACAAAAGTTGAAGACTTTTTCTCAATTAATTTTACACAAACCTCAATAAAATCCATAACGTGGAAAATAAAAGTATTTATGTAGTTACAACAAAGCTATTAGCATTTTAAATAAATTTATAAATATGTGCTGGAATGTTGCACGTACTTGTAATTATGTCTGTGTCTTATCAATTTGGTTTTAACAGCTTTTCAATGAAGAAATTTCGTAATATTAGCAAAAATTCAATAGTGCTTTTATATGGGAATATACACAAGATTTAGATAAGATTTGCAGAATGATTAACGATTTATTGGCCTTTGCGTGCAGTGTGAACGAATGAGTCTATTAGTCTTAATATTGTCATTTGTGTAAATGTCTTTGTACAACAAGTATTACGAATTGCATTTAATCATTGATCTTTATCTTCAATTCTGTTTATAATTTATTTATATTTTGTTCATTTTTCGCTTCGATCCATACAGTTTTTTCTTCAATAATTTATTATTTATAAGTTGATCTGATTCCCTGACTTTAATGCAGAAACGGGTTTAAATATATCAAATTACAATTATGCAAATTAGTAGAATTTTTTTTTTTCTTAGTCGTTAAATGTCAGATCATTTTTTTCCATTTTGGTTGGAAACAAATTTAAACTGATTTCAATAAAAATTTAAATAAAATTTCCGCTACAATTTACCACCAAATTTTTTAAAGATTTAAAATTCTGTCAAAAATACGTTTACAAGGCTATTTATGAGTAGCATTTTTTGTAGTTCAAATATGTTGTTTGTGTTAAAAATAAACGAGGGTCGAAATAGTAACTTTAAATATTTTTATTTTCTTATGCTTCAAGCGGAAATGTAGAAAAATTAAAAAAAAAATATTTAATCAAAAATAATGAACACAGACTTGAACTCGTAAATAAAACGTGTAAAAAAAATTATACGACGGCAAATTTTATCTAACCCAACAAAATCTAATAATACTAGAATCAAAACGCAAAATGACAGATATCAGCTGCGCAGTAGAGTTGCGATAACATGTTAACTTACTACATACTTATTTGTGTTATGTCAAGCTCTGCGCAGGTGAACTTTTTCGGCCTCTTTGGTGTGATAGAGGAAATCTACGAACTGAAGTGTAAAGGATGGAATCTCCATCTTTAGTTCTATACTTTTGACCAGATAAATATTTTTTTTAATGTAGGGACCACTGCCTTAACGGGTCCCTAATCGACCCCCTTCCGTCCACTATGAATATAGACAACGGAAATGTAATCGCGACAACCTTACCCTCATAGAGTCACTTGCTACAACCATCCTTTAATCTTGACTTTAGTGATTTCAGACTGTCGACTGGTACCTGTCGGCCTTCTTTCTTTTAACGCCGTCTCTGGCAATTGCTACCATATATTGAAGACTTAGGTCCCTAATGGCATCCACATTTAACAAGCATCTGTGTGATCCTAAATCTTACGCTAGCCAGTGCTGGACGACCAGATAAATAACTTTCTTACGGAGTTTTTGGACAAGTTTTGCTCTAACTTGTAAAATAAGATTAAATTTCATACCTTGTCAAATGCTTGAGCACCATTAATAAAAATACAGATGTGATGCAGACAATCGTCAGTGCCTGGCGTGTGGCCTTATCCTAATGATGGTTTTATAACTAGATGAAAAAAAATAATGCGTCTACCAACACCCTAGCATAGTGCATAGCGACACAACAAACATCAATTTCAGAAAACGGCTCGCAGGGCCAATGCTTATACCCCTTGTTTAGGGGTTGGAGACTATCTAAACTCATGAAACAATTGCCTCTATTGAGATTGCAACAGCACACCGGACTAAATAGACCTTTCTGAGATTTTGTTACAAACTACTGCCACTGCGTTACTCTCCGAGGTTCCTCATTAAGAAGCGCTAACAGTGATTTGTGTAAATTTCCGTAGCAGCAGTCGCTTCACAAACAGACTTCGAAGTTTATTATCTTCCAGTTTAAGCCCCTGATAGCCTCGGGGACGTAAGACAATAAAAAGTACAGATCTGATCCAGATTAACGTTAGCACCTAGCCGTGTTGGCTCTTATCCGACGGTGGTCTTACCACCAAGTGAAATAAAAGCGTAGACTAGCGCCCCCATTGTGTAGTAACAGCACACTTTACGAGAACGTACTTGTGTAATGGCACCCACGTCGCACTAGACATACTGCACAGTCGATATTTTCTTTCGCCAAAGGCGTTTAGTTTGGTGTAGACAATTTCTCAAATAGTTTCCGCATTCATAGGTACCGTTACACCGTTTTCATTTTCAGAGAAATAAGGTCCAATAATTCTTCCTGACCAAATTGCACACCAGACTGTCATTTTTAATGGATGCAAGGGTGGCTGATGAATAATTTGAGGGTTTTCCCTTGCCCAGAACCGACTATTCTGTTTATTCATAATACATCCAAATGAAAATGTGCCTCGTCAGTCATTTTGATTTTTTCATGAAAATCGGGGATGTCATGGCGAGCTGTAACATCCTATTGGCATGTGTACGGCGGCGTAAAGGAAACAAATGCAAATCCTTGTACAAAATTGTGGTCAAAGTTGTTCTTTGAAGACCAAGCTCCTGAGTACGGCGTCGAATTGAGCTTGATGGATTATTTTAAACACTTTCTTGAGCAGCAATAATGTTTTCAGCCGAATTTTCTTGCTTACTTGGGTCCATCACCTACAGACCATCTTTCTTCGAAATCATTCACTACACGATAAATAGTGCGTTTTGTTGGCACGTTGTTTCTTCCAAAAATTTCACGTAACTTTCTCATCGTCACAATAATTGATGATTGATTTCGATAAAATGTGTTAAGGATTAAAACACGTTGATTTAGCGAATATTTTTCCATAATAAATTTGCCATGTGTCTATTTCACGACTGTCAATACTAATGCAATTAAATTTGTAGTCAAGCTTGAGTTCGCTTTATTCTCTCTAAGAATTAAATTACAAATTAGGTGATATTATTAAAGAAAAATTTGAAAAATTAATTTTTAGACACCAGCAGAGCGGAATGCACATTTTCTAGACAGCTACGTCCGTTATCAGCACTCTCCGTATCTATCAACTTTGGGTAGTGTTAAGTTGTATACATTATTTATTTAACCAACCAAACTCAGATAAAGGAATACGCGAAAAATCGCATTCAATCATTCATCGTCAGAGACTAATGTTTATCAAAATGGCGGCTTTAAGGCGTCTTTCTAGGTTCCTACTTTAAAGTTAAAACGATTATAGACTTACGTCGAACCATTCGTCCGTTCTTCAATTCGGCTTCTTATTCTTCAATTCGGCTTGTCAAAGAATAATAATTTCTGTTGATTCTCCGATATTGAAAATCGAAAAGCAGAATAAATTAACGATGATGTAAGTAAGAAAGTTGAAAGGTGATCGTTACAAATATCACACAGTGGATGGAGTTTGTATTTCTTCTTTTAGCGGTACTGCTACGTCAACACTTGCTTAACAAGGAGTATCCTGAATAAAAAATATATAGTCATTGTTTTATAAAACCATTTCGTTGATGAAAAGAAACAAGATTTGACATAGAATCCATTTTTAGCATTTTTTGCCAGTTATACGAATATTGTAGGTATTTTATAGAATTCATTAAAATGTTCACTGATTGCATGGTTGCTTTAAGACGACATAATTTAAAGCTGGAGTGTTGTGTTGTTCAGGTTCCGAGTGCAATAACAGATTACGAGCTTGTTAATAATGCATTGAATATGAAAATTTATATTTCTCCTTTACCCCTCGTTACATTCATTACACTATTTTTTTGTCTCTTGGGCGGCATATTCCTTTTCACATTTAAGCCTGCAGCTGTCACGTTGTATAAGTTAACAACCATCTTAGAATAAAAAATTGTGTACGTAACAGTATTTGATCGTTTTGTAGTTATTGCGATACATATTTCCTAACATCTTGTCAAAATCATATTGTATTTTCCGTAATGCACCAAATTCAATAAATACAAATGCTAGTACAAACAAACACACACACACATTAACATAAAATACATTAATGTGGCGATACAAGCATGTGCAAAATATGCCAAAATAAAGTACTCATAAGTACCTTACAAAACTACTAGTAAACTTTATGTCAATATTCAAATGTTTGCTAAACTCCAAGTTTTTGGAACTACTGCAAATTAACGATATTATGGGTTGTGTTAAAGGTATGAATGATAAAGGCAAATTTAGTAATTCTTATTTAAAGTCTACATGGGAAAATGAGTATTTTTAATAGGACGAATTAAAATATTTTATTAAAAATTTCAACTAGATTCATTTCTAGACTGTAAGTGAAATTAAAATATTTTTTGTTAAATATGTAAAGTCAATGAGCTATTGGAATGAGCACTACTACTATGATATCTTAATTGTTATGCTCGCTTCAGAATGTTTTGAAGGAAGGACAATTACACGCGTCCCATTCACCGAATGAAGCCTATTAAGTTGTTTCGATTTTTTAAAATTAAAGAAGCTGTGATATAAATTTACGTGTTGCCTTAATCTAACAGTTAACAAATAATCAATGCGTCTCCAACGGACTAATTGGGTTTAGTGACATAGCAAGTAGCCATTTCAGAAGCTGACTGGCATTATCTAAACTCCAGATACTCTATTGCAGCCTCTGTTGAGAGTGCAACAGAACACCGGACTAAATCGCCCTTCTTCGGTTTAGATAGTTACTCACAGAAGGGCCTCACCAATATCTGGTCACAGAGATTTGAGGAAAACTCTGTTGGGTGCCTGCTGGACTGCCCCCATATAGCCTAGAATATTGGTGTCAAGGTAGTAGAAGTCAACAAGAAAATAAAATTCCCCCTATGGGAACGTAAAGGAAGAGTAAAATATAGGCTCATAGATTGCCAGTTTTTTAACTTAAATAGAAAAATTATTGTTTTCGTTATCATTTTAACACAGTGACTATATTGCAAATTTGGCAAACAGTATGTTATATTGATGTTGACGAACTCTCAACAACGTCGAATTAGCCTCGAGCTAATTCTCGGCTTCTAGTTGAAAGAAATTTATAGCAATTCCAACCCACATAAATGCACCTTAAGTGAATAGCTACATCTACTCGTATTTAGTTTTAGAACCCCCAGAGCTATCACTCCCAAAGCAACGTAAGACATACTAGGTGTCTATTTTAGGTGCCACCATAACGAGGTATTTAATATAATATCGCATGGACTTGTCCTACAAGCCAAGCGAAGCTGTCTTCGTAAATTCCTTGCTTGCTCTCTTGAACGTTTTTCTTAGATAAGGGAACCAGAAAATATACGTTATTAACAGAGTACACAATTTCGAGACTCTATTTGTTGTAGTTCTCTTAGTAAGCAGTGTAATGAGAGAAGCAGTGTCCCTCCTTCTTAGTCGAAAGTAACCAGGTTCATTTAGTGTGTTACGAGCCAGTGGATTCGGATGAGTTTCAAGCTTCTTTAAATATCTTATGACAAGTTTCGCTAGTTCTACTTTAACTGATGGCACGTTTAGATCTTTATGAATGTTCGAGTTTTTTTATATACCAAGGAGCAGATGTAATTATACGAAGAATCTTATTTTGGCGCCTTTGGATTTTATCTACGCTGCTAGCTGAGGCAGTGCCCCATAATTGAATCCCATAGCACCTCTTAGTAAGCGAAAGTAATTTTTCTCTTCGAATAGGGAATACCACGCAGACTGATCCAATGTCGCTTTTTTTTCTTCACTATACACAAAATGTCAACTTATTATAGTTCTCTAGGTACACGATAACAATTAGCTTTGTGTGGGAGGTACTGCTTCAACTGTTCCAATACAACCTGTGTCTTGCGGGTCTATGAACAATAAAATAAGAATAACTTGTGCACATTTTCTTTCAAATTCTACTTATTACAGTTCTCTAGGTACACGATAATTATTTTTCACTTTGTATGGGAGGTATTACGTCCCCTATTCTAATCCAGTCGGGTTTTACTTGCATATTTATTACAGCGCCCAAGTGATATGACGATAATTACTCATTTTGCATAGGAAATGCCACAACTGTGAACACAGGTAGCTTTCCGACAAACAAATAAACTCATTTATATTTATATAGATGAGTAGGGTTCTTACTAAATTTGGTCGTATTCACTGCCACCAATCTTCGCTTGTTTTTGACTAAAATTTGTTGCCAATGTGCCACAACACACGTTAAACCTTCGACATGCAAAAAAAAGAACAACATATTTTGTGTTGTTATAATTTTTTACTTTATTTTCTTTGGTAAATCACGATTTTTTGTTCGTTTTATTTCTGCAATGAAATGAGAAAAAAAGAGAACTGTATGGGCATCATTATGGTTTCTAAATTGTAGTATCTTGTGTAAATCACTTCTTATTTCAGCTTTGAATACCTTTTTGTGGCAACAAAATAAAAAAAATTAAATATGTGGCAATTACAAGCATAATTTAAACAAGAATACATGACGATTGTGCAAATAAATGGTAAACAAAAAGAAAAATACAACAAATTAAATTGATTACATTGTAATTTTTTAACCAACTTGTTTATTTAATGATTATTTCTTTTTATTTAATTTTTTTTTGGGTGCCTCTGGTTTGAAAATTTGTTAAGTTGTAAAATAGAGTTTCTCCTTCTTAATTTAAATATTCAAATTAAGTGCAATTATTTGTATGTCTAGTTTATATCTCATCTATAAAAGTCACACCTTGTACTATTTTCAAAAAATAAAACTTAATTAGCAACAAATGGTGGCTTTTTCTAAATACACTTCAAGAAATTATTTATTTATTTATTACAAAACACATAATTTCGACGTATTTTGGGAGCCGTAATGGATAGATGTAATCGGGTGCATCGATGGACTAGTATCTAGTGTGCTGGTCTATCAAGCTGGATTTGTGGGTTCGATTCCCACGAAAGATTCTCTTATTTTTCACTACAATTTGTCAGAAAGGGATGTTGTCAAGGCGATACTTGCGCACTGTGTCTGGAAAAATGAAGAGACGGTAGTGGACGTTGTTTGCGAATATCCAGCACACTGGCTAACATTAGGTCTTGGTAAAAATGTGATCAATGTATGTTAAGTAGTAGTAAATTACTAATCGGGTAAAAATGATCAATGAGGAACAAGGGGGGTCAATAAGCGCCATGGGTTCCTTATATTGCATGCCAGAAATTTGCAGTACGTCTATGATCCAGTGGAAAAAGAGTTGCAATAATGTTCTCAAAACCAATGATTTTACGAGAAGCCGAAACCATCATTACGATTGTTACTTTTGAGTTGAAAAAAGTAAATCAAAATAACCCTAGAAATCAATTGAAAGCGCTAAAAGTTGAAACAAAATATGTTATAAACGTTCCTATAGGGAGCCCAGACCGCATCATACTTCTACCACTGCAAAATGGGGTGGAATAAAAATATTTTGGAAATAACTCAGCCATTTGTAAAATGCTATCCTCTGGGAAGAATTTGCAGGTGCGAGGTACCCAAATTTAAGTCCACAAAGCGCCACCCCTGGAAAGTGGATGGTGCCCAGCGGCAAAATTTAAGCTCAGATACTTCTCTGCTATACTTATGTGATACTTTGGAACAATCGGCCTACGCCCTTACAAATGGCTAAGTTATTTCTAAAATATATTGATTCTGCACCACTGTGCATTGTGGAAGCGTAATTGTTCCAATTTTATTTCATACAAGTTTCCAGGATTAAGTACATAAAAATTGAAATCTGTAATGTTTAATGGGCTATAGACTAGGCAAATCGTGAAAGTTCCTAATGTTTGTGAAATCATTGGTTGAAGCTTTAAATCCAGTTGTTTTGGTTATGAGTAAATTTCTAGGCAACAAGACGACCATGTCGAGCTTGTTGCCTTATGACAATAAAAGACAGTTAGCAGAGAAGGTATGACTCACATATGATGGCAGACTACTGTTAGAGTTTGTAACGAGATCTACCTTTTTATAGCCTTTTACAGTTACCTTATTTCTAATCATGATATGTACATGCATCTAAATAAATTTGTAAAAGTTCACAGAAAAAATTATTTTTCAGATTCAAACAATTAATTCGCATAAATATAACATTTTGTGTTTGAATATGGTCCTATAAACAAAATTGTAAATTCAGACAATTAATTTTAAAATTAGTTTATTGAAAATATTCCCCGATTTTTTCAAACAAATAATTGTGATATTTGGTATAAAAATTTATTGACTTTATTAAGTTAAAAAAAAGGCCAAGACGAATCACTTTACATGATGGCAATGGCAAATTCTTTCAATTCCGCTGTTTCTTAAAATATCAAATTCTATATATTAAAAAATGTTATCTATATATGGAATTTGATATCTTGAGCAACAGTGAAAATAATGTATCTCCCTTTTTCTTTTTACTTTGGTAAAATTTTGGCCACTAGTTACTTACTTATATATCTTAGGCACAAAGCGTTTCCTCTTGATCACAATTGAGGCAAATACAAGGTATTTGATTCATCAAAATTATTGGTATGGGAATTGTTTGCTGGTCAAAAGCATATGTCATACATATGTATTTACATAAAGTTGGCCATTGCCGCCACCTGAAAAACTGTGAATAAAAATCAAAAATTGAAATATATATGAATATGTAGCAATATCTAGCAATATATTCCACAAAAAATGTACATTTTTATCTTTTCCTCTGCAGCTAATTGCTTTTAAAGATTTCAATATTTGGGCTTTAAATATTTTTTTATTAAAATAATTTCCTCTTTGAAGTCTAGAAAAAATAAATATAAAATTTTTTGTTATTTTTTCAATGCATGACAAAAAGTGTTGCCGATTTTTGCGAATGAGTAATTATTAATAAATCGGCCAAAATAAAATATCTTGGATAATATCTGCAAAATTTTCGTGTAATTAACCGACTTCATATAAGGTGAAGATTATCAAATCGTCTGAGTTAACTCCTAGAAATCATTTAATTCTGAACCGATTTTTATTTATTTTTACTTGAAAGGTAATGCTAGTAGATTAGTTCCATTCAAAAAAGTTCATAATTTTAAAAATTAAAGGTTGTGCATCGGGAAAATCATGTATGATTTTTAAAATCAATTATATATTTTTTGCTTTTTAATATCATAAGGTTGTATAAAAGGACGTTGTTTCCCTAATAAAATATAACTAGAGGCTATAAAAAATTTAAAGGTTTTTTAAATTTAATTTTTACAGAAGAACAACATTTCCATATTAATAAATTTATTTTCATAAATTATTTTTATTATGGCAACACTGTTAGCAGCAAAATAAAAATCAAATAAAAGTATTATTAGATTCAAACAAACAGTTTTTGAAAATCAATAAACATTAAAAAAAAAACATTTGTTTGGAAATATTTTGGTAATAATTTTTTCTGTGTTATTATTTAATAAATTAATTTTTCGAATAACAAAGCAGTTATTATTGTTTTGTTTGAGCTTTGTTACTTATTGTTAAATTTACTTAATTCTTATTTAGTCAAATAAATTTTTCAACTTAGGAGACACTTTAGCCCATCCAAAATTTGGGTTGAGTTTTCCTGATGAGCTATATGCACTTAAAAACTATCTTACCTCGTAGAAATCAATTTTAGTAAGTTTATAATTTGGGTTAAATTAATTATAAAAGTCTTAATACCCAAAATATAAATTATAAATTATTAAATTTTTTATACATTTTTACGCAATTGTTAAAGTAAGGCTTAAATTCGTTTTTTCGCTCCAACTACTAAAGGGTAACTCCAAGTCAAATAAATATGGTACTCAAAATGATTACTTCAGATTTCACTGAAATTTTTTCATTTATATATTTTTTGACTCCACATATAATTTAAAAAAATTTTATCCCCTAGTTTTTTAGCTATGCAGTTATAAAAATAGAAAAATATCTCGTTTTTGCATGTAAACTCGAGGCTAAAATATATTGTTATTCAAGTTCTATACGCCCTAGGAAGTTCAGTATACGCTCATTTTAAAGAGGACTTATTATAGGACCCATTAGTGCATAAGATCCCTTTTAAGAGATCTCTTTTTTTCCACTTTCCAGCGAAACGAGAAATTTAAAATTTAACTTTTATTAAGAATCTCATTCTCATAAGTGTCTCCGTCATAACAACAATTGTTATTTTTCAAACAAATTCTGTTGAGTGCGTAATATTGTGCAAAAAATGTATAACGGGAATAATAAAATTCGCAGCACACGTGGAGGGTATGTAATAATGAAACAAATTTAGCAATTAATTGTTATATTCATATTTTTTTAATGTGTGTTTATTAAAATGTGATTAAGTAATTGATCTGCTCAAGTTTAAAAAAAAGTGTGTTTAAAAATATTTGTAATTGTCGTTGTTTGTTCATGTCCTTTTTAAGAGACATTATGTTCTGTGGTAATTTTTATGGTTATTTTAAACAGACTTACAGTTACTGAAATATTGGAACAGTTAGAAGAATTAGATGAAAATATTCAAATTATTAATATATTTGCAATACCTCCTTTGGATGGAAATGATACAGACCACGATTCGGATGCGAGTGATGATGAACATGAAGGAAATTTAAATCACCTGGGTCCGAAATTGCTAAATGCAGAGTGCGAAGTACAACGTATTGATAGTGAGGATGATTGGAGTGAAGGTGATGAGGAGCCACTTGCAAAATATATAAAGCTGCAACGTGGATCAAAAATCCATTGGAAGAAAGCAAATCCAACATATGAAATTGAAACCGAGTGCGAAATTATATCTCCTAGCATCGAAGCTAAAACGGCAAAAACTCCAACTGACTTTTTTCAACTATTTTTTTCTGAGAATTTACTAAACAGAAAAATATAGACCTAAAGGTGACATTGGAGGAAATAAAAGTTTTTATTGGACTTTTGATGTCGGGATATGCAAAGTATCCAAACAAACGTCTATACTGGTCTGAAAAAAGTGATACTCCAAAACTACTATCTAATAGTATGAGGCTCAACAGATTTGAAAAAATACTAAACAATTTCCACATAAATGATAACACCAAACCTCAAACTAATGACCGTCTCTTTAAGATACGTCCACTAATTGAATATTTGAATGCATCCTTTTTGAAACATGGTGGAGTAGATGAATTTCTTTCTATTGATGAAAGCATGATTCCCTATTATGGTAAACACTACGCAAAACAATTTGGCGTTGAACACAAATAATGGATACATGCTACAATTTGATATTTATATGGGCAAAAATGAAGATGCAGTGCCCCTTAGCTTTGGAGTGGGAGGTGACAAAGTCGTGGATCTTATTACTAGAGCGAAAATACCGAGCAACAAAGGTTTTAAAGTAAGATATTCTTATTACGTATATATTTTTTTAAGTACTGTGAAAATTTTCATTTTTCTTACATAAAGATTTTATTGATAATTTTTTCACATCCGTGAAGCTTCTTCGTCATCTATCAGCTTCTGGAATATGCTTATCTGGTACAATAAGAGATGGTCGAACCGAAAAATGCCCACTTCCTTCTGTTTCAGAAATGAAAAAAGAGGATCTACGGAATATCGTTTTACTGGTAACGGAAATATATTAGTTGTCCGATGGAAGGATAACAATGTAGTAACTTTAGGAACTAATTTTGATAACATCGAGATGGGAACATTTAAGCGTTACGCAAGAGGATAAGGCGCTATGCAGATAGCCCAACCAAAATTATTTCAACGTTATAATCAAGGAATGGGTGGAGTTGACAAAATGGACCAGTTAATTGCTGTTTATCGATAGCGAATAAGACAACGTAAGTGGTGGTGGCCAATTTTCGTATATCTGTTGGATGCTTCGGTTGTAAATGGTTGGCTACTTATGAAAAAGCTGCATCCAAATGCTCCGGATTGTTCAAATTCGTTACAATTTCGTCGATATATAGCTACTTACTATCTAGAAACGGTGTGCCCTCTACAAGAGGCTCCATCATCAATTTCTAATAATGACATACGGTATGACGGTAGAAATCATATAATAGACTATTCTAAAACTGATAAGAGATGTGCAAGCTGCGGTAAGAAGTCTAATTTTATATGCAGCAAATGTAACAAAGGCCTTCACCCAAAATAATGTTTTAAAAATTTTCACACTGAAAGTGATTACACTGCATAATGTCCCTTATAAGGGATGCCTTCTAAAATCTTAAACAAATATGTTTTTTTTAAATAAATCTTATGAAAATTATTTTAATGGTGGTTTTAATTACATCTATAAAAAGAAATTTGTTTCAAAGTTCCTGGGAATCTTCATGCACTAATGAGTTAAAAAAAAAAATATTTTTAATATTTTAGATAGTGTTTTTCTTTACTTAGAGTGGGATCATGGTGGTATCAGAAGTTATGTTAATCCAACTCTGTGACCAGCTGCTGCGCAAAATATTCTAATATATTCAGAGTATAAGTGATCTCTCACTCTTGTCTTTGAGTGAACAGAGCTCTGATAGTTCTCAGACTTTTGTTCCCAACAATCTGTCTTACTACATTTGATAGAACGCCAATCCATCAGTTCAGTTTTATTTAAGACTGCTGAAAATTTAGTTCCAGGTTTTCATAGATAATTTAAATTTAAAAACATTGTCCATTTTTCAGTTTTGTGTTTTAAAAGTCTAATTGTTTAATTTAATAATATTAAATCAATATATATTTAATTCATTAGATAAACTAATAAATTGATAAACTAATAATACAAACTAACTTTTTTAAACCTTTTGGTTGTTTTAGTCTAGTGATAGTCTACATTTATTTCTATTGTTTTTTTTTGTTTTTTTAAAAGATTCCATGACCCAAATTTTATTGAACAGTGTTTTTTTTAGTTCATTTATTATTTATTTTTTTTACATTTATTATTTATTGTATCTGCAATATCTTTGAACTAACAATAATTACTCTTACATATCTTAATTCTAAAATAAAAATATACTTTTTAAGTCCAGCCAGTGCTAGCCAAAATAATGTTTGTTTCACAGATTTTGCAATCATTTGTGGGTCATCCCTCTAATGTACAGCCAAAAAATGCAGTATCTCTTTATTTTAGTCGAATGTAACCAGGTTCATTCAGCATTTTACGCGCCAAGGGGTTAGGATGAGAATCAAGCTTCTTTAGATATGTGACTGCATGTTTCGCTATTTCTACTTTGACTGATGGCATGTTTAGGTCTTTGTGGATGTTCGAATTTTTTATATACCAGGGAGCAGATGTATTAATACCTAGAATCTTATTTTGGCGCCTTTGAATTTCCTACATTGCTAGCTGAGGTAGTGCCCCATAACTGAATCCCATAACACCAAATTGGTTTGAGGATCGACTTATACAGTAGAAGTTTATAATCTAAGCTCAGGGTGGAGTTTCTGCCAATAAGCCAATTTAGTTATACTGCTTTTAATTTCATTTGAGTTAACTTGAAATCTATGTGGCTTTTCCAAGTAAGGCGTCGGTCAAGATGTATACCCAGGTATTTAACGTCTGAAAGCTGTGGTATCATTTAGTTATGTATGCGAATATGAGGGCATGAGTCCCTACTCAGTGTGAAAGTTATGTAAGTACATTTTTGTTAATTCACCTTTATTCTCCATTTTTCTAACCAACCATTTTTCCAATCTTAGTATATGGAAGTGTTGTGATGCTACTTGGGCGATTTCATGATACTTAAAAAAGTTTTGTCATCAGCAAATGTTGATGTCTAGACTCGGGTGCTAATTGGCATATCTGATGTGAATAGTAAATATAAATTGGTCCCAAAATATTTGGGAAACTCCAGCTTCAATGAGCTGTGGCGAGCTTAAAAAATCACCTTCTTTTAGTAATTAAATTAATAAATATTTTTTTAAGAGCTTATACAAGCATTCGAGGACGTTCAGCTTTATCACTGTTTTTCTCGAATAAAATTATCTGAAATTAAACTTTAAGAAAAGAAAATAAGAGTCGAATTCAATTGGATTTTAAAGAACTAATAAGCTTGTTTAACAAGGATCTGCATCTAAGACAATGGCAATATTACAATTCCTTTTTTTTTCAATATGTACTTGTTGCACAGGCTGTAATAAGGAACTTATAGATCACGTCCAAGTTATTATTCAGATAATTACACCTGACCAAAAAATAGATACATACTCACTTTAAAAATTAGGATGGAATACGGCTAAACTTCATGTATTTTACTCTGCATGGAATACAATTCTAATACATATACGAACATTTCTTTGTATTGTCGATCGCTTAATATCATATAGTGAATAAGTTGTGTAAAATTTTTCAATTATTGGTGGAACAGATATTTTAAATATATTTTCACAACAAATCGTAATATTCTTTATTCTCAAAACTTATTAATATAAACGTAAAAAAAAGTTAAAGTTCAGAGTTTGACTCATGTATAGTATTTGCTCCGAAGAAGCAAACAAACAGTATTTACTCTCTGACAGTAAATTTCTGCCATTTTTTCTCCATAACTGTTCTCCTGTTTCCACTAACTTAGGTTTTTTTTTGACATTTAGCCAGAGTTGTATATTAGATTCAGTATTAGTTCAATTTTTATTATTTTTATTTAAATGTAATACAGCATGTTAACAGCTTAAACACTCACTGAAATTTAAATTGATTTCAATACCTCTAAATCAATTTATACACATTTTCGATTAAATTTTTTATACAAAATTACTGAGGAATATTGATTGGCCCCATTAAAAACATGTTTCTTGATAAATGTTAATTTTATATGTTAACTAATTAGAGTTATTTAAGATTTAAATCAATATTTTTACCTTTTCGACAATTAATCAACATTTTGGACATACAATTTTATTAGTTACAATTTAGATATGTTTGTAAATAACAACATGATGGATGAGGTATTTTATTTTTAAATTAATTTGCATGAAAATTGGTTGAAGTGTATTGCTCAAATCTAAAATGTTGGTGATTTGAGTTATAATAATCAATTTACATTCTGTATGGAAATTTTTTATGTTTCGAATCATAGAGTAAAAAAATAAACGTAACTTAAAGAAAAATTCGTTATTTAATATTATGCTCATTACTCAGAATATTTTATTAAAATGCAATAGCCATCCTATTGTAGAAGGGCAACCAAACTTCAGTTGCGTTGCCAGTTGCCAAACCTATATTGCGAATGGCAACTAGCAACTGATATTGGCAACCGTATTTTTCTGGTTGCTTTGAAGATTTTTCAATTAAAAAAAAGTATGTTAAACACAAAAGTAAGAATATTTTTTATTAATTTATTTTTTAATAAAAATTTAAAAATCACCACTAGACAAAAATTTGAGCTACAAATACAAGAAATGGAAAATAACCTACATATTTCTCGTGGTGTCCGAGGATTTGGTGACACATAAAAATGTAGTGTAGCGGTTAGGAAAGAAATTTCCCAAAAGCCCAAATCAGAAGAATGACAGGTGTGGATCTATTTTAAAACCAAAGTAAAGAAAAACAAGTAAAAGTGTTATATTTGGACGTGCCGAATCTTCTATACCCTTCACCATGGTGATTTTATTTATACAGACATGTACAGCATTATTCATATTGTTGACTCTTTACTTAAATTAAGTCGTATGAGAAAAATTTATTATTCATGCTTTAAAGAAATAGAAGACAAATGAAAACAATTGTCGCCGTGTTGTCAGCTACTTAATGATATTGAAGACGACATCTACATCGTAAACTCTGACATTGTTGTAGAAATACTTATTTTGCTTTTATAAAATTAAATAACTTTTTCAAAAAATTATAATTATTTCCTCCAAAACTTTTTGTTTGTATATGAATTTTTAATTTACAATTTTCTGACATTTTCTTTTGTTGAATAAAATAGAAATTTGTCTAAGTTGACGACAGCCACAACGGTGGTCGTGTAGCCATGTAGCTTTGCTGGCTTCAAAATAATCGTTTACCTATAAACATGTGGACTTTATTTTTGCCAGTTTGTAGTCAGTATCCCAATGATGTATGTATGTATATGCATTTAACGCACCTAGGCTTTAAAACAGAGATATCATCTATTTAAAAATCAAACGCATTTAAAAAAATATGTCACTCTATATACATATATACATACATACATACATACATGCATACATGCAGATATACATACATATGTATGTATATTCTTAATATTAAATATATGCTATGTTACAGTCATGATTTTCATTTTCAAAGAAATATTAAAATTTTTGTTTTAATTTATCGAAAATTGTTTGTTAAAATATTTTTTTTTTAATTTTTTGTAAAATTTTATTCGAAAATTTTTTGGAACTTTTCAAAAAATTTTTATCGAAAATTTTTCTGTAAAATATCTTTTTGAAAATGTTTTGTAATTTTTTTGTAAATATTTTTAAAAAATAATTAAATTTTTTTTTTTTAAATTTATAACAATATTTTTAAAACTTTTATTGAAATTAATTTGATAAATTTAGGACTTTTCTGCAATCTATATTGAGTTAGAATGGTCCGACTAAAGCAAAAAGATATCCTTACAAAAAAAAAAAAAATTTCCTCATATTGACCCCCCATGTGCTTTTTAACTGATCCTATTTACCAGTGGGTACCATGTGGGTCCATTGGCTACCTCTATGTGTATTGCTTTCTATAAAGGTCTCTAATACAAATCAAAGCAGAAAAACCATACCAATCGAAAAACGAACAAAAATCGCCACTCGCAGGGAGTTATTGATCCCCCGAAATCTGTATGCACTCTTTGCGATCTACCTGTCGCAGTCTAATATTTATTTGACAAAAAAAAGGCAAAAAAGAATCATTAAAGAAAAAAATTAAAAAAAAAACGTGAAAAAAATATAGGTGGCCGTGATTTTTGGCCCGCAGCCTCAAAAGGAATGATCCGATGTTGCTGAATTCCAATACCAAAATTTTCGAAACGATGCCTGACAGATTGGTGTGCTTAAATTTATTGTATCTCTTCTGGTGCCTTGGCAAATGACATTACAACACGAACAGACGGACATTGCTTAATCAACTTCTCTATGTATAAGGATCCAGGATATATATACTTTATGGGGTCGGAAATGAATATTGTAGAAATTACAAACGGAATGACAAACTTATATAAACCCTTTCCACCTGTGGTGAAGGATATAAAAATGCTCAAAATAAAAAAGAGCTTAGCATTTCAAAAAATTTTAGTGTTTTTCCTTGTTTGATATTTAACCGACTTAAAAAGGAGGTTATCCATTGTGTGTGTTGCTTTTTTTATGTTTGTGCCTTCAGCACGCAAAGAAAAAACATGGTTATTGTATGGTCACGGCAAACACACTATGTTCTCTGTAACAATAGATGTTTGCTGTGAACAAATTATAGTTATTTAGAACAATACTTTGGTCACGATAAACAAGTTTTTTGTTAACAGTTAATCATTCAATGTTTATACGCACCAAAAAAGCAACATGGTTGATTTAAAACATATTAAAATTCAAACCACAACCAAATTATTTTTAATATTTAAAAATTATAAACATAATATATTATTATTAAACATAGTATGTTAAATTTGACTAAAAATAAACAAGTAATGTTTAGTTTTAAAAATACATATTTTGGTTTTGACATTTTTTCAGTTCAGAAATATGTGTGTAAGCTATCGGTTCATCTAAAACCGTAAAAACATTAAATACCCATTTGATGTCAACAAATAAATTTGTTTTTTATTATAATTGATAGTTTTAAATTAATAATATCAAACACATAAAAGGTAAGCAGAAAATATCAAAATATGTATGTAAGTCTAAATGGAAATATTCGTGTATTTGTTTTTTTTTTTATTTAAAAATATATTCATAGGTTGTCACATATAACCATTTACATGTTTCAAATTAAATTATAGTATGTTTATATTATAAACATAACTATGGTTATATTTTACAATGTTATTTTTATGTTCCAACGACAACAATATTATTTTTATATATAACCATATAACTCAACCATAACATGTTGTTCTTAGATTATGGTTACCTCAACCATGTTTTTTCTTTGCGTGAGAACTCGGTCATTTCTGAAGCAGAATACAGATTGGTCCCATTTTAAAAGAAGTTTAAAATTTTAAAAATTAAAGGGTGTCCCCATACAACATACATGTTTTTATGTGTATTATGAACTTTATAGGTCACCAATTTAAAATTAAAAAAAAGTGGGTATCACTATAGCTCCCAATAACAAAAAGTAATTAAAACATAAAATTAAAAATTTAAGGGTGAACCCATAGGTGACGTAATTTCACCTTTATGGTCCTATCTTTTGAACAGTTACAGACAAACACTTGAAAGTTGCACAGCATGTTCGCTACTGTGTTTGTGATATTAAGTATAAATATTTAAAATAAGAAATTAAAGGGTGTCCCATTAGTTGGTTTATTTTGCTATATATATATGGTCAAACTTTTGAAACTTTATAGACAGAGAGTTGAAATTTACAAAGAACTTGTATTGCTAAGTCCGCTAAAATAACAAGTGTAAAATATGAATTTGGAAATTAAAGAGTGTCCCAATAGTTAACGTAAAAGTGATATGGCCAAACTTTTTAACTGTTATAGATAGACAGTTGAAATTTACAAAGAACCTACATTGCTTAGTCCGCTATTACAACAAGTATAAAATTTGGATCTATAAATTAAAGGGTGTCCCCATTATTGATGTAATTTGATCATTATGTCCTCATCTTTGGAACCGTTATAGACAAACACTTGAAAAATAGACAGAATGTTCACTACTATGTATAACAACAAGTATAAATATTTAAAATTGGAAACTAAAGGGTGTCCCAATAGATGATGTAATTTTATGTATATGGACACAAAGATAAAATTTACAAAGAATCTGTATGACAAGGTCCTCTTTAACAAGTATTTATATTAAAATTTGAATTTAAGGGGTGTCCCAATAGGTGACGTGATTTGATATATATGACCCTATCTTTTAAACAGTTATTGATAAACACTTAACAATTAGACAGAATGTCTATTACTATGTCTGTTATAATAAGTATAAATATTTAAAATTATAAATTACAGGGTGTCGCATAGGTTTATGTAATGTTACAGACAGACGGTTGAAATTTACAATGAAGCTGTATTGCTACGATCGCTATAACAAGTATAAAATTTGAATTCGGAAATTACAGGGTGTCGCAATAGTTACTGTAATTTTATGTATATAGCCAAAGTTTTGATCCGCTGTACACAGACAGTCATTTGGCATTGGTTTGACCTGAAAAAGACCAGAACCCTGGGGTCTTGTGCCCCTATATACTCCGGAAGCACTCTTCCCCAGTAGAAAATCGACTGATATTTGCTTTAGATTATTGAATTCAAAAATTAGTTTTTTTATCTAAATTGACAGTTTGTGTTACGACATTTAAAAATTCCGCTACAATCTTCCTCGAATATAATATAATCATTGTATAATTACCGTCTTAAAGAAACATGGTTTTAAGTTTGTCTGGTTTGAAGTCGGTTTTTTTGCAAGAGTTATTATTTTCCTTTTTACCATTTTGTAGCTAATTTCATTTCACTTATTTCTCTTTTCTGACTTGTTTTTTATGTGTATTTATTTTATTTTATTTAATATTTTAACAAATTTTTTGTATTAAAAAACTGATTTTCTACCATTGTATTGTATATTTGTTTACATTCATTTTCAGTTGCGGATCTGTCAAAATAATGATTTCGATAACTTCTTGGCAACTAAAAAAAAGTTGCCAACCATAATGTTTTTTTCATATTATTTTTTTATTATATAACAATAAGAGCTCATATCTTAAAGGTAAGAGTAATAAAATTAAGGTAAAAAAAAAAAGTAAATTAAATGATATATATGAGACCCGGTCTATGAAAAAGTGGCTTACGACTCAAAAACAAAATTTCGAAAAATTCGCTGTTAAAGATAAACAATGCATTTCGTAAGTTTCTTAGTAGTTTTTCTTTTGCATTATAAAGAAAACTACTTAATACTGCTAAATAAATATTTTTTGTGCAAAACAAATTTTTTTTGTGGAAATCCTTTTTGCAGCGCTCAATCCTGTTTTTAAATTTTTGAATTCCATTCTTATCTTGATTCTGGATTTTCAATAAAATTCTGTTTTTCTTTCATTAGTGCTCTTCTTTCTCTACATTTTTAGTACACTTCTAAGCAAGTTAGGACTTTCTAGTTTTCACCACGTGAAAGAGCGTCTCAAAAACTATCGAAACCAAAAAAAAACATGAGTCATAAGCCACCTTTTCATAGGCCGGGTCACATATACTGAAATCCAGCCAGTGCTAGAGAAAAAACTGTATGATGACACGGTTGCTTCTATAATTAAATTGGTTACCTCTGTTATGTTCGGCCAAGAGAAGTAATATTCCTCCTTCTAGTCGTACGTAACCACGAGCATTATTCAAGATGTTGCGGGCCAGCGGATTTGAATGCGTTTTAAGCTTCTTCCGATCCGTTGTTGCATGTTTCGCTAATACTGCCTTAACTAGTGGCACGTTTAGATCTTTGTAGATGTTCGCGTTTTTAATATACCAGGGTGCGGCTGTAATTATTTATAAAATCTTATTTTGGCGCCTTTGAATTTTAAATCTAAATTATAAGCTGAGGCGGTACCCCATAATTGAGAGCCATAAAATCATATTGGGTTCAGGATTGAATTATAAATTAGAAGTTTGCAAACTAGGCTTAGTCTTGAGCCAATGTATTTGCACTGCTTTTAGCTTCATTTGGGTCAATTTTGCTGCTCTGTGACTTCTCCACGTTAAGGGTCTATCGAGATGTATACCGAGGTATTTGACCTCCGAGTTTTGTGGTATGGCCTCGTTATTAATTATTAATTTGTATAGGTGGGCATGAGTCTCTACGCAGTTGAAAGTTATATGAGTGCATTTTTGTTTGTTAATTTTTATTCTCCATTTTTTTAACCAAAATCCAAATAAGAAATGTGGCCTTGTAAATATTTTGACGCTACTTGGGGGCTTTCATGAATGATTAGAATAGAAATGTCGTCAGCAAAAGTTAATGTGTGGCCGCGACTGCTAGTTGGCATATCGGATGTATACAGCAAATATAAAACTGGTCCTAAACTACTTTCATCCGGAAGAACTCCAGCTTAAATTGGTTGAGGTGCGCTTATAAAATCTCCTCCTTTAAGTATAAACTTACGATCAGTTAAGTAACTTTTTAACAATTTATAAAAATTAGTGGGCAGTTTTTGCTTTGACTTGTAAACTAGGCTTTCATGCCATACTTTATCAAGGGCTTGAGAAACGTTTATGAAAAGCGAAAAACAATATATATTTTTTCTGTGCGTTAAATAGTACTCTGCTGACTTCTTAAATATCTAAAACATGCATTAAATGATTTTTTTTTTTCAAGTTAAATACGGTTTCCATCATTTTGAAGCCCAATAGAGTGGCCACCATATGCGGAGATTGTAACGCAAAGATCTATTGACAAAAAATTGTAGTTCCATCGACTTATATAGGCCGGTAAACGGTGCTTTGCCCTTTTTGAATATGTGAGGTATGTCAGCAAAAACGCCTTAGTAGATCAATCCTGTGACTGCATCGATGTTTTGGCAACATACAGGCCTGTTCTAAAAATCACTTTTTATCAAAGTGATCACATGAAAGGTGTTCTACACACAACAATTTTTGAAATCATGTGATTTTAAATTGGTTAGATAAGTGACTGTGTATTCAAATCACTAGCTTATTTTTGCAAGTTATTTATTATTATTTTTTTTTTGTTTGTTTGTTTTATTTTCGAAGTGTATTTTTTTTTTTTTGATTTTTGTAGTAAAATTACGTATTTTACAAAAAGTATAAGAAATTTACACATCTTTGAAGCCTCTTGTTTTGTAGAAATATTTTTTATATATATTTTTTTTTTATTTTTAAACTGTAAGTAGATTAACAGCGGGTTTTTAGGATGGAGATCAGAGATTTAGTCATCCTTAATCTTATTTTTAGTTTTTAAGATAATATTCAACTACTTTTATTTGCTAGTTGAAGCAGCCATCTTTGGTGGTTTAAACCTACATGTAGTAAAATCACACACTTATGTCAAAATATAGGCATATAAAAAATATACAACAAGTAAACCTATTTTTTAGAAAACGCAAAAAATTATCAAGACATATTTTTTTTTTATTAATTTTCAATTGTAAAATAAACTCTCTGTAAACATACATTAAATACTTGCAATTTTTTCTTCTTATTCCTATCAAGATAACACTGTTCTCTTGGTAAAATTATGACATTTACAAAAAAAAAATGCCATTTTTTGTTGTTTAGTATGGTAATACAGCAAGGTTTAAACAACGACTTAAAAACATCAACTTCAATTAATGTTGATTAAATTAAGTATAACATAAGTTTAAAAAAACGAAAGTTAAGTTTAACTCGAGGCTAAAAACTAGCCCTAAGCGTTTATAAGATCGATAGCCAAAGATAGAAATTGCTACAGACCCGTCCCATTTTTTACACTGCTTTCATTTGAAACCCAATCAATTCAACAATGTTAGTTTTGCCTTTACTTTAAGTATTGTATTATCACTTAGCCGATTTAAAATCAGACTTGGGAGATATCAATTACATTTTGTAATTAATTACACATGCAATTACTAATTACATGTAATTGTAATTGAAAATTTTCAATTACTAATTACAAGTAATTGTAATTGAAATAGGGACTAAACTCAATTACAATTACTTGTAATTTGTAATTGAAAAATTTCAATTACAATTACAAGTAATTAGTAATTGGAAAATTAAATTACTAATTACATGTAATTGTAATTGAAATTTTTCAATTACAAATTACATATAATTGAAAATTTTAAGTAATGAATACTTTTTTTGTAATTATTGTCAAAAGATATTTAATTACAAAAATGTTCAATTACATATAAATTATAAAAAATAATAACAATCCTATTTGAATAAATAAATTTAGCGCCTTAGTGTTAAAATAATACTAGCGAACAAATATAACCTTTCAACTGGTGTTGAAGATGTTAAGGAAATATTAGATCATAAAAAAGACTTTAGTATTGTAGGATAGTTTTTGAGGTAATTTAGAAACGAATGTCAATAGCTACGGAATATTAAATGAAAAATTGTATATTTGACCGCAAAGTTTTCAGAATTTTGTAAGCGATAATTACCTTTCTGAAGGTGTTCACCGTAATTGAACATGGATGTAGTTTTCGTATTGCTCGTTTGAATAATACTGTTGATAATGCAACGCAAGATAATCTTGAAATTTTTAGCAATATAATTGAATTTCGTTCAATTGGAAGTAATGATTACTGCCTAATTACAATTACAATTACTTGTAATTTGTTATTGAACTTTTTCAATTACAATTACATGTAATTAGTAATTGAAAATTCCCAATTACTAATCACCAATTACAAGTAATTGTAATTGAAATTTTTCAATTACAAATTACAAGTAATTGTAATTGATTTTGTCCCTGATTTCAATTACAATTACTTGTAATTAGTAATTGGAAATTTTCAATTACAAATTACCTGTAATTGTAATTGAATCCCCCCATGTCTGTTTAAAATCACGTGGTTGAGAAAATTTTTGAGTGTGAAACACCTTTTTGTTTGAAATTAAATCACTTTGATAAAAGGTGATTTTCAGAACAAACCTGTACTTATAGATTTTTTCGCTCAAGCCTGAGAACTTTCAACTTAAATAACATTTAAAAGCAATAAAAATGAAAACCAAATGTGTTCAAACCAAGAGGACCAATTTATATTGTTTAAACGTAGACCATTTAAATTCTGTTTGTTTTACTGTGATAATTTACTTAAACTGTGAAATCATCACAAAACAACTCACACACTCTTTTCTTATTTTTTATGTTGTTTTTAAAACATAAAAAATAATATAATAAAATTTTAAAATGTTAAACATTAGAATGATGTTAAAGTGTTGAAAATGTTTTTTTTTTCTTTGGATGTTTTGTTTGTATTTGTTAAGTTTATCTACTTACGATTACAGCTATTAAGGCAACAAGTGCTTAAAACCGAAACATGCATCCAACAACAAAAACAATGTGGTAAAATATACAACTTGAAGATGCATCAGCAGCAGCAGCAGCAGCAGAAAAACAACAACATCATAAAATGACTACAAGGAAGATGAGGAAGCTTAAAAAAATAAAAATTCAAACTAAAAACATGATGATGAGGTTGAACAAATAATGCAATTTGTGTAAATTTAACTTAAGTACCACAAAAATTTAGTAAGACTGGTAGAGGTTGGCTTGAGTGTGCTGTTTTTAGATTCTTTACATGATTGAAAAACTGAACTGAACTGAACTGAACTGACGTTATTAAAAAACATATACATATGTATCTATGTAAAGCTCATTCTAGTATAAATTAAAAAAAGTATAATAATCAACCTAAATTTATAACTTTCATCTCAAAAATATTTTTAACATTATTTTGTATTTAGTTAGTTCATTGTTTTTCGGGTTCCGTACACAGAGGGTAAAATCATTACCCTGTTGTTTTCGCTAAAATGCCTGTCTGTCAGCGACTTCTATCTCTGAAACCGTAATAGGTAGATGATTTAAAAATTAATCTCTATATTAAAAAATATAAAATAAAAATGAATGAATACCCAGTATACGTAACGCAAGTTGATATAAGAGACCTTATCGTCAAAATTAAGTTTTTGATGTTTTTCAGTCAAGTAAATATCTAAGAAATTTACAAAGTTATAGCGTTTTGAAGTGCTTATTTCAAAAGTATAGTTTTGGGATTATCGAGGTTAAAGTTGCACAACTAATTTGTGCAGGTTTTTAGTTTTTAAGAATGCCTAATTATATATGAGCCGTTTGTTTTGAAAGTGGCATAAGTCACTTTCGTCTTAAATCGATATATTTTATAGGATTAGCGTGTATATATATTTGTGTTTTCCCAAAACCATTTCTATCTTTTTATCATTGGATAAGTGGCGCTTAACATTTGATTGCAAATTTTTCTAAAAATTAAGAAATGCCGTTAAATTCTAATCAATGTTATCATTAACTTGGTATTTTTGGAAAGTGTCTTAAGCCACTTTCAAAATAAACGGCTTAAATGTTAATTATAAAATAAAATCTATTTTGTAGTTGATCACAAGATGTCGTTTGGTGCAATAGTAAACATGAAATTTTGTTTTGTCCTATACTGAAAATTGTTCCCTGGCAGGATAAGGTTCCTTTCATCAGCTTGCGTCACATATGGTCTTATTTTTAAACCATAATAGGTAAAGTCTTAAAATTTTTATAGAAGTTGTCATAGTAATATGAGACCGCCGTAACAAGATATACATAAATACCTTAATTTAGGTGGACTCTTGAAAATTTCGAAAAAGGTGTTCACTGTAACGATAATTACTCAAAATTAAAGGTTCCGATAGTGATACGCAGCACTCACTTTGGATATAAATTTGGAACATTTCTCAACGTTGTTCATATTTAGGCTTATGGAGGTATAATACCAACTGTAATTAAATAACTTATCATTTGAAAGGGTACTTGTATTTATATCAATTAATTAAATACCCTAAGCTTTATATATTTACTAGTGTCGAATATGTAAACTAACTATTATCTAACTAAGATAACAATCCAGGAAGCTAATTTGTAAACTTTACTAGGTATTCAAGCAGAAAGAAGGGTTCGAAGAGGTTCCTTATTATTTTCATGTGGTAAATCTTTTTGAGTTTATCAAGAAGGGAATCCCATTAAATCAATAAGAAAACTTGTTATTCACAATTTTTAATTTAGCATGATCATGAAAAAAATCGAGGTCGGGATTTCGAAGGATTTAAAGGTCTCCTGAATCCATGTTGACTATTTTTGCGATGATTTCTGTGGATGATTCTGTTTGTGGAGTTTGTATGAGCCTTTACTATATGGAGATGAAGAGTTGTGTTTTGGGCATAATCGGGAATTTGCAAGGGGTAGTTTACTAACTCCTAAATTTTTTAAACGCTCTACAGGACATACCGTATGACAAATCAAATTGAAATTAAGTATGTGACATTGGTTTATGGAGATGAAGAGCTGTAGAAATTTTGGGCATAAGTGTGAAGGGGCAAGGGGTAGTTTACTTAACACCACAAACCGAAAATAATTAATTTATATTCGATTCGAAGATACGTTGAACTTATATCCTTTATGTAATATATCCATAAAAATATCTGTTTCCATTGGGTATGGTAAAGTTGAGTGTAGGCCACCCCAGTTTTATTTTACTCATTTTTCACACAAAAAATATAATCAATAGAGAAAAAATTTTTGATTCTATTATGATTTCTTCTGAATTGTTTAAAAAAGGTATTTCTTATTAATTTAATTGGGCTATATAATTGATTTTTTCAAGAAGATATTTCTTATTGATTTTATTATGCTACCTAAATGAATTTTTCAAAAAGGTTTTCCCGATTGGTTTCATTAGGTTCCTATATGATCATGTGTAAATCCATTTTTTAATTTCCTTAATAAGGATATCTTCTTGATTATATAAGCTTTCTTGTTATCTCTATTATAGAAACTGTTTGTTTAAACATAAAATATACATTTGGTGTAGTGGTTAAGTGTGTGGCTACAAAACGAAGCAAACCAAGTTCGATCCCTAGCAGAAGACGAAACAATTTTCACATGGTATTTTTCGGGTTTTAAAAATTAAGTGACTTCAAACCGCTCTAGACAATCCATCATAAGAAAAGCCCACTTCCACCCCCTGGAAAAATAGAGGATAATATGGCTAAAAGTTAGGCATCCAACACCACAAAAAGAAAACGTGGAAAGAAATCAAAGATTGGTTAGCAAAAATTTTCAAAGGAGACGCCAAAAAGCTTGAAAATTGTTTTAAATTGTTTTCAGTTTTTTATTTTTTTTTTTTGTTATTAGTATTCTGCTAAATTACACCTCCAAATAATCCCTTTTTTCATTAATGATCGTTTTTCTTAATGTTTCTGAATAAATTTTATTTATATTGAAGATGTTTTCAGATGAATCTCGTGTTTGTTTTGTTTAGCCTATACATATTTACTTATTTGTCCAAAAACGGTTTAAGGCTTAAGGCTATGATTCACTATCTTACTCAGTCGTACGATTTGTCAAAAATTGCATGTGTGCTCAAAATGTATGATAGTGTGCATTAAAATTATATGTGTGTGACAGACTTTTTGACAGATCAGTACGATTTTATAATCTTTTGAAAAAATTCATAAATTCATAGTATTTTTCCTTGCGATCAGAGTTGCAAAATCTTATTTTGTATGATAGTGTACATCGTCATTTTGAAACGATTTTTTTGAGTAGGACTGAATTCTGCCAGATTTTTTTGTGTTTGAATCGTACGATTGTGTAAGATAGTAAATCCTGGCCTTTAATAACATTGAAGCTGAATTAAAAAAAAATCCTATCATGCTAAGCGTAGGGGTGCTAAAACAAAAATCTCATAAGAGATTGCGTCGTTTTCTACCTCTACGTAGCATAAGAAGAGATGTTTAACTAAACGTGGGAGTTTTTTGTTTAACACAAGATTCTAATGCGGTATGTGTGTATGTTATTTATATTTATTCAAGCAAATAATAAAAATTATTTAACAGTTTTAATTTTACATTAAGTTAAATACTTAAATAATGAGGAGTTGAAGCAAAGAAACTGGGCAAAGTAAACAAGACTAATGTACGTAAGTTAATAATAATTTAAGTTGGTTTTTAAAGATGTGTCTTATTTGTTTTGACTTTGTTTTGTAATAGATTAATTGTAAGTGTTTAAATTTAAAATGTTGTATTAAGCTTTATTTTTGGTAATTTTTGGTAATTTTTGTTTACATTAATTTGTTTCTGTTTTTGTTTTTTTTTTTCGAGATTTTTTACAGACTTGAGTGAATGTCTTTTAAATCTTTTGACTGCTTTGTTGAATACGTTTATGGAGTAATTATCTTTTATTTAGTGGCATATTGCTTGTTTGTTAATTTTTTTTTAATAAACATATAAAAGAGATTTGTAATTCTATAGGCATTTGATAAAAACAATTGAATTTTCAGTTAAATATGTATAATATAAAATATATTTTTAAAATTATTTATAAAACTGAAGAAATTGTGTTTCTTTTTTATCATAATTGTGGCCAGTAAACTTTGTTCTGAGGTATACATGGTATCATTGAAAACAAAAAAAAAACTCTTCTGTCTAATGTCCGCTAGTTCTGCAGATCTACATAGAACGTGTTTTAAACAAAGTCTACAAACATCATTATTCCCAATTTTTATTTCAGTGAGATTATACATGAAATTGTGCTGACGTTTCACTAATTAAGTTAAATACATTATAGGGTACCTCGAAGACTAAAGCGTGTGTGAGTAACCCGAAAATAACGATGCATCAATACAATTCACAATCTGTGTTTTCTATCTTATAGAGATCTTTAGTATATGTTTGGAAAGTATCTTTGAACTTTACTATCTAAATTTTATAAAATTTTGTGATTGGGCTTGTTAGGGTTCCGTACACAAAGTGTAAAAACGTAACCCTATTGTTTTCGCCACAATGTGTGTCCGTCTGTCAGCGCCTTTTATCTCGGGAACCGTAATAGGTAAACTCTTGAAATTTTCACAGAAGGTGTATAACTGTGGCCGCTATAGCAACAAATACTAAAACTTATAGGGTGTTCCGAAAGTAGCGTATTATTTACCTGTATATATTTATTTCTTGAGCTACAGGAAGCAACCACTTAAAATTTGCAGTGATTTAAACTATGTTCGCGTTATAAACAAGTATACAATATTAAACCTAAAAATTAACGGGTGTTCCGTTAGTGACATGATTTGTATGTGTATATGGCATAGGTTTTTAACGATAATAGGTAGACTATTGAGGTTTTTACAGGATGAGTATTACTATGGCCACTATAACAAATAGTAGAAACTAAATGGTGTGCCGACAGAATGACGTGATTTACATGCACATTGACTTATTTTTTAACCATAACAGATAGACTCTTGAAATTTTCACAAATGGTGTATTGCTATAACCCCTATAAAAATATATACAAATTTAAAGGGTTTTGTCGACAGTGACGTGTTTTGCATGTATAACTACATATTTTTTGAACCGTAATAAATAGACTCTTCCAGTTTGTATAGAAGATGTGATGCCATGGCCGTTATGACAATTACTAAAAATTAAAGGGTGTTCTAACAGTGACATGTTTTTCACGTATAGTAACTTATTTTTGTAATAGTAATAGGTAGACTCTTGATATATTCATAGAAAGAAAATTGCCATGGTCGCTATAACAAATAACAAAATTAAAGGGTGTTCCGGCAGAGACATGATTTGTACGTAAATAGCCTTATTTTTTGAACCGTAATATGTAGACTCTTTAAATGTTTACAGTAGATGTTGTACTTCGGCTGCTGTAACAATTACTAATATCTAAAGGGTGACATGTTTTTCAGGTATATTACCTTATTTTTTGAACCGCAATAGGTAGATTCATGTATATTTCTATAGTGTTTTACCATGGCCGCTATAACAAAAATTGCTAAAATTTAAAGGGTGTTCCAACAGTGATGCAATTATGACTTTAATTTTAAAATTAAAGAGTGACTCATAAGACATGAAAAAATTAACAACTTGAATTTTTAAAGTTGTACTAATCATAGTACGGAACCCTAAGTGTGTGAGTCTAACTCGCACTTGACTAATTTTTTTTAATATAAACAATACAAGAAACATTATTCTTACTAACGCACAATAGTTCAAATGACTGGTTTTAAATGTGCTTGCGAGTTCAGTAGTATTTGGAGATGCGTGTTGCTCGCACCGTGTAAGTTATAATTAAGTTGTGTAAAATGGAAAATAAGAATACATGTTAGAATATACATATCTATTTAATTAAAACTGCTTTATAAATATGTTGCTATACTTGAAAATTACTAATTGGCCTAAATAACTTTAAAACTATACGATGCGTCGAAAACTTTGACTTTCTGTAAGACAAAAAACAAAAAAATGGCACCATTTGACCTTTTTGAAATTAAAAACATAAATTAATTATTATTTAATGAGTTATTCGCAATTTATTTTACAATGCAATTTTTGCAGTTTAGGAGTAATGCCTCTTTTTTAAAAAACCGATCTGATCGAAATATAGCGAACACAGTCCATAAAAAAGAAAAATTTTATACCTGTTTCAAGCATGTAATTGGCAAAATTGGTGTGAATTCAATTTCAGATGAAATGATAAAACAAATAAAGCAAACAATATTGTTTTTGCGTGAGATAAGCTCAAAAATTAAAAAAAAAAAAATCATAAAACGATAAATTTTTTATGGACCAAAAGCATGCGTGGCTTAATTATAATTTAAATTTTGTGGTTAGCAGATTTTCAAAAAACCAACTTCTACCGTTATTGAACGCTTACACTGAGAAAGTTGGTACTAATGTTCTCCTTCGTGCTGCAGATCTAAAATAAAGTATAAAATGCCCAACAGAAAATTATTAATCAACTCTCCCAAATGCCAATTCCGTAGAATGCTATAGCTTTTCTTTTGGAAAATTATTTTTCAAAAGAGCAGTATACTCCACAAACACATGTTAAGAAACTGCGATATTTATTCACCGATATATTGCATCACGCCCGCAGAAACCTGCTAGAAGTATTTAATAGGGCTATTGATACTTTAGAACCATTAATTTCCACACATTTCTAAGTAAACGCTTACAAAAACGGAAACGTTCAACATTTCCAGCTGATGTAATAGAACTATTATGTTTCATCGAGAGAATTTCACCTTAGCAACCAAGATGATGAAATTGAAAAAATTACAAAAATTGAAGAAATTAATGAAAGTGCAGAGGGCCTATTTGATTAAAAATTAGAAAATGAATTAGATATACATAAGTAACTATTAAAAGCTTTAGTATAATATAAATATATTAATGAAGAAAATTAATATACATATAACGAATAAAGAATAAGGTTTGCATAAAAACTTGCCAAAGGGTTAATTTTGACTTTTCTTCATTAAAGGGTTAAATTCCATTTTTTATCAAATTTATTCTTGCATATTAACTTCATACAGTTTTTGTTTGAATATCATAATTCTATAGCTGTAATTAATTTTGCAGAGGAAAAGGGGCATTTTGACCTTTAGTGTAACGTCGCTGCGCCTCTAAACGAAGGCGAAGTTTTCGCAACACTTCAATAAGAAGCAGCTTTCCAAGATATATTTTTATAATGCATTTAAATGAAGGGCTTTTTGTCAATGAGAGCTTTATGAGTTTTTAAAAAGAGCTTGTGAGAATGGGGTCATCGTTTAAGCAATAGATTAAATGTAGTTGGTCGTAAACCCATAGAAACCCATTTATTTCATATAAATTTCATATAATTTGCCATTCTGCCTTCAATAAGTACAACAGTAAAATTTACGAAATTCAGTTTTAACAAATTGTTTTATGGTTTCTAAAAGTATTTTTCCACAATTTTTTTTCTGCATATAAATGTTATTATTTATTTTCATTCGCATTTCGTGCAATTTGTTACTTTTCAATTATGAATACTAATGCAATTTTTTCATTATTTGCTTCCTATACAGCAAAAGCTATGAAGTATGACTCTACCACGGAATATTTAAAAACAACAACTTTTTTTTTTGTAAATATTTTTATTTGTTTTATTCGTATATACAGATACAATTTTCAGTATAACTTACATTTATAATAATTATATTCATTTTAATTAATGTTGGGAAATTATTATTTATGTACATAATTTTTAAATATTTGCTACTGTTTGTGCAGGCAACATCAAGCAATGTAAATTAATTTTTTCGCTCCTTTTGCAACACGACAAAAATTGTACAGATATATTTTTTTGTATTTTAGAACAACCCTCAGAGAATGACTAGGAAAGGGAGAGCAGTGGAGAATATTTTTTTAGATTCGCTTTTATTTTTTGGCATTGGTATATACAGAAATGATCCCTGTAGGGTGTTTATTCCAATAAGAGAAATTTCCAAGGCTTAGCGTTATAGTTATGAAGCAATGGCAGCCCCGAAAAGCAACATGAAGAAGATCGACAAAATATCACCCACAAAAATTTATGAGTGCAAAAATGTAATTTAAGTAAAAAATGACAAGTATTTTTATTTATTCACATATTAACCTTCCTGACCATTTCGTCGGTCTGTGAGACCGATGAATCACTCTTATGTTAATTTCGCGAAAACAAAAAATGGCAGCTCCATCATTCTGTCAGTATCTTCATTATTTCTCATTATACAACGTTTAGTGTAAGAAGTGCTTAAAGTGTTGTACCGGGGATTGCTAATCAGACGGTCTGTGAGACCGACTTATAGTTAAGTGTCACATTTTCGATAGATAAGCTGGTTTTGCTAAATTGGAAATTTTTAGATGAAAATGGACAATTAGAGATCAGTTTATGTGATTTAATAAAAGAATTATGTTCAAATTTAATTATCGTGAAATTTTCGTTAGATATGGCAGATATTGAGCGCATAAGAGCTATTCTGAATGAAATCGATTCAGATCTAGATTCTGATGTGAAAAGTGGCACTGAATACGAAGATAATATTGATGTGTATGAAGCAAACACTGATACTGAACAAGAAGACTCAGAGGAAAGTGATGTTGAAGATTTACAGGACGCTGAATCGAGCCACAAGCTCTAACGACTGATTGATATTTACAAAGACTAACCTCATAAAGAGGCATATATTTTAGGCATTTTGAAATTAATTTTTTTAGTGTTCCTGTTTTTTCTTGAATTCATTTTATTTTTTTGTTTACTTCTAAAATCTATGTTAATAGAAAAACAACATTTTATAAATGTTGTGTTTTGTGAATTTTTTTTTATTTTTATTATAGGTCTAGGATCAAAAATGCCAAATTATTGTGAGCTAAAAAAGCTTAATTTTGTTTTTTTTTTCTTACTTCAGTTATTTCAGATTAGTTTGAAAAATATGACCACTGCACAGGTTTTGAAAACTTTAGAATAGTTTTAGATACCGAGAAATACTTGAAATCGGTCTGAGAGACCGAGAAATGCGAATGTGTCGCACAAAAATGAAAATAGTCAGGATGGTTAAATGCAATGTACAGTAATAAAATATTGTAGTAGGAAAAACTTTCACTCGTTATAGTGAGCGTTGGTGGCAATCGAAGTCATAACCCCCAGACAGTTGGGCTAGTAAACCACCTACTAGCCTACCGGAAAGAATGATATAATCGTCTGACTGACTATCGATGTGTTCTCTTAATACCCAATTTTTCGGAAAGAAAAAGTATAAATTTTTTTCTATAACGCTGCCGGTGGCAAGTTGACTTTAGCAATATAGATATTAAGTCGTTAATTACTGACTATAGGTTTTGAATAATTTTCTACTATTTTTCTTTTCATTTATTCATATATTTTTAGACTTTATTCATTTATCGTGCTTACTTACGATTGCGTTTATTTGATTGTAAAACTAAATGTAAATTAACTAATTTAGTGTTTGCAGTAAATATTTGTTAATAACTCTATTAGTAAATAATAAAAATATAAAATTTATTTTTAATAATTTTAGCGTTCAGATCTTATTGTTATTTAACGTTGCATTTAATAACTGAAATTTTTTCTTAAATAAATTTATGAAATTAATTATGCAGTGAATTTAATTGATATGAATTATTTGTGGTTTAAAATAGAAGAATATTAAGTTATCTTTACAAACTGAGGTACGTAAATAAAAATATTGTTTTTAATCACAAAAATTATGAAAGTATTATTATACAAAAATAGGCCATAAATCATATACAAACATATTACAAACTAGCTATACCCGCCACTTCGTCAGCGTCCTTGCAATATTTTGTTCGATTTTGCTTTGAAAACCATCCACACGGGTGGCGTAAAAATAACCCTCCGATGTTTTTTGGCTGTAATTTTTGTAAATTATTGGTAAAATAAATAGTCACCAATATTCCGCGTTCTGGAGCAGTGTAGCGTAACATTGTTTATTAACGTGTATTTCGCAAGTGTTTACTACACAAATGTCAAAACAGAATTGACATTAGGGGCCTCGCAAAATTTATAGCATTTTCTGATAGGAGGATTACTTTTGCGCCACCCATTATAAAGGTTCTGATCCTTACTAAAAAAACTGCCAGTTCAGTTATGGTTTATGTATTTACTTTATATTTATATAAAGGGTCTCATCCTTACTAAAACAACTGCGTACTTTTACCACTTTCTCTTGGAAATATATTTGCGTAAAAAAAGTATTATATATTGGAAACAGAATACGAAGGTACCTCCTAACAAATTATTGGTTAAACTCCATCCAGTAGTTTTTACGTGATGCGAACACAAACAGACAGAAAGGAAATGAGTTACCATTTTATTGTATGTATAGATTAATTAATAAAGTCTAAAGTTGCTTCAAAATTAAACAGGATTCTGAAGATTGATTCTGGTAGAGAGAAAAAAAATATACGTGAATTTACAGAATATTATTTTAGAGGCGTTTAAAGTATGTCATCTCTGCCCTCATCTCATCATCATATCGTTATACAAAACTATGTTTTCGTTACATCTGAGGTGTAGAGTATGTTCAACAACTTTGTAGACAATATTATGGCAAATATGATTAACCATTAATTGATTGGTTTTTCTGTTGTTGTTGTTTTGTTGTTTTGGGTTTTTATGTGTTTTAATAAATACACCCAATAATGTTTTTACACGGTCTCTTTTTATACGGTTTTGATATAACACGGTAGAAAAATAAAAAATAATTTTTTTTCTACACGATTTTATTCCATTTAGCACAATTCAAAATTTTTGGAGCTTAGATTTTATTTGTAAAATATAAGTTTTGCGAAATATTTTCATATCAAAAATTAAGAGAAATTCCCTTTTTGCGCATAAAAGCATTTTTACTTTTTAGAGCAATTGAAATGTGTTAATATTTTGTGAACTATCAATGCATCTCTACAAGAAGACGACGAAAACTACAAAGTAAAGCCATTTCTTTAGATAACAAAATTGAATTTTAATATCGCCTTCGAAATGGATGAGGCTTAATATTTCTTGGCAAAATCTTCGGTTTAAACGAAGCTACAGTAAGAGCTATAAACAAATTTAAATTCAATTAGGTAATCGTTGATTTCTGGAACGAAACACTCTATTAAGTCTTCATCATACACTAAAGATACAAATAAACGGTGCAAATACACATTATCTATATGAATTAGTAAAATAAACATGATTTCTTGCTCTTATAGAAATTCTCGTTTTTCATTAATTTTGATGAAGGTTTAGATATAAGGAACCTATTTTTGTATATGATCAATGTCTTTTTTTACACGGATTTTTCTGGAACCAATCTACCGTGTAAAAACAGAATTAGGTGTATAGTAAAATGTTATGACCATCATTTTTGTAGAACATTTTATTCCTGGCCATCCCCTTTTTCTGCGTGTTTTTTACGACTTGTTAGAATAAAACCACAAAATTCGGGGTAGTTAGAGGGTTAATATGGTGTACACAAATATTTGCCATAACATCTTCTGCAAAGGTGCTGAACATACCCCACACCTCAGAGTAAGGAAAACATAGTTTTAAATAAATTCGAGAATAACCCTTAGATGTAAAGAAAACATAGTTTTATATTCCGATTATAGAGATATTGCCAAAATTATTTGAAAAACTAATTACTGATTTTCTCTGTCATCATACTGCATCGTTATTATCACCTCATCAACATGGTTTTAGAAAGGGTTGCTCAACCACAACTAATATTCTTCATTTAACAACTTTAATAAATAGTGCATTTACACAAAAGAAACAAACTGATGCTGTTTATGCAGACTTTAGTAAAGCATTTGACAAAGTAAACCATCAACTTCTTCTAACTAAATTGGATTTGTTAGGCGTAACCCAAAGAAGTTTAACCTGGATAAAATCGTATTTGATGGGCAGAAAGCAAACAGTTCGATTCAACAATAGTACTTCTAAATACATATATGTTTCATACGGTGTACCACAAGGCAATCATCTTGGACCACTTTTATTTTCGCTGTTTATAAACGATCTTTCCTACCGTTATTAACTACACAAATATATTAATGTACGTTGACGATGTGAAAATTTTTTACTCTTTTAATTGCTTTATTGATCACGTTCATCTTCAGAATGATCTTAATAACTTATTTTTATGGTGTAACATCAACTTGATGGAGCTGAATTTTAAAAAATGTAAATGCATGCGTTTTTCCAGAAATAATTACATTTCCGCTAACTATTCTTTGGGAGGCCATCAACTGGAGTTGGTTGATTCATTTATTGATCTTGGAATATTACTAGATCCCAAATTAAACTTCGTTTCTCATATTACTATGGCTGTAAACAAAGCTAGAAGTACTCTTGCCTTCATAAAACGTTGGGCTAAAGAGTTTTCTGATCCATACATTACGAAGCAACTCTACATATCTCTAGTTTGACCTATTTTAGAATATGCATCAGTTATATGGGACCCTTATTATAACATTTACAATGCTCGTATTGAATCTGTGCAAAAGCAATTCTTATTGTTCTGTTTACGTGGTTTTCATTGGAATTACACTACAAATTTCCCTTCTTATTCAAGTAGATTAGCATTAATAAAACTGCCTACTCTTAAAAGTCGTCGTACAATGTTAAATGTATCTTTCATGTTGAACCTTATCAATGGTAATATTAGCTTTGATTTCCTATTAAGTTCTGTTAACTTTAATATTCCTTGTTGTAATACACGTCATTATAATCCTATTTTTATTAAATTGTGTAGAGCTAATTATTCTTTTGCTGACCCTTTTACGAAGTTATGTCGTACATATAATTTTTTGTTTCAATTTATCGATTTTTCTTTAAATATAAATGTAATAAAGCATAAAATTATCGTATTTCTTAATTCATAATTAACTCATTTATTCCATTAATTTTAAGAATTATTGTAACTAGTCTGTAAGGATTATATTCTATTGACTAATAATAAATAAATAAATATGATGCAAGAACAGGCCAGAGGTGATAAACTTCAACCGCCTCGAATATTGATCCTGGGTAATATAAATGAAAAATATTATTAAAAACTTAACGATAAATCAATTTAATTTTCTTTTAAATCTATATACGATGGTTAGGTTAGGTTAGGTTAGGTTAGGTTAGGTTAGGCAGGAAGCCATGTACACACACAACTCACTTGGATCCAATATGCTAGTCCCTTTGTATTATCTGTACACGATGTATTCATTTAAACTAATGTTATATAAATGAATAGAATTTCTTTTGTTAAAAATAAATAATTTAATAAAAAAATCTTTTAATTTAAAATAAAAAAACTTATAAAAATTTTAATTTAAATAGAATTCTGTTAAATTAAATAAAATTTAGATAAAACAGATATAACATATTCTAAGAAAAATACTTATTAAATTAGTTTTATTCACATCCCTAAAAGAAGTTAATGTGAATAATTTAACCATTGCTTTGACTTATTTATAAGTTAATAAAACTTTGACTTAATAAAACTTATAAATAAGTCTAAGCAACGGATTTTTATTGCATTAAAGGCATGTAGAATTGCAGAAAATTCGTAAAAGTTAAATACCCCGATATTGAGTCGTTTTAAAATTTCTGTGATTTCGAAGCTGCATCGTTGGTGCTTCGATTTGCACCGTTACTATAAAAATGTTTGTACGAAGCTAAAAGGCTAAAAATGGAGATTTCTGCAGTTAAAAATTGTCTAGAAATGTGACCTACGCTATAAATTTCAATAAGTAAATTTAGTCCAAAAAAGCTGTTATGATCTAATAAATTTTAGATAACTTCATAAAAAATCAGCAAGATTTACAAGTCTCAAGCTCAAAATAAAAAAATGAATGCATCAATACACAGAAAAAAATTTAACATAAATAATATGAATTGATTTCATACCGTTTCGGTAATACAAAATATGAATGATTTAATAAATAGTATGAATTTTATTTTATTTGAAAATAAAGTAAATAATCAAAGTTGCTGGAAGAAAATTGTAAACAAAATATTTGTGAGAAAGAAAAAAAGAAAATTGAAAAAATGTATAATTTCCTTCAAATTCCCATTTTGCAGAAAAGGTAAGTAATACGTTTTGAAGATGAGTGCAATGAGGTACAAATATTAATTGTATAGTTTTGCACAAATACACTTGTGTAATTATGTATATGTACATAAATATGTATGTAGTATATGGGCATGTATTAAGATGGATTATAAAACATGCCTTAACTGATACTTTGGCACAGGGAACTTTTCAGTTTATCTATTAAGATAAACAGTAAACTAATAAAAAGATTAAACTTATGAAGCATATATGTGAATATGTAGTGCATAAAAATGTTCCTAAAGGCCAGGATACACTATCCTACACAATAGTACGATTTAATGACGAAAAAATCTGACAGAATTCTGGCCTACTCAAAAAATCGTTTCAAAATGGCGATGTAGATGCCACACTATCATACAAAATAAGATTTTGCAGCTCTGATCGCATGAAAAAATACTATTTTATGATTTTTTCCAAAGGATTATAAAATCGTACAGATCTGTCAAAAAGTCTGACACCTACATACATTTTTAACCCATACTATTATACTTTTTTGAGTACACATGCAATTTTTGACAAATCGTACGACTGAGTATGATTGTGAATCATGGCCTTAATTTTTATTAATATGTTCATATGTATGTACATATATTTTATGAAAATATTTTAAAAACACACATTACATATGTAAAATTCATATTTTTTATTACGATGTTCATAAGCTGATTGAAAAAAGTTTGGGAAAAAAGTCGTGTTCGATTCATAATATTTATGAAAAAATTCATGGAATATAAAAATTCTTTTTTTTTCAGTGTATAGATTTTTTTAATACCATGAATTCCTTTTTATATCATTCACCACAGTTAGAAAGAGTATATATAAGTTTGTCATTCCGTGTAAAATTTCTACAATATTAATTTCCGACCCAATAAAGTATATGTATTCTGGATCCTTATGCATAGAGAAGTTGATTAAGCGATGATCGTCTGTCCGTGGTGACGTTGAAATGTCATTTGCCAAGGCACCAGACAAGGTAAAGAAAATTTAAGCCCACCAATCTTCCAAGCATAGTTTCGAACATTTTAGAATTGCAATTCAGCAAAATCAGACCACCCCATTTTTTACGTTGTTTTTATTTTTTGCCTTTTTTTGTTAAACAAATATTTGACCGTTTGGGGATCTGTAACCCTCAGCGAGGGCCGATTTTATGTTCATTTTTAGGTTGGTAAGGTTTTTCTGCTTTGATTTGTATTAAAGGCAATACATATAGGGGTAGCAAAAAGACCTACAGGGTGAGCACTGGTAACCAGGGGCAGTCAATAGACTGTGAAAAATTTTTTAAAGGATTTTTTGCCTTAGTATGACCATACTAACATAATAAGTTTACGGAAGGATTCTACTTTTCACAAAAAAAAATTCCAAAAAAAAATTTTTAAAAATTTGTTTAAAAAATTAAAAAAAAAATTACTAAAATTTTATAAAAAATTTTCAAAAAAATTTTCCAAACTAATTATACAAAAATAAAAATAAATTAGTCAAGTGCGAGTTAGACTCACACACGTAGGGTTCCGTACTATGTTCAGTATAATTTAAAAATTCCAGTTGTTTATTTCTTTATGTCTTATGGGACACCCTTAAATTTTAAAATTAAAGTAATATTTGCGAAAATTGCATCATAATTATAACACACTTTAAATTTTAATATGTAATTGATTTTATAGTGGCCATGGTAATACACTTTCTATTAAAATATCAGGAGCCTACCTATTGCGGTTAAAAAATAAGGTAATATTCGTGAAAAACACGTTACTAATGGACACACTTCAATTTTAAGTACTTGTTATAGCGGCCGAAGTAACACATCTACTGTAAACATTTCAAGAGGGTATCTATTATGGTTTATAAAATCATGTCATTGTCGGAACACCCTTTAATTTTATTATTCATTATAGTGGCCATGGCAACTTCCTTTCTATAAATATATTAAGAGTCTACTTATTGCGATTAAAAAATAAGTCACTATAAGTGAAAAACATGTAACTATCTGAACACCCTTTACTTTTTAGTAATTATAATATCGGCCGTGGCAACACATCCTCTGTACAAAATTTCAAGAGTCGACCTGTTACGGTTCAAGAAATAAGGCTTTATACATGCAAATCACGTCACTGGCGGAAAACCCTTTAATTTTTATTATTTGTTATAGTGGACATAGTTATACACATCCTGTAAAAATTTCAAGATTCCACCTATTCATTCAAAACTTAGGCTATATACATGCAAATCACGTCGCTATTCGAACACCCTTTAATATTAAATTCAATTTTGCATACTTGTTCATAAAACAAACATAGTTTTAATTATAGTCTGCAAATTGTAAGTGGTTTCCTCTTACAGCTCAAAAAAAAAAGACATAAACGTAAATAACATGTCACTTTTGGAACACCCTACGTTTTAGTATTTTTTGCTATTATGGCCGAAGTTAAACAGTTTTGGTAAAATTTTCAAGAGTCTACCTATTATGGTTCAAAACTTAGGCCTTACACATACAAAGCAAACCACTATCGGAACACCCTTTAATTTTTAGGTTTATTTTTTTAGAGTTGTTTATAAAGCGAACTAAGTTTTAATTACTGTTTGTAAGAAATAAACACATATTCGTAAATAACACCTCTCTATTGGAACACCCTATAAGTTTTAGTATTTGTTGCTATAGCGGCAACAACTATATATCATCTGTGAAAATTTCAAGAGTCTACCTATTACGGTTCCAGAGATAAAAGGCGCTGACAGACGGACAGACATTGTATAGGGTTTCGTTTTTACACTTTGTGTACGGAACCCTAAAAAAATTCTTAATAACTAAATATGCAACTCCTTGTGCAAACCTTTGGCAACACTTGTTATTTTTCGATTCTCTTGCAGACGTAAGGTATGGATTTCATCACACCTTACGTCTGCATTAAGTGATGGAAAAAACCATCCAATTGTAGAAGGACAGTAAGGAAAATTAAAAACGTGATTTGTTTGTTGGTGTTTTGTTGAAGCTTTAATATTTTGTAATATTATTCTATTAACATGCATAATTCTCATTGTGTTTTGTAGAATTTTATTACTTATAGAATATTTTTGGCTTCTCTAAAATTAGGAAAAAGGTTTCCAGATGATCTGGCCTGAGCCACCAGTGAAATACGTATAAGAACTAGCTCTTTTCCCCCAATAAATAAATTGCATTTTTATTTTAAAACGTTATGGGTAATTAGCATAATATTAAATAATTAATATTTAAATTCCCAAAAGTTTTATTAATAAATAAAAATTAAATTTACAAAAAAATTTACAAAAAATTTTCGAGCAAATTTACAAAAAAACATAAGAGGATAATACAATATTTAGTATTACTATGATGAACGTTATATATGATTCGGCATGACCGAATATAGCACTCTCACTTGTTTTATTTTAATCTTAAAATTTTTATTATGTTTTGGGTGTATGAGAAATTTAATAGATGACTTAAAAGTTTGCTAGTTTTATAATGACATAATTTTCTTAAATTCTATACTCTATTTTACAGAATTTAGGTAATTTTTTGGTAGTTTCACAGTATTGAAATTTATTAAAATTATATATGTCATGTTAGAAATTTTAATTAGAACGTGTTTGTAATTTTGTTTTTGTCTTTTTGGACCTAGAATATTTGCTTACCATTGTATTTATAACAAAAAAGTAAAATAAAAATATTTTTTTTTATTAGTAGCGTGCCATTCTTAAATCTTAACCCAAATTTTATAAAGTTGGCGGTTATTTAGAGCTAAATTTATTATTTTGAAATATTTATTTACCATTATAAAAGTATAATGGTAAATAAATTAAATTTAAATTAATGAAGTATTTTATAAATCGAAGAGCACATATTTGATACAATTTTTATGATAAATTTTTAATGCTTTTAATGTAATAAACATTTTTGTTTAATTTTAATCCTGTCTTAAAGATGTTGTTTTTTACACTTTGTAACATTTGCAAAATATTTGTATGAATACATTTGCACTCATATGCATTTGTCAAAAATTTGTAATATGTACATACTTAGTTGTTGTAAATTTATTTTTCTCTAACTTGGAAAAAATGTAACAATGTTTAAAATTTTTTTTAAGTTTATGTCCATGTGCTGCACTTCTTTTACCCCTCTTCTGTAGGAATTTCGTGAATATTATCTTACTTCGTTTAGGCTAGAAAACAAAATTTCATTTTATGTAGGTGTTTATAGTGTTATTACTTGTGCTTGGTATAGAGCTTGTCTTGCTGTTCGTGAAAAAATTTCACCTGGAAGCTCTTCTAAAACTGCTGGTATGATGGCATTCAAGATAAACGACTCTTTGACGTGCTCATAAAATTCTCAATCTACATCTGCTAATTTGCATGAGTTGTTATCACATAGCTACGAGTATATTCAAATATGAATAGTATATTTTTTTTCTTAACACAAAATAAGAAAAATATGTATAAAACGAAGATTTCAAATATTTATTTAATTACCATCACACGTTGAAGGACGAAAAACATACGTTTGATTTGTATTCATTTTTTTATTATTCTAATGCATCTTGAATATAAGAATGAAAATCAGATTATCTTTCCTAAATCATCTGAGTAGCACTAAGTGAAACTTCTGTTATGTCTATTTTTGTCGAGTTTGTACAGGTCATACCGTTTGACATATCAAAATGAAATTTAGTATGTGCCTTTGGTATATGAAGATGAAGAGCTGTATAGTTTTTGAGCATAATCTGGAGGCGGCAAGGGGTAGTTTCGTTACCCCCAAATTTTGTGAACGCTCTACAGGTCATACCGTACGACATATTAAAACGAAATTTAGTATGTGTCTTTGGTTTATGGAGGTGAATAGCTGTATAAATTTTGCCCATAATTGGGAAGGGGCAAGGGGTAGTTTACCTAATACCCCAAACCGAAAATAATTAATTTTTCGATTCGAATATACTTTGAACTTTTATTCTTTATGTAAAATGTCCATAAAAATATCTGTTTCCATTGGGTATGGTAAAGTTGAGTGTAGGCCACTCCAGTTTTATTTTTTACTTGTAAGAAAAAACAATTTTGTACTTTATAAATTATCGATAAAATCCAAAATACCCGTCAAGGCATATTTATATTTAGGGAAAATTTTTGAAATTTTTGTATATGGAGTTTGACAGTTAGAAAACCATTTAAGGAGAAAAATTGTAAGTTTAACTGTCAAAATCCATATAAAAAAATTGAAAACTTGGAGGAAGCTAAAATATTATATTTTATTTTTTTATAAGGAGTTTGACATGAAAAGGCCTTTTAAGGGGAAACTCAATATACTCCTGTCAAACGCCATATAAATAAAACTTAAATATTTCCCTTTAATATTTTAGCTTTACCCAGTGAGTATAATGTACATAAACATACGAATACACGCAAAGAAAAAAACATCGTTGAGGTAACCATAATTTAAGAGCAACATTTTGTCATAAAGTTATATGGCTGCAGTCCAATAATATTATTATTAATTAATATAATATTAAAATTGTTATGTTAGAATCATATTATTGTCAAAAAATAATAATATTATTGTTAAAAAAAAGAATTTAAAATAAGAAAAACTTGTTTAATTTAACATATTATAATAAAGTATGACCATAATTTAATACAAATTTATAATATTATGATCAAATATAAACATTATATAAACATTATGTAAAACAACTTAAGTAATGTTAAAAACAACTTAAATTTGTTCATTCACCAGAAATTGATACAATCGGAAACAGATGTCTTAAGTATCTTCCTAAAAGGTCTTTTAAGATTTTAACGGTTATTTTCAACTCATTCTTAGACAAAGTTATTTTCCGCGTGATTTCAAGAAGGCAAAAGTTATTCCAGTAAAAAAGCTAAATAAGCTAGCTGAAAATCCGTCTTCCTATCATCGAATAAGCTTGCTTTCATCTGTAGGAAAAGTTTTTGAAAAAATTATAACTAATGAGTTATTAGTGTTTATTGAATCAAGCGACATTATTCATCGACATCAGTTCGTCTTTTGCCGTGAACATAATACAGTCTTTAGTGCGATTTAGAGACCTGGTAACCAAAAACTTTAATCGATATCTTTTTGATGATGTAGTCCTTTTAGGTTTAAATATGGGTCTTCGTTTTCTGATAGCTTAAGTATACCTACAGCTTGTCCACAAGACTCCTGCCTGTCTCCAATTCTATACAATGTACTACATATCTACCACAGACTTGAGAATTGCACTTTGTCTACATTTGCTGAAGATACAGCAGTACTGTGCTGAGATTCACTTTCAGACAACATTATTTCAAACCTGCAAAGAGATTTGAAAATGCTTGCAAATTATTTCAACCAGTAAAAAATAGCTCTAAATGCCTATAAAACTCAGGCCATATGTTTTACCAGAAAAACAAAATCCTGTTTTACTGCGCAACGTAATATTATATTTTTAAATATAGAACTTCATGGAAACAAAAAGTTAAATACCTTGGGGTAGTATTAGACACAAAAATGAAATTTAATATAGAAAGGCCCTAACTAACGTTATTTCTATTTTACAGAAGAAGGAAAAAACTTAATAAAAAAACAGGAATTTTTCCCTTAATATTGAAAATAAGAGATTAATTTTAAAATTAATTTTTCATGCAGTTATATTTTATGCAGCGCCAGTGTGGTCTACATTCACTACATGCCACATCAAAAAGATATAAATCGCACAGAACAAGAAGATAACAGAAGATAAAGTACATAAACTTGAACTATTTATAAATAATTTTAATGAAGTAAATGTAAATATTATTTGACTGAAAATTTGTTCAGCGCAACTATATATTATTATGTGGTTTTTGTGACCACACCACAACCATGGTTTTCCTTTGCGTGTAACAAGGAGTATGTAGCAGTTAATAAAAATCCAGTGTTTAACGTGGAAGTCTTCACATTAGTAGTGTGTAAATAAATTTGATGCGAAAATAACAAAACTGGTAGAGTATCTTAAAACACTCTCGAACGTCCTTAAGTATATTGTTCCGATGTTGCATAAGATACAAGCGGATTTAAATAAAGACGACAGGCAAATACTGAGTAGCAAGGACACAGCTAATATATTAAAGCCAGCCCTAGTACAAGTTATAACTTCAAAGCGGAAAAGAGCCTCCACAATACTTCTCCCAAAGGAAAAGCAAACTTAAGAAGAAGAAGAAGAAAAATACTACCCCAAAGAAGTCGGTTCATAACATTATCGAATTGGGAATAATGAAACACACTGTTCATGTACAATCATTGATCTGTAATAGAAATTATGAATATTTTGATTACAGTCTAGAACCCTACAGATTGTGGACTTTGGAACGCTTGAGAAACAATTTGGGGAAGTTCGTACAAGATGAGCCCCTGTCCATTCTCCTAAGTAAAAAGTCGCTAGATACTTAACGTCTCTTAATATATTTCAGGAGACTCCATTTCGGTTGTTTTCTAACGTAATGACATCTTATATCGCAACTTAATAACATGGCACGCCCGTACTTTACACGCAGTCTTGACGAGCCATTGATTTTTTCAACCATTGAAAAAATTCATGTGAGCACAACAAAACCTCTAGTGAAGACCGTCGTTGTCGATGTCATGTTCTTGTTCAAACAGAACTGTTCGAACATTTGTTTGCACAACGATGTCTGCCATCAAATGTTGTTTTTAGTAGGAAAGTTTGACTTTCAAAGAACGCCATCTGTTGTTCCAGCGTGCTAATCCTAATTGCTGTGCTATAAGCATTCAAACAACATTGACAACAAATAAAAAATTATGTGCAGTCGGAATATGCACATCGTACGTTTTCTCCACACAGAAAAAATTAACAAATTATTGTTCCTTATTCTGCCGACGCACATAGTACCCCTATGCCAATCTAGCCGGACATTACTTTTTTTTTAGCTTATATTGGCTCTAAAAATGTATTGAGTACAGAAAAATCTGTTATGGTCATAGGCTGTCAAAGCTATAAAATAGGATAAATCGTATCAAGGAGAAAAAAGTTCCCTTAGGAAGAACTAATCCTACCTCTGAAAAATGCAAGTTTTTTTTTGTTTTCCCGTCATTTTGTTTAGCAATTACAACTTTTAAGGTCAAAGAATGTTCAAAAACTTAAAGTTGGACTCAAGAGATTCTTAAAAGCCATTTTTAGCCCCGCCCCCTTTTTTGGGTGGTGAAATAAAAAATTATTTCAAAAAATAATGCAATTATTAAAAGAAATAGATTACATAATTCTTAAAACCAAAAAAATTTATTTTTATGGACAGGGGGAGGTATTCCTACAATCCCACCCCCAAGACGTCCCTGTGAAAAAGAAATTTTTTGTTTTATTTTTTTGCCAATTTCCTAAAAATATTAATTTTTAAGCTTTCCAATGCCTAACCAATATTATTATAAAAATATTTTTGTAATTTGTTATTTAATAGTATTTTATTTATCGGAAAATAATTAATTTATACATAGTAATAACTTATTTATGATTGTAACGATAAATTTTATTTAAAATTATAACAATTACTTTATTTAAAACAACTTCTCCTTTGCACTAAGATGATGATGATGATGGTTCCAGGTTTTTTCTTCGTCTGATTCTTCAAAGACCTCTTCCGAATCTGAATCCTTTTCAGCATTAAGTACAGGTGGAATCATGAAAGAAATTGCTTCTTTCGTAAAAGGTAATGACGTTTTTTTGGAGTGGGTCTAGTAAAGACTGGGCCAGAACCTATGAATAATATCTATGTTACACTGAACCCTTGAAAACTCTCTAGCAAAATTCTCGGCTTTAAAGCCAGAAATTTTTGTTTCGTGCCTCAGCCGGAAATGTTTGTTTCATGCCTCAGCCGCTACTTCTGATAACAGCCTAATGGGCAACAATGCCTTATTCATAACAGTTTCACCACGTATTAAAATCTTGTGCATTGTAGGTGTCATAGGATGCCATTCATATAAAGTAAAGTAAAGTTTTGCAGTATCTAAGCAATAATCGGACAAACTCGTGCATTTGGATTTTGTGACCACTTTATATTACTTCAATAACAACCTTGATTCGGTATATGAAATCAAACTCATTTAAAGTTATTTCTGCAGCTAATTCAGGATTGGAGAAAAATCTTCTGCTAGTGTTACCATTTTTCCTTGCGTTAACAAAGGCTTTGTCCGCATTAGATTTTATTTGCCATTTTTTCACTGTCAGTTTATATGACAGGTGTAATATGCTCTCAAATAGGCGAATTCTGGCCTACATCTATATCTCTTTTGATATTTAAATTGTTTTTTGGACAGGTAATAACAGTGTTAGATGTAATGATTTAAATAAAAAACATCTACCTTTAGTTATTAAAAACCAAAACATTTTATGAATATACAAGGGATTCTTACTCGTAGTTACCTATCCAAGATAAGAAAAAACATAAAAAGGTAACATTTTCAAAAAATCGCCAAAAAAAATGGCGCAAATATAAGCCTCGTTTTTTTTTACAGTATAAAAGTAGAGATCGTAAATTTTATAGTGATATATAACATTTTTAGGATCGCGATGGAGATCACTCTTAAAAAGATTTAAACTTTTTTTTACAAAAACTTTTACAAAAAAAACCTTTTTTTAATTTTGAACGAAATTTTTTATCATTAATAATTAAAAAAAAATTCTAAAAATTAACATAAATAGCTACTAATAAACCCTTTCACAGAAAAAAAAAATCAATACAAAATCTTTATTCGTTTAGCCACCAAAAAATATATTGCAAACCTCTCAAAATCGTTTAAAGTCATTAAAAACTTATGCGATTTACTCAACTTTCCTGATTTTAACAGTGTCCCAAAACGACAAATCTCAAGCAAAAGTCGTGAAAATTCACTATGCGATGCAGAATTATATTGTCTGTCGAGCTACGTACTTAAATTTTTTAAAATTTCTAAAGATTAATTTTTGGCCTAATGTCCGGCTAGATTGGCAAAATACCCCTCTGTGCGACGCTTTGTTCATGTGTAAACAAATCAATGGCTCGTCAAGACGTAGTGTTAGTTTTCAAAAGAGTTTTAACTGAGAGAATATGTTTATTACAGACTCATTTTTTATAAATAAAAAAGAAGCTTTCGTCGAATCCATGCACACATTGGTCGAATCCGTTACTCATGGTATTTAGTACTAAAAAAAAATTAAAATTAAAGAGTGCCCCATAAGACGTGAAGACGATAAGAAAAATGTCTTATAAAATTTTCCGAAAATTTTAAGAACGGCAAGGGAAAAGTCATAGAAAAGTACTACAATAGAAAGAAAAAGTTCAGTTAAACTTTTAACATAAATTGCCTAGTTACATACTCCTCAACCTTTTTGCGTATGCTACTTTTCTATAAAGTTTTGCTTAATACACACTCATAGTTGAACAATAAAATTATTATAAAATGTAATAATATTGTAGCTTTCCATTGTTTATGTTAATAACAGTCATATTAATTGGGATAAATGTATATTTTATTGTCATATTACAAAACAAATTTGACATCTAGAGGCGAATACTGTGTCTAACTGAACCAAACCCAACACAAAGTCGAAGCTTAAGTTTAAGCTTAAGCTTCAAGTTATTGAAGCAAATGAATTAAATAACAAGAACAACCTACCAATCGACATACATATTTCTTTGTGTCGTTATTATTGTTTTGCCTCAAGTGTAAAAAGTTTAAGCGGATTTTGCATCTGGTGCGGATGCCAGCACAGAATAAGCATCATCAACTCTATTGCTCCCAATTTTTATAGCATCTGAATTGATGAAAAAAAATTTGTGTTATTTTCTTCGAATGGTTACAAACAGTTTTCTTGTTTCTCGACATGAACTGAAAATAGTTTACGAATATTTTGTTTTATTACTTTGTTGCAATTGATGGCTTTTGTTTTGTTGTGTGTTGCTTAAACATTTGCATGTTAGTTGGTGATGAATTGTTTAGTATTTAAATTAGATACAAGTATGTATATGTAATGTTTTGGAAAAATACTTTAAAAAAACTTGATAAATTTACTATGTTCGTAATTAAATTATATTGCAAAAAAGCACTATTCCATCAGCGTTTATGATAAAGATGTATTTAACAGCATTTTTTAATTAAAATATTTGAAGGCGATCTTTTATTGTTTAATAACGTGATTCAAAATAGTTTTTGCAAAGTTAATAGTTTGGTTGAAATAAAAAGGATTTGACCAACAAAATAACAAATTGTTTCTTTTAATGTCTTCATGTTGAGACTTTAAAGTTTATCAATAAAATATGGAACTGCCACAGGTTTGTTCGGAATTAAATTCACCATTGTGAATTTAGATATTGTGTTATCCTGTTATGATTTCAATTTCACACTATATCTTCTGTGTTTATACTCGTTTGGTTTTAGAGTTATTTGATATAATTGTTATATAAAAATCACTAAATAAGATATTTTGTTTATAATTTAAATTATTCTTTTTGTTTTTAATACCATCTTACGTCTTGAGTACTTTCCCACAGAGTGGAAGGTCTCTTTGCTAACTATGATTCCTAAACCAGGAAAAGACCACACAAAAGTAGAATCATACAGACCTATAAGCCTTTTATCAAACGTGTCAAAGTTATTTGAGCGAATATTAATAACTAAGCTGAATCCAATTCTTAGCGCGAAAGGATGCATTCCGAACCATCAATTCGGCTTCAGAAAACAACATAGTACGATCCAACAAACACACAGATTAGTAAATGTAATTAAAACGACCTCTGAAGAAAAAAAATACTATTCTGCGCTCTTTATCGACGTTTCTCAAACATTCGATAAGGTTTGGCACGAAGGCCTAATATTTAAGCTTAAGCTGAACTTGCCCGAAAGCTTGTATAAGCTCTTAAAAGATTATTTAACGAATCTCAAGTTTTTACTAAAAGAAGGTGACTTTTTAAGCTCGCCACAGCTCATTGAAGCCGGAGTTTCCCAAGGTAGTATTTTGGGACCAATTTTATATTTACTGTACACATCAGATATGCCAATTAGCACCCTAGTCCACACATCCACTTTTGCAGATGACACAGCTTTTTTAAGTATTCATGAAAGTGCCCAAGAAGCATCACAACTTTTACAAGACCACATACTCAATTTGGAAAAATGGCTAGAAAAATGGAGAATAAAAGTGAATGAACAAAAATGCACTCACATAACTTTCACACTGCGTAGGGACTCATGCCCTCCTATTTGCATAAATAACCAAATAATACCACAGCTTTTAGACGTTAAATACCTGGGTATACATCTTGACCGTCGCCTTACTTGGAAAAGCCACATTCACTACAACTTGACACAAATAAAACTAAAAGCAGTACAACTAAATTGGCTTATTGGCAGAAACTCCACCCTGAGCTTAGATTGTAAACTTCTACTGTACAAGTCGGTCCTCAAACCAATTTGGTGTTATGGGATTCAGTTATGGGGCACTGCCTCAGCTAGCAATGTAGAAAAAATTCAAAGGCGCCAAAATATGATTTTACGTATTATTACATCTGCTCCCTGGTATATAAAAAACTCGAACATCCACAAAATCCTAAACATGCCATCAGTTAAAGCAGAAATAGCGAAACATGCAGTCACATATCTAAAGAGGCTTGAATCTCATCCAAACCCTTTGGCGCGTAACATACTGAATGAACCTGGTTACATTCGACTAAAAAGAAGAGATACTGCTTTTCTTGGCCGTACATTAGAGGGATGACCCGCAAATTATTGCAAAATCCGTGAAACAAACATTATTTTTGTCTAGCACTGGCTGGATTTAAAAAGAATATTTTATTTTAGACTTAAGATACGAGTAATTATTGTTAGTTCAAAAATATGGAAGATACAATAATAAATTATGAAAAAAAAAAAATAATTTAAATTTTTGGTAAAAACTTGAATTTATTTGTAACCATTTGAATTATGGTTAGTTTGGAGTTTCTTGTAGTTTATTGTACACTTTCGATTTTTAAGGAAACTGTTTCAAAAGATATTAATCACTAAGGTTTGAAAGGATGTATTCCAAACCATCAATTCGGCTTTAAAAATACATATAACAATCGAAAAAACACATAACAAATTTAAATCTAGTTAAAAAAAAACTATGGACAAAATCAATAATTCTCTGCTCTTTTTATCGAAGTTTCTCAAGCATTCGGTAAGGTATGGCATGAGAGTGTAATATATTAGTTTAAGCCGAACTTGGCCAAATAAATAAACAGTTAGAAAGTTATTTTAATGAACGTACACAGAAAAAATTTGTGCACCAATCCAAGATTTTAATTGGTATCAGATACAATTTTAATGAAATTTTTAATTGATTCAATTATTTAATAAATAAAAATGGCATTTTTTTCCATCTTAATTAAGTATATAATTGTATTAATTAAAAAATAATTGAATTTGTATCTCAAACTAATTAAAACTTTTAATTGGTGGTGCAAAACAAATTTTCTGTGTAAGTTTTTATTATAACAAGAATAATTTTTAAACTAACCTCAGCCAATTAAAGCCGTTGTTACCCAAGCTAGAATATTGGAACCCATTTTATACTTGTTATATATATTGACATTTTCTGACGACACAGCTTTATTAATTATTCATGAAAATCTTCAAGTATCTACACGATACATACAAGATCACATAATTAATTTAGAAAATTGGTTAAAGAAATGGAATGAACACAACATTCATACTGCGAAAAAACTCTTGCCCATCTGTTTGCACAAACAACCAAATGATACCTCAAATTTCAAAACTCAAATACTTCGGTATGCATATTGATCAGCGCCTTACCTGGAAGAGCTACATAGAGTTAAAATTAACACAAATGAGGTTAAAAGCAGCCCAACTAAACTGGATTATTGGCAGAGAATCTACGCATAGATTACATTGCAACTTCTACTGTACAAGTTGATCCTGAAATCAATATAATGTTATGGAATTCCACTATGGGGTACTGCCTCAGCTAAATTGTTTCCTGGCATATAAGTAACTCAAAGATTCACAGATTCAGGTTCCAGGAACCCTGGCATCTGGAGTCCCCATTTTTCCCGAGAGCACTTCGTCAAAGCTTTTGGAAATACTACAGTGACAGTTTTTACCCCCGAAGAGAAGTTAAGCAGAAATAGCGAAAATAAGTTTAAATCGCATCCAAATCCTTCGACTAAAAAGGAGGAGTGTTGCTTGTCTTAGCCGAACATTAGAGATAGGGAAGTTCCACAAATAATAACAGCAACAGTGAAACGTACAAATTTACGTCTAACACTGGCTGGATTTAACAAGTACATTGGTTTTTTCTTTTAGATTTAAACAAAATTTTTGAAACTATATCTGACAGATTGGTATAACAACAATTTCCATAAGTTACCTGGAGTCTTTTGAAAAGGCACTTCAATTTAAATATAGATAGAATAGATTTTTTTCGGCGAAATGTGAATCTTTTAGTAAACTTTCAATTTATAGATAATTTTTAGAGAAAGTTTTGTTTAAAATATGATATTTATTGTTAATTCCGATTTTTTTTAGTTATTTTATGTGAATTTCGGTTTTTAGTAAAACAAAGCAAAAACAATCCCAATATACAAGATATAATAACATGGAAAAAACGTAAAAAAGTAGATGAACTAATATTTGCATAATCATAGCAAATCCTTCGAAACTATTCATGATAGATTAGTGAAATTCATTTTTATGTAGCTTTTTTGGGGCCTTGGAAGAATTAATTTCAACCCGATTACGAACCGACGGACTCCGCTAAACCCTCTTCTGTATATATAAGGAATATATATATATCTATAAAGGGTAGGTGTTTGAGATTTTAATAAATTTTTATTCAATTCTTTATTTGATAAGACTTAGTTTCATAAGTCAGTTTAAATTTATCTTAACACTTTACAAAGCAGCAAGGCAGTAAAGTTTTTGTTAGCAGCACGGCAGTAAAAATATGTTCTTAGTTTTGTGACTTTAAAAACTGTATTACATTCTTTCTTATAAATTACTCAGCTTTATATTAAGAAAAAATATTAAAAGTAAGTACATAGAAACAGTTAGACAAAATGTTTAATTGTAAGGCGGAAATGCAGAAATACAAATTGATACACAATAATACAAATGAGATTAAAGTAATGAGAATAAATGAACAGAGATCAAGTACATTTAATTTCGTTACAAGTTACATCATTACATTCTAGTTAATTATCATTAACATTTACATAGTGAGCGATCGTTTGTCTTTTATCGAGAGTAAATTTTAAGTATATTTATTCCCAGTAGGAAATTTAAGATACATGTTTAATAAATAGTTTTAATAGAATTCTGCAACAGTAGGAAATGAATATTGTAGAATTTACAAATAAAATATCAATCTTTTATATACCCTTTTCACCTGTGGTGAGACGTACAAAAATTCTGCTTAGCTGGACGGGTTTCAACAACTTTGAAGGCTGTTATAGACCCAATAATTCAAAGAAACTTCTATTTCGCACACTCTGAAAAACTACTCAAATTAGCTATCGACCAGATGAAAACAACAGAACGCAGCATTATATTATAAACTTTGGATAGGTAGAATATTATCAACGAACGACCGATACTAAAATTCTTTGGATTTGGTTTTTAGGGTTGTTATCCTTTCCATTTTTGAGGATTTAGTAAGATTTTTTATTTGATTCAGACAGATTACACAGGTCCACAAAATTAAACTTTTGGACAGATTTTATTTCGAAAACTGATTTCAAAAATTCTACGCATTTATTTGTATCAAGTAAGGTTTTTTTTTCGCAATAGTAAAGGAAAAAGAAAACGACATTTCTAAAAAAATTTATTTGTTTAATTTAAAAAAGTGGAAAAAGTCAGTCTTTTTTAGTAAAATTTTCGTCTCTTTTCCATAAATCGGCGTTGTTTCAAATTAATACAATTGAGTTAGCAGAAGTAAGGCTAGTTCTAGAGGGAAATGTTTATCCCTTGCTCAACTATCCCACTCTCAAAGAAAGCATGGACATTTAGTATAACCTTGTTTATTTATAGTTTATTTTCTTTAAAAATGGTTCTAAATGTTCATACGTTTCTTTCAAATGTACCGAATGGCCAACGGGTACCGAAGCCATATCATTACTATTGTGCAATATAACATCTTTTAAACTATGCTTACTTGAGTCAATAAATAGGCGCCATTCTTCTTCTACATACGGCCCATTTCCTAATTTTGAAATTTAAGCCGGAATATTGTTGCAGTACGCTAGCGGTCCGTCTTGAGTAAAATATAGACATGACTCTTTTTCGCAATCGCGGTAAAAGCTTGATGTGACGCCTGGTGCCAGTAAATGCTTTTCACGAAGTTTGGAGGCTAACAATCCGGATGCATCCTGTGGAAGGTGGAAATTTTTAATTAAATAATTTATTTCGCTTTGGTTAAATAGTTCGGGCTCTCTGTAATCTAGTGTGAAATCTGAATCATTTGGGTCAGACGATGTGACATTTTCTAGTGTTTTAGGGGCGGTAGGTATCGTTATATCTGATATAAACAAAAAAAAATATATATATATATATATATATATATATATATATATATATATAGTTTGCCTCTAATTTACAACGAACAAATCACTACCACAGATATAACAAAAGTTATTCGGATTGTTTACAAAATGTCTTCTTTCGATACCATTCTAAAACACTACAAATACGCAACGAATAATACAACCTAAGTTTTATTTTAATTTTTTTTAATGTTAATAAATATTTTTTACCAAATATCATAGTTAACAATGGCTTATTTTCAATAAACTAATTTCAAAATGAATTGCCTGAACTTTATGTTTTTATTATGGAATTTATTTTTAGAATCGCAAAAATAATTTGTTTTTACATTGTTACTACCAACTATTTGCTGAAAGGTTCAACTAATTTTTTTGCTTCCTTTTGATTATTTCAATTGCAGTCTACTCCTACACTTTCTTTTATTTACCACAAATAATAGCAAAAGTTTTAATTTTATTTTCTTCATTATTATTAAAAGATATCTATTTTTTCTTTCTCCTTTCTGTTGCTCTGAATGTAAAACCTTTTGAACTTTAACGAAAATTAAATTTGTACTTAAACGCCAAACATAAATCTAAAAAATGCAGTGGCCAAAGAGGCCATTAAAATAAACGAGAAATTTTACAAGAAAAATAAAAGATCTGCACCGAATCTTAGTAACTCTTCACTTTAGTATGAATTACACAGCTATAATTTGTTGGATGTACCGCTAATATATTCTAATCTCAATACATTTTTTTACAAATTGGATTTTGAATTTACTTGAAATAGGATAGAATTGGCAATTAGAAGCAACAATATTTCTTCGCCCTTATTTAAATAATTTATGGTCCGATTATGGTGATTTATATTTATTTAATATATCATGCAATAAAATACAATTATATTCTCTTTTCACTTATCGAGTATGTCATCGAACCCTAATCTTCAGTTTAGGGCGACTTCAATAGCCCTCTATTTTTTAAACAAGATCATAGGCAAAATATTCCCTGAAATGCTTATTGGCTATTTGATACAGTGATAAAACTCATACTAATATATGAAGCGCTGGTTTGATGCCATATTCTGTAATTCTCGTAGCTAAATCTATCGCTAAAATTCTAAAAATGCACAAACAAATTATGAGTGTTTTTGTAAGAATACTCGTAATTTGTTGGTGCATTTTTAGAATTTTAGCGATAGATTTAGCTACGAGAATTTCAGAATATGGCACCTGGTGGCGTGCACTGGGCAAACCGACCAACTGCAGGATATTTAAAAATACTGCGCACCTCAGCTATGATGATCACTTGTGTTCTTCGGACTACGCTATCGAAGGCACCACTATGCTACACTGGATACTAAAATAGAAACTGGAGTTTAAGGTGGCGACTTTATCCCTCGTTTTCAAAATTTAAGGCAGAATTGTGCAGGCCTAAATTGTTCAGCCATAAAAAAATGACAATCTGGCTAAGGTGCTACAGAATTTATGGAAGAGTTATCCGAATTTGTATAGGCAACATAGCTGCTACAAACTCCTTACCGGTAATCAATACGACTCTATAGTGGAGAAGCCGAGATATTCCAACCTGAAATTCTTTGGGTTACGGAGGCGCACGGAAACATAATTGCGGACGAACTTCTGATCTAGGGATCTGCGCTAAGTTGCTGCAGATGTTCTAATTACGTCTACTGTATTATCACGAGGTTCCTCGATCAAGTGTGCTGTTGCACTCTCAACAGACGGAGTTTGGATAGTCTCCAAACCCCTAAGCAAGAGGTTATAATGTCGATCTAGGCTTGCCTTGGAAAGGCTTGCCGTATTATATAAATTGCTACTCATTGCGACTGTATCACACACAAAAAGCGATTGGTGGCAATCGTAAAGTGTTGTTATACTACACAATAGGGGCGCTAGTCTACGCCTAAGTTTCACTCGGTAGTAAGACCACCGTGAGGTTAGGCCGAGTATGGCAGGTACTCACGTTAATCTTGTTCTTGTTCCACAAATCACGAGGTTCCTATGGCCTTAGAATGACAGATGTTCACACTAGTGGCTGTGCTAACAGAGCACTACCTCATATGTGTCTACGATAAGAGATTATATCTCCCACATTCTGATTTCTACGGAAGCTGTCAGCACGAAGAGTACGAGGAGATGAAAAATCACCTCCTATGCCATTGTGCAGACTTCTCTACTTACAGGGCAGCGTTTCTTGGTAATCCGAGACTGCAAGCCCTTGTATATTTAGCCGGCTGTGACAATACGAGAATACATTCATTTATTCGAACTGGTTTTGTACAAAAAGATTACCTGAACATCAGAAATTCAGGCGCCACAAAGGGAACATAAGAAATCAGTTAGTTGGTATTTGAATACAAAACAGGCGAACTGTTAAACCTAACCTTATGAAAATATCCACCCTTTGTATTTAAAAGAGACTACGGCAGGAATGAAATACGCAACGCTCGGACAGATAGTTGAGTACAGTACTTACTGGAAAATCCAGAAACAAACTTGACGTTTAGATGTGGTTCACATTCAATATCGGCCCTTTGAATTTAACCACCCGATATAAACCGACACCTAGATTTCATTTAAGCTTTACATGGATATGGTGGAGGCAAAATATAGCTTAAGTTTTGTACTTAGACATATAGTAAAAAAATTTGCGAATTTGTTATTTATCATTTATAAAGCTGTAGTGAGCTATGCAAAAATACGTTACCTAACAAATAGTATATTCGACATTCGAGCTTTGCTACTTCAGAGTATCACGTCGCCGCCCCCTACGTACTGTAAGGTCTGAATGGAAAACTTGAACTAACCTACACCTTTGCTTTAGCCACTTGAAGTCTTAATCGATCTACTGATTCAAAAACTACAGATTTATTTCCATATTTTGGCAAAATTCTCACAATGCGGTGTATTCTACCATAAGGATCCAAAATATTATATGTGGTCTGAGAAATTACAAAAGAAATGACAAGCTAATACATTCGTTTTTTACCTGTGGTTAAAGTTAAAAATACAAGTGCACTTGCTTGTGTTACAAAACTAAATTAATTTTGTGGCCAAAAAAATTTATATAATAATTTTATGTAAATCTGGGTCAAAACCTAAATCGAAAATTAAACAAAAATTGAAAAAAAATTTAATTTAATGAAATTGAACAAACAAAACATCGCCCTATTAAATGCTCTTTGAGCAAATATAAATTCGAAAATTTTTAAAAGTGTTTACTGTATGATTTTTAAAAATTTCTAGTGATCAAGTTACTGTGAACAGTAGTTGAAATAAATTTTACAAATACACTAAGGTGCATATACATTTATTCAACCGATTTTTCAGAAATTTTGATACCGAAAATTATCAAAATAGACTTGATGAGAAAACACTTGTGTCTTATAAAAATCAGTGTGCCAAACTATTTCTCGGAGAGTTGCGAATTTGATTTTCGCAGTAGTCTCTTATTTTACTTGATTTAATTTCATAACTTTTTTTGTGTTTCACACCTTCTTCAGCTTCGCAGCCTATATATTATATAAATAAATATCACAACCAGCGATACTTATTACTATGTTAATAAAAAAAAACGTTTTTTCAGGATATTCCCCAAAAAGGTAGTACAGTTTTTGTGCTTATGTAGTTTAACAACCGATAGCAAATGCGACTAATAGAAAAATTAGTTGAAAAATTATTCGGAGTGCAAGGCACCGATTCAAAACACGTAAACGATTTTTAAAGCCTCAATTGTTGGCAACATACCTCAAACAGAATTTGACAGTACCGTGAATAATAAAGGCAGGGTAGCCACTTTTGTAAAAAAAATAAATTTGTAAAAAAAAAAAATATATAAATATCAATTAAAAAATGGGGCGCGAAAAAAATCATTATAATATTGTTAATCTAGAATTCAAAAGCTTGCCTCTGATACCACCTGCATATATATCGAGTACATATTTAATGTGTATGAATACATTTTGTGCCAAACTAAAAAAAAGACTGAAGGATTAAACATAACTGTATTTTTTTGTTTTTATTTTTTATTAATTTTTTTATGTTTTAAAATATTTAATTCATGGACATTTTTTACATCTAAGTGTGAAATATAACATTTCTCAAATGGTGTCCATTTTCTTGCAAACAAAAAATGGCTCTTTTAACCGCATTTTCCATTACTGCCCGTAGAGTTTTTGGTTCCAAGTTCCAAGTTCCAAGTTCCTTATTTCTGCTTGAATGTTCTGCTTAAACTCTTGAATTGTTTGGGGTTTATTGATATACACAACTCCTTTCAAATAGCCCCACAAAAAAAAATCTCGAGCAGTCAAATCTGGTGAACGTGTAGGCCAAGCAAAATCACAATTTCTGGAAATTATTCGTTCACCAAAAATGTTATGTAGAAGTTCCATTGTCGCTCTTGCTGTATGCGCAGTTGCTCCATCTTGCTGTAACCATATGTTTTGATTATTCTCAACATGTGGACGCAAAAAATTTTCTATCATAGTCCTATACAGAGCCCCGTTAACCGTTTCTGGTTGACCATCCGCATCTTCGAAAAAATATGGACCAAACAGTACATCTGGCGGGGTGTAATTGTAATTCACGCTGATGTAATGCCCTAGGATTGTGAGTGCCCCAAAATCTACAATTTTGTTTGTTAACATAGCCATTTAAGTGGAAATGAGCTTCATCGCTCATTATAAGATTGTTTAAAAAGTTATCATTTTCTCTGGCTATTTGACTAAAACGAATAGCATATTGCAGGCGTGCCTGATGATCTTGGGGAAGCAGCTGCTGTACCATTTGAATTTTTTACGGAAACATTTTAAGATCCCACTTCAAAATTCTTTGCAGGGATGTTCTGGAGATTCCCAATTGAGCAGAACGACGACGAGTAGAGACAGATGGATCTTCGTTTACACTCTGCCGTACAGCCTCCACAACTGCTTCATTGCGCACAGATCGACCTCTTCCTCTTACTGGAAGATCTGACACTCTTCCATGTTCCTCAAAACGGGATACTAAGTTCCTAATCATGTTGTCACTGTAAATAACCTGCAAAAGACAAAAAAGAAGTTATTAAACACAAAAAAGATATAACTATTTTTAATCCTTCAGTCTTTTTTGGGCCACCCTGTATATATTTTTTATTTTTTATTTCATTGATATATTTTTAGTGGTTCATAAGATACCGAATTATGTCCGAAATAAATCGTTTTCAAACCACTGTGCATAGTAGTAAAAATTTGCAATTATTATTATTAAAATTGTTTGCAAGAAAATAGTAAACGGAACACATCAACAAATCTCAAATTTGGTAAGAACTACATCACATTCTGCGGAGTTCATTTTATTTAATTCTTTTTCTTATTTTTTCCAACTGTTGCTGCAACTTAAAAAATAATTTTCAATAAAAAACGGTTGCAAAACGGACAACTTACTTTGATATAGACATTAAACCTAAATATCGATGAAATATTTTCCATGGATACAAAGCAACACATTTGATGTGCAACACTATGATAACAATCAGGTTCAGCTATTTATGGAATTTGTGTGTTGACCAAATATAAATGAAATGACACAATAGGTGTTATAGAACATGAATTCTATAAGGTTTCACTTAAAGTTTTATGTTATGATTGTTGAAATGTTAACAATAAATGAAATCAAACTTTATTGAAAAGAAATACAATTGAGTAAAAGAAATATCAGGTTTAAAAGCAAAAGAAATGTTTTCTATAATTTAGTTGAATGTCAATAAAAGGCCATAAGCACATCAATCATCACTGAATTAAAAATCACTTAAAATTCCAGCATTGCCTTAATGTTAAACTTCATCGCTTCTGCCATTCATTACAAGCACCGAATAACAGCAGAAATAATCATGAATAATGTATGAAAGCAATTGCACTCCATAGATTGATGCCATTTATTCAGCCTATATATGTACGTCCATATAGTTGTGTGTGTATAAAGGGTGCCACATTTATAATTTGGAATTTAATTTAACTGCAAAAAAAAAACGATATTTTTTTTATACCATAGTACAATTAAGCCAAACATAATTATGAAACATCATTTAATTAAAATGACTTCATATTTTGACTTTATTTTGTACTGTATTGAAGCCTATATATGACTGTATATAAGCCTATAGAGACTGGATGTTATTTACGAGCCTGTCTTAGTCTTTTGTTCCATCATCGGAACAGACTCAGTAACTTTCAGTTCAATAAGTCTTCCTTAGACTGCAATCTAGTAAGATTGTTTTTACAGTCATTGGTAACAAAAATAAAAACCTTGTTAATGTTAACGTTAATGGAATATATTTGAGAATCTTGTGTAAATTATCTATTCTGTTTTACGTAAACACCTATCACAGAAAGAAAGGCTTGGTTGATATTATGGGGACTCTGCAATATCAACTGCAATTGTAACTGGGTACTGTTGAGGCCGCACTAGCAGAGCCAAGCAGGTACATCATATTTTACAGGTTGTCAAAGAGCTACCTGCGATTCGAATGGAGCTTCGAACCTTATCTCCAGATTAAATCCCTTACGGCTATTTTCTGTTTCCAAACTTGAATAAGTGGCTGGATGCTAACAGGTTTGAGGCAAACGAAAAAGTTTTCAGCGCTTATTTTGAGGTCCTTGAGAAATCTTATTATTTCGAGGAAATTAAAAAGACGCTGAATTAAATATATTCAGATGAATTAAATATATCAAGATTGGAACCCCCGGGGGTTCCAATTGTCACTGCAGGAATATGGCAAATGCTTTGACGCGGTTCACTCGGGGAAAATAGGGGTACCAGACGCTAGGGTTCCTAGGGCCTAAATCTGGAAGAAAAGGTCTGTTGTTTTATAACACGGGTCCTCTTCGAGGCCCGACCAGTGCCCAAAGGACTGGTACCACGGGAATCGGTGGCCCCACAGAGAGCCTATCCTCTCTGTGACCGGTTATTGGTGAGGTCCCTTCGGGGGTACACGTGGTGGTTGTGGTTTAAGATCGATTAAGTAGGTAAGGTGCAAGGTCGATCAAGTGTGCTGTTGCACTCTCAACAGACGGAGTTTGGATAGTCTCCAAACCCCTAAGCAAGAGGTTATAATATGGATTTAGGCTTGCCTTGGAAAGGCTTGCCATATTATATAAATTGCTACTCATTGTGGCTGTATCACACACAAAAAGCTATTGGTGGCAATCGTAAAGTGTTGTTATACTACACAATGGGGGCGCTAGTCTACGCCTAAGTTTCACTCGGTGGTAAGACCACCGTGAGGTTAGGCCGAGTATGGCAGGTACTCACGTTAATTTTGTTCCACAAATATCAAGGTAAAAGGAGATTGTTTTAATTAATAAAACTATTTTTTTGCCGAAAAAAAAAAATATTTTTTATCAAAAACTTCCGGAATTATCCCTCGTACAATCAGTTGGCAATTTTTCTCTAAACTTAATAAGATTTTATACAAAAACTTTTTTCGCCTAGGCGCCACGTTTTTCAGAAATTCGTTCGGTATATTAAAGTTGACTGCATACAAATGTTACTCTGTTCTTTAACTTTTGGTGCTGAGTTGTTTTTTTCAAAATAAATTATTTTTATACACCATTTTCACTCACGCATACAACAATTCCTATCTTCTAAATTGCAAGGCTTTCTGGTGAGACAGGTTGGAGCTGGAATGCCCCAGGACCATGTTATTTGACACAAAATTCTTTGAATGTACTTAAATAACTCTTTGGTTTATTTGATTTAAAAATATATTTGGTGTTATTTTGTGCATGGTATTCGGCCAATAGTTTCATAGTGAATAATGATTCAGGACGTGCCATTATATCTTATTTTTCACACTAACCATGTAAAAATCCAATATTTAATGGTTATAGTCACATATGTCCCGAAAGTCACATGTGTCCATAAAAGAAAATTGTCTCAAACTTATGTTTGCAGAAAACTAGAAGTCCCTAAGAAGTTGTATTAATCATTTATCGCATTAACGAAATTGACGTGTTAATTATCACGTAAAAGATGGCTTTTCTGCAGATCAGAATTTAGTAACCAATAAAAAGAAAATGGGTTTATTAAATATATGATATTTCTGTGAATAAGCTTAGTGCAATTTACTGGTCAATCGGCCACAAATGGATGTGCTCTTAATGAAAATAGTGTTGTTCGCAAACGCATACGAATATCGGGAACAAATTCACAAATGTGACAGGGATAAAAGAGCAAAATTAATACCACTTTGCGTCGATGTTAAAGTGAAACAATAAAGTGGGATACCCTACTGTCACCTATGAGGTTGTTCGCCCTATCATACACATCTTTGTGGATCTTTGAGTTTTTAATATACCAGGGTATATTATATATAATAAATAACACAGTGCAACACGGAAAAAAATAACCATATACGGACACCACTACGTGATAAAAGACCAAAAAAAAGACCCCTGTCTCCCAGTTTTGCCCAAAGTCCTCCAGGTTTTTTTTATGGGCCCTCAAAGATGTGGGGCCTCGATGTCATTTTTGCAAAAAAAATGTCCATTTAATCAAGCTCATATTTTGCAAACCGTTTGGAATTTTGATATACTCTCTGAGGCAAAGTTGTAGCTCTTGTCATAAAGAACAAAAATTGTTAAAATATAAAATCAAAAAAAAAAACTTCATCTTCAAGGTCAATATCGCAAAAAACTTTAAAAAATTAAATTTTTTTTACCTTTTTTCCCCTATTCAGGTCCAAACCGTAGCAAACCGTTCAAAATTCAAGGAAACAATCAACTACAAAAATGAACCTAAGATCTCAATAAATAACTTTCTAGAACATATGAACTTCCTAGGAATGATTCTTAACACCGTTTAGGTAGCGCTTAGGTAATCGCAAAAGTTTTTCACTTTTGAAAAAGTTTTTTACTTTTGCGGCTACCTAAGCGCTACCTAAACGGTGTTAACCAATATGTGGCATTCAATAATATGTGGCCAATATGTGGCATTCAATAATGACGTACTCCCTCACCTTCACACCTAGGCAAATTTTAAAGGTGTCAAGATAAAATTTTACGATTGATTGCAGTAGCATTCTGGTATATTGAAAATTCAAACATTCAACATTCCCTCGTCTGAACATCAGTGGGATGTTCACCACTAACAATTACATCAACCGTGCACTATACATTTTTTGTCGAGCATTTGATGGACTCAATTACCTATATTTTATTTCTTTTTTATCTTAGAAAGACGATAGAGTTAATTTGCAGTAGCAGTCTTAATTCAAATCATTTTCGTAATTTATACCTAATTTAGCTATTTCAATACGGCAGTACAGTCGTCAATCAATCAGCTAATGACAAATTGTTTATTATTGAAAAATTTAAATGGATTTAGTCAGAAAAAGCTACTTATTTTACTAGATGCACAAAACTGTTGTATCTTAGATTAAAATTTTAATTCACATTAGGGAGCTTTTAATGCAAATTAACTCTGTTGTCTGTCTATGATATTATTTTAATTTTTCTTTTATACATACATACGTATGTACATACTTAAGATATGAGAACTTGTTAGTTCGTGCAAGGTGGCATCGCCGCGCCAACAAAAACATCTACATTTATATTGTGGTTGGTTAAATTTATGGTAGACTCCAAAAACACAAACCTCTTTTGGTAGTATTTTGTTTATTTTTTAATCTAATATTTTTTGAAATAATTCCAATTTCATTTTCTTTTTTTCGAGTTAAAAAAAAAAATGATTTTTGACATCTAGCTGCTACATAACAAAGCAAAGCAAAAAATAAATAACTTCGCCGTGCTGTCACCTAGTAAAATGAATTCGCCTTGAATTCATGCACATTGAAAACAAAATAAATAACATGAAAAAAAAAAATTTTAACAACAATTCCAAATTAAAAAATGTTAGCTTGTAAGTATTGAAATGCTATTTCGGGGCTTTTATGAAAGCTTAGGAAAGCAGTGTTGTCAGTAAATATTGATGTGTGGACTTGATTACTAGTTGGAATATCGGATGTGTCCAGCAAATATTAAAGGGTCCAGCAAATATTAAAGGGTTTGGTTGAGTCAAGTTTAAAAACTCCTTCGTTAAGTATATTAGTGGGCAGGTTTTGTTTTAACTTGTTAACAAGGCCTTCATGCCATACATTGTCAAACGATTGAGAAACATCTATAAAAAGCGCAGAATAGTATTTCCTTTCCTCGCGGAAAGAACATATTTTAATATTTACCAGCATTTTTATTGTTATCTTTGTCTTTTTTGCTAACTGGATTACCTGATCTTGCACAGGTCTACAACATTCGAGAGTATCATGGGCTATTAAATAATGATCTGCTATATCTGAGGACATTCTAGAATGTAAAAAAGGCTTTGGGATGTTCTGGAATGTTATGCAATACTCTTTTATACTCTCGCGGTCTTCTGCTTCTTCGGGTTTTCGATGTTCTTTTGAATTTCGACATTTTCCTTAGTTCTAACAAGATTTCCTACTTTTTATTGTCTGGTAGTTATTTAGTAAAATACAAATAAATCAATCGATTTATATTGAAAGACTGTATCACTTTGATTACTCACAATTCAATTTTCCATTTTATTCACTCACTGCACTTCAGTGATAAGAAACTATGATGGATCTAGTTTTATAAATGCCTACACAAAAAAAGTTCTTATCGTTTACAATGTTTCAAAATTTTCTATATTATTCGTTACTTTTCTAGAATTTCACACAATGATCTGGAGTGTATTAAATATAGGGTCAAACTTCCAGCTCTGATATCTGATGAATCACTTCCATATGTATAATTGGGAACAGTTTTCATGGATACTGTATAGATACTCCCTTGATCGTAACGGAACTCGTTTCTGACTTTTAGCGGTATGCACACTTACCGTTATAATATGTATTGGTTACAATATGAATGACATTTCTGTTACCATATTTCAAACACAAGATGTATTACCCTATATAATATTGGTATATGACATAAAGACGTACCAACAATCAATAGGCAGTCACGTGTATTAAATAAAAGACAGACAGTAAGAGAAAATCATAGACAGATAGTGGCTTAAAAAAATAATAAAAACATCATTTCTATACCATTTTTTTGTTTTGTTTGAAAACCAAAAAAAAAAAAAATTAAATTATAAAACATTTATGAAAATATGCCAAAATCTAACAGAAACTCATACAATAGTCGTGCAACAAAAACACACTTATCATTTTCTCTGCGACAGATGACCATAATAAATGAAATAAAGATGACATCAAATCATGTTTGATGGCGGCAACACTTGCATAAAGATCAATATATTGTTCTTCTTGTCTTACAATGTTGTACAAAAATACAAGATGATGCAGCTTGGTTGCATGACTGACTGGCTGACCATTGGAAAAGATTGCCAAGTTTCAGGACTTTTCTTAAAAAACTAACTTTCTTTTCTATGCTTTGCCATTTATTACATAAACTTAGCTGTAAGCTTAACCCTGCCGCAAGATATTTTCTGCATATTTCTATTACCTGTTTTGAAGACAGAGAGACTTCATAGGCAGATTGTATTAGGGACTTTAAGCACGACTGCCTGCACGTAAAGAAAAAACCTCTTATTATGATATTATGGTTAATTAACGATTATAGTACGGTTAAAAAATATCAAATGTCATATGAAATGGATATGCCAGTTTTTTTACATTTTAAAATACATAATTATATATTATTTTTTTATTAATGATTTTATATAAAATACATATGTACATAAATACATAAATTTAATTATAATTTTTCTTCGTTAAACCCGTGTTTCAAGAACATAAGGAGGGGTCATCGATTTCTCGGCATTCGCAAATGGCCCATACCATGGCAGTTCATGGATTTTCCAGTGAAGAATTGTTAATCCTTAAAACGTCTCAAGATTTATTTAATTACCTTGTTCATGTTGTTCTTCAAGACATTACTTTGATCGGCGGATCTCTTTTCTAATTCAGCCAACACCTTTTTCATGTAGACTTTCAAGTACAAAATTAAGTCTTTCTTGTTTCCGAAAGCAAAGCATTCTTGTTACCGGTGATTGAGAACAACATCAACGCCCGTCTCAACGGTTGAGTCTGCACCCTCATCATTACATCGAACAATTTCGTTTTGTATCTGCGAACATTTCATCATCAGTAATAATATCCCTGATGATTTTCATGATATCGAGGTTTTATTACATTTCGTGGTATAAAAATTAAAAGTAAATTTTAGTCTCACACCGAGAGGACACGAATTGCGGGAATCCAGATGTGATGGTTGCCACGTGATATATTCAACAGAGAAAAAGAAATAATTAAACATGTGGGTAATTCCATGTCATATCAACCAATAAGAAATTGTTTTAAAATTTATCACTTCCGATTTTATTGAAACTTTTATTGTTTATATTCTTTGACTTTCTGCAGCCAAATATAATTAAAAAAAAATTATATCTCTTACGGTTTTTTAGCTATACAGCTATCAAAATATCGCTTTTTTTCATATAAACTCGAGGATTAAATATATTCTAATTCCAGTTCTATAAGCCTAGGAAGTTGAATAATAGCTCATTTTAAAGGGGAAAAGAATTAATTTTTAACAAATTTTTTTTTTTATATTTAAAAATAAGTTTTATAAAAATCTTTGAAATAGTGTCTTTTAATTTACATATGTTTTTTAAAGTGACTTAGTGAGTACACCATAAAAATTTCAGAGTGGGACCATGGTGGGATCAGAAGTTATATATCTGAAGTAGTCACTTTGAGTGTCTTGTTGATTTGACGTGGAATTACCCATGTATATAAATTCCCGGAACAATTGTTTATACATATTTTTATTATTTTTTTAAGCACAAACCGAACAAAAATTATTTATTTTTTTGTTACCTATAAAAAAAAAATGAGCTGGATAACTGCGTTAGTGACAGGTCATGGATACTTCAAGTATCATCTAGCCAAGATGAAAGTCGAAGAGGATGATACTTGCAGACTATGCCTGGAAGACGCTGAGACGGTAGCGCACATTGTGTGTGAATGTCCAGCACTGGCTAGCGTAAGACTTAGGACCACGGGCAGAAGCTTGTTAAATGTGGATGCCATGGGGGAACTAAGCCTTAGACAAATGCTAGCAATCACTAAAGACACCGTGATGAGAAAGAATGCCGATAATTCCCAGTCGACACTCTGAAATCACTAGAGTCTATATTAAAGGCTGCTTGTAGCACGAGACTCAATGATAGTAAGATTGCCGCAAGTTATGTCGGTTGTCTATAGTTATTGAGGAAGGGATTAGGGTCGAAAAGGGACCCATTTAGTAGTGGTCTGTTTCGTTATTCCCCCCTACATTAATAAAATAAAATAATACCTATAAAAAAACTTTGGTTGTGGAGTAAAAATTAAATAGTTAAAACCAACCATGTTGAATTGTTTGTACCTAATCAAATCAAATTTTAATCAAAACTTTTTATCGGGACCAAAATAATGTTACAATATTATGATGCTTTTAAGGACTCGGAAGTTATTGATGCTCTTAGAATAAAAATTCGATGTCACATTCGTCAGACTCAATAAATGCTTTAGTTTCTCAAATGAAGTATTAAAGTACTTTTTCAAACCGTGCAAGAGATACTTCACTCCATTTGATTTTCTTACTATCTGTCTCACATTTTTTTAGAGGAAATTAGAATTCAAGTCTGATAAATGGCTCGGAACTTCAAAGTCTGCCTAACAACTGCTTGGCAGCAAATGAAGAGGCCAAAAAAACTTATTGGTATCAGTAGGTTATCAAATAAGTTTATTGAATCACTAGATCACCGACACAATGTGAGGTGTGGTTAACTCTTTTATTTATATTTCAAATGAGAAGTTTATTTATATGACAAACTCTGAATTAAAATCCCTTCAATTTATGGATTGGTAATCCGACAACTACCTAGATACAATGAAATTTATTCTGTAGATGTCGAGCGGCTCTTAGCTAAAAAAAAAAAGACAAATTCGAAGAGAGTGGCAATCACACAGATCTCCTTAACTCAAATCTAGACTTAAAGATTACACGAAACGGCTAAGACAGCTACTTGAATCTCGAAGAGTAACATCTCTGAAAAATTACTTGGAAAACCTCCACGCACCTGCCTAATCAAATTATTTATTATGGCATGCATGTAGAAACTTCAAAACACTAGTCGTATGTAAGCCTCCCTTGCGAACTTCTTGTGGAGACTAGGCAAGAAATGATACCGAAAAAGGCAATTTATTTGTTGGAAATTTTAAGCAGGTTTTCACTCCAAATATATATACTGATATAGCTGAGTTGTCACTAGTAGAGACTAGTGCCGAAGTACCTCTAAGATTTTAATTTAGCGATAGTGAAAGGGCAATAATGGATTTAAACACCAAAAAAGCCCCTTGGAGTTGATAAAACAAGTAACGAGATGTTATTTGAGTTTTCCCGTATACCTCGCAGAATTATTCTTTTCGTTTTTGATGCCATCTTAAATCGTGAGAACTTTCCCACAGAGTGGAATCATAAAAACATATAAACCTTTTATCAAACGTATTAAAGCTGTTTGAAAGAATATTGATAACTAAGCTGAATGCAATTCTAAGCGCGAACCATAAATTCGGCTTCAGAAATCGATCCTACAAAAACATAGATTCGAAGTTCTAATATATAAATTAAAGCTAAACTTTCCGAGAACTTTTATAACCTCTTAAAAAATAAATTAATATATATTAAATTTAACGAATCGAAAATTTTTACTAATATAAGTTGTTTTTTAAGCTCGCCACAGCTCATCGAAGCCGGAGTTTCCCAAGGTATTATTTTGGAACCAATTTTATATTTACTGTACACATCAGATATGCCAATTAGCACCTGAGTCTACACATGAACAGTTGCGGATGACCCAGCTTTTTTTAATAACTCATGAAAGCGCCCAAGTAGCGTCACAACTTTTACAAGACCACAACTCAATTTGGAAAAATGGTTAAAAAAATTAAGAATAAAGTTGAATGAACAAAAACATACTCATATATCATGTAATCCTATTCGACTAATTAGGCAAATGATACCGCAGCTTTCAGACGTTAAATACATGGTATACATCTTAATAACTTTGAAAAGCCACACTGATTTCAAGTTAACACAAATGAAATTAAAAGCTAAATTGACTTATTGGCAGAAACTCCACCCTGAGCTTAGATTGTAAACTTCTACTGTTCAAGTCGATTGGTGTTGTGGCATTCAATTATAGGGCACTGCCTCAGCGAGCAATGTAGAAAAAATCAAAAGGCGCCAAAATTGGATTCTACGTATGAATACAGCTGCTCCCTGGTATATAAAAAACTCGAATATCCACAAAGACCTAAACATGCCCTCAGTCAAAGCAGAAATAGCGAAACATACAATAACGTATCTAAAGAAGCTTAAATCGCATCCAAATCCTTTGACGCGTAACATACTAAGTGGACCTGTTTACATTCGACTGAAAAGAAGAGATACTGCTTTTCTTGGCCGTACATCAGAGGGATGACCCGGAAATGATTGCAAAAACCGTGAAACAAACATTATTTTGTCTAGAACTGGCTGGACTTAAAACGTATATTTTTATTTTAGACTTAAGATATGAGTAATTATTGTTAGTTCAAAAATATAGTTGATACAACAATTTTACTCAGAAAAAAAATTGTGGATGACTGATCATTGAATGGCATAAAGCATTACAGGAAGAATTTGTTTTTAAGCTGAGCAGAACTTTTCCACTTTCAAATCAGGAAATGTTCACAGACAAGGAAGAATGAAAACAAAGGCATAAAAATTGTTTTTTCATACGCATGTGCTGAGTACGCGCACTCCTGTAACCATAGTTGTAGGTATTAATACTGTCGAATGGCCAATCGCCATCATAATTACACCTAAAAATATTCTGTTAACATTAGGCTATCGTTAATGAGAACTCATATAATTATTCTTATTAAAAATATGCTCATGTCATAATTTTTGTGGTTTGGAACAAAAATTTTTGATCCCTGAAATTCATGCATGTGAACTGGTTTAGTTTTTTTTTCTTTTGAAATGCTAGCGAAAAATTGTACAGTGTTCGACCAAAAATAACTGTAAGAAGAGTTTACTCTTTTTTTTGAATTTCTTCTTTGACTCTATAAATTCATCATTTAATAGTCTTATTGGCAACTCTTCACCACAGTTTGCAGAGTGCTAGGAAAAATTGAAAAGAAAAAGTTTAGAATTGTTTAAAATGAAAAGTAAGCACAATGGCAAAAGAAAAATAGAATGATTTAAAAGCCAACAGATACAAATAAAGCAAAACAAAATAAAAGAAAATATATATAAAAACTATAATAAACAACAAGCTGAGCTGTCGTTTTACACTTGTCGCCAGCTTACAGCCAAACAAGGCAAAAGCCGCGCCAACATTTTTTCTTCTTCTAATGTCTTTTCTTATTTTTCCTCTTAATTTTTCATTTTAAATTGTTTAAAAGCGAAATAATAAAATTGAACATTGTTCGTTTGTATATACATATAGTCAATACAAAAACAGCATGTGCCGTGTTGCTTAGGTTGTGTTTTCTTTTGAACGGATGAAAAGACTGGCTAGAAATAAAGGAAGCTGTGGCAAAAACTAACAAAATAATAAAATCAATACACTCTAAAGTAACCTGCTCTATGGGTCATGTACGATGCAATATTTTGAATGGTAATTACGTTAGAGTAAAGCTAAGTGTTTTTTTTTGCGATGATGCTGTTTTTCTTAAAGTTTGTTTAAATCTATAGATTGTTTATATTGTATTTGTTTTAAATTATTTACTTATCCTGAATACATAACATTTTACAACAGGGAAGAACGACCATGATTTGACTAGAAATTTTCTTAGTCCTGTATACAACGCATGGTAGACCAAAATAAAATTTAACATCATCGAATGTTTGGCTTAATTTGAGATAAATAATAAGTTAATATGTAACGCATAATAATAATAATAATAATAATAATAATAATAATAATAATAATAATAATAATAATATAAATAAATGAAATCTAAACAGTAATAAGTTTTCTGGGACGGATGGCATCCTAGCACTGGTGTTAAATCAGTGCTCTTCGATGCTAGCTCGTCTCTTAGCATCACATTTCTGCACTTTGTATCATCCCGATGAACTTCAGTTGCACTGGAAGGTAGCTACTGTAACGTCAATCCCCAAAGGAGGCCTGAAAACAACCATGCAATTGAAATTTGTTCTGCTCTTTCCAGGGTAATAGAAAGTATGATCAAATTTCATCTCGTATTTGTAGTATTTGGAGTCCAGCAATTTTATAAGCGACCGTAAGTATGGTTTCTGTAGGGGTCATGGTACCGCCTTGTTGAAATTTTTTTCGAAAGAAACCTGTCATTCAATGTATAATCTCGGAGAAAATTAAGGCGGGTCTCCATCATAACGACATCTGTAGAAGTTGCCGAGATGAGGAAGAGGAGGAAACTGTCGAACACCTCCTTTGCCACTGTCCTGCATTATAATACTAACACCTCCAGCAGTTTGGACAACGGTGCTGTATAAACCTCTCTTGTGTTTCACTGTTGGAACCGAAGAGTTTAAACTCCTTTCTGAGGCACTGCGGATGGTTTTCCAACCCGCTCCCACTTGACCAGCCATAGTCACTTCCGTCGATAACCTGTCTCAGCCAACCTGCCCTCCACGGCGAAACCTTATTTTTATTATCTCCAGCCAATATCTGTCTAATCTCTGTTTTTCACATTTTACCAATACTTTCTTTCTTTTCTACTTCTCTCCTTCCCTCTTTCCTTCCTGCTTCTTACAGGTAACACAAAGGGACGAACATCTGAACCCAAGTGAGCTGCACTGAAGCTGCCTACCTGTTTTTGATAGAATGTGACATGGTGTGATTCTGTCAAAATTTATTGCTGTTGATGCCGGTGATTATTTTGCTCGATTTATATCGAGCTTTCTTAGTAATCACACTATACTAGTTCACAGAAAAACTTTTTTCACCAATTAAAGGTTTTAAAGTTCTATTAATTTTTTAATTTATTTAAATATATATTTGTTTAAAACAGAAAAAAATATCCTAAATAAACAATTAATTATTTAGTTAAATTTTAATCTGAAACCAATTAAAACCTTTAATTGGTGAATATAATTTTTCTGTGTTGTTATATATGGACTTTCATCAAGTTCAAGAGTTCAAGATTAATTCAGGGGCACCGCAAGGCTCTGCATATTCTGCTAGATGATTTTTTTGTCAAACGGTTTACTTTATCTTCTTTTTTTTTCAGATTAAAGCTAGATTTACCATTCGTGTTTATTCAGCAAAAGACTGATCCTAATAGGCATTAAGACCAATGGGCAAATGTTGATTGGGGCCAAGTGATTAGAGTCAATTTCATGCTCGTACGATTCAATGTTGTATGCTTAAGCACAGATATTTGACAGAAATTAGTGCTTCATCTATGGGTGGTATAAGTTTTAAGAAGTCACAAACTTTTGATGCTCCTGGCATGAAAATCCAGTGCAATGTCGATGTAATAAAAACTTTTTTTTAAGGCACCAAGGGAGCTTTCAAGTGCCTTCACTCCATCTGATCTCTTTATTTATACCACCTACATGTCAAAACTAGAATACAACTCCCATGTATGACCTGGTACCACAAAGTTTGATTTTGATCTACTCGACTATATGCAGGAGAGAGAGAAGAAGCTCATGAGATCTTCTCTTAACAAGGTTTCAGAAATTGCATATAATAGTTCCATGTAAATATCATATGCTGCAGCATTATATTTTTGCGCTTGCTACTGTGTATTCGCTTCCGTTAGACAATAGAAGAAGAGAACGACTGAAAAATAGATGGCACAACCAAATAATCTAAATTAAATTTAAAAAAAAAACATGACATGTCATGGGTACAGTTTGTTGTACAACACAGCCTGCAATGAGTTTGCATATGTATTGTAAAGTATTTGTAAATTGCTACAAAAAGGTGCAACACTATATGTCAACTATAGTTTATTTACAAATGAAAACTTTACTTTACTTTTGCATTGTATTTCTTATTTTCTTCTACACAAAATTTTAATAAGAAAAAACCCGAAACATACATATATTCTTACAGCTTTTTCTCCGTTCATTTTTATACCACTTGTCATTGTTGTTTAATTTATGACAAAATTTTATTTTTTTTACTGTGTGTTTTTTATATTTGGTAACACGTTCGTTTTATATTTCTGCCAACCAATACAAACCCCATTCTAGTTTCAATAATGTTTCTTTAATCCATTGGGTGTTATCTCACTTTATTATGATAATAGAGACAGTAGATAATTTTTTTGTTCACTCTGGTCATTTTGATGTTGGTAAGAAATACCTTTTTCTGTGTTTTTTATTCACTATCACAACTATAAAGTTACTCTTGGGACTTTGAGGTGCTACTGTATAGCAAGAGCCATCTTTGTATTTTTTTTGTTTTTCTTATCTTTTGACAAGTGTGGGCTTCACACTTTGTTTAGCTGTTGCTAGTTGCTATGCTTTTTGTTTTCGTTAGTGTACTGAAGTGACATTAAGCTAGTATTCAAGTGCCTGTCAATTATTACAGCTCTTTTGGTCTGTGATTTTGTGGTTGCTTTTTTTTTGTATTACTCGTTTATTTAGGATAATCGTTGTTAGTTTATCTTTTTAATTTTTGTTCTTTGTAAAGTTCGGCAGGAAGTGACAATTAAATTGTCACCTATAGAATTTAGTAATTGTTTATAAATATTTTTTTAATAGTCTGTTGTTTATAGAGCAGGCACGTGTTTGTTGTAAATTTAAAAAGAAAAAATCAAAAGACTTAAGACAGAAACCCTATTCAATAGTGGCATAAATATTGGACAACGTCAAATTTTTCAGGTTTTATATTTGTTGTGTTGTTTCAAAAGCTAATAAATATAACGGATGATTAGTATAAAGAAAAAATCCTCTATTTTCTTGTATTTAGTTTTTTTATATAATAAAACTTGGCATATTTTTTGTTAAAATCCAGTATTGCCCAAGAAAATTGAAAATGTAAAATTTTTAAACCTTTAGTATTTGTTCGGCAACTGTATATTGTGTGACAGTATTTCAATCTTTAACTAATTAAACGTAATTTTAATATGGTTATGCCAGCAATAGAGAAAAATGGCATTAAGTGGAACTTTGTTTAAGATTAAGAGAAGTTTAAATTAAAAAAAATACAAATACTAAAATTTGAAAATAATTGCGGCATATGGGTTACGCGGCTGTTTTTGACAAGTCAGTGAAGTCAGTTGGCCTCATGGAAACCATCGAGAGGTATCTGTTTATCTCCAAATTTTGATTTGAATAAGTGCTCTATAGCGTAGGTAGTTAGCACGTCGATTACTAATCATGTAAATTTTTTTTAACAGCCTAGTTCGTATCTTAGCTGCCCCAACATCCATTTTGTCTGATATAAAAAAATAAGTTTCCTACTAGTATATATCACAGCGTCATGCTTTGCCGGAAGCACTATATTTTTGGCAAAATGACACTGCTTTACATGCTTTGAACGATGTTTAGTTATAAATATCTACATACGAGTATATCTAAATTAAGTTAAAACAATACGATTTTAGTTTGAATCATCATTTGTATAATCTTATATTGACGTCTTTAATTTTTTTTTAAGTTTGAAGTTGAGGCAGTACCACATAACTGAATGCCATGATACCATAATGATATAAGAATCAAATCATAAAATAAAAGCTTGAAATTTAATCTAAGAGTCCGGCCAATTAGCCAATTTATTTACACTGCTTTGGACTTCACTTATGTCAATCTTGCTGCAATGTGATTTCTAGGTTGCATTTATCAACTTATATGCCAAGGTATTTGATCTCAGAGTGTTAATGTATAATTTAGTTATTTATTCGAATAGGAAGACATAAGTCTCCACGCAGTGTGAATTTTATGTGAGTACATTTATGTGCTCCATTGTTTTCAGCACAATTTAAATATAAAATATGGTCTTGTGAATATTTGACTGCAATTCAGGGGCTTTCATTAATGCTTGGTCAGGGAACTTCGGTATGTGTATTCGATTGCTAACTGGCATATGTTATGTGTACAAAAAATATATAAAATGTGTCATAAAATAGTACATTGGGGAAATGCAACTTTAAATGGTTGAGGCGAGCTTAATAAATGTCACTCCTTAAGGTGGATGCTAAAACTTTCAGGGAACTGCAAAAATAAGCATAAATGCTATTCAGATAATAGTTGTAATAGCTGAACAGCATTCACCTCATTTTGCATCACTATGAAATTGAATGCTATAGCATTTACCTCCACGAACGTGTTAAGTATAAACTTAATCTCAAGCTTAATTTTAATTTTTTCCTTAATTTAAATTTTTTTTGTTAACGAATTTTAAGTTAGGCCTTGTTGCAAATTTGTTCGAAAATGCTTTTGTTAGTGCATCTTTTAAAAAATTTTTAGTTCAAATTAAAAAAAAAATCGAATAGATAAAGTTTCGTAGCTCGACACTTAAAAAATAGCCAGGTAATTTGTGTAAAAATATTTTTTTAATAATATAACATTAAAAATACTGGTTGTTGTATTTTCCATAGGTGAAAGGAAAGTAACAATTGATTTGTCTTGTCACTAATTCTTAAATGATATGGACCGATTCGAGTTCTACCACTTTCTATCAAAGGACCCTATCACTTTACATTGCCATTGTTTCTGTTATCTGCGATATATCTTAGGCCTTAACGTAATTGTTCATTGATACTTACTCTAATGCTACCCTATTTCTAAGTAAATTGTCCAATTTTAACTCTTTTAATCAGTTACGCGATGTGTTCTTTATTTGCCACTTGTACTTAATTAAAATTCGCTGTGCCCACATACATTGTGTACGTCCTGACAATATTTTGCTCGATTTTGCTTTGGAAGTAATCCACACCAAATTTTAAGACTCCTACTCTCATAGTGTTTCAGATATGGTTTGTTTATTACCTTATATAAAGCTACCTATCCCTGCATACAATTTATATTGAATTCAAAAAATTATTTTAATTCTCTGTAAAAGGTGTTTAAAATATTTTAATAAAAATGTATTCCACAGAGTAAAAATACAAATCAAATACAAATTTTATTTAATTGGCTATTTGGTAATAAGTAATTCATATTTTGTCATAATTTTAAAACAACACTATCTGTTGCGTAACTGTGTTTAAAATATCTCGCTTTCATTTCATATTTTTTTCATTATCTTAAATCATCTTAAATCAAAAATAAAAGGTGCCTTAAAATAAGCAGTGATTTTAAATCGGTAAAAAAATGCGAACTATAGTGCCTTTTCTCCACTTTCTCTTCAAAACAAAATACTTTTGCTGAAAAATAGTCTACTATATTTGATTCAGCGTACTAAGATATCTTTTCACAAAATTGTTAACATCTAACCAGTAGTTTTTATGTGATGCGAACGTAGACAGACGGACAGACAGACAGATTATATGTATATAACTATATGTATTATTATTATTTGTATTATTATATGAACTGTTTTTTTTTAAGTGGTATAAGTCCAGTTTTTCATATATTGAGATATTTAAGGGTTTGCGTTTGAATCAATTTAAAAATATTGGCCAACTTTCATCAATTCGAGTGATGTTTCTTATACCTTTTAAATATAAATTTTATAATGAAATAATAATATCTAAAATTATATGAAAAAATAATTGGTTTTTAATTCCACTTGCACTTACACAATTTTCAAAATAACATATTACAAGAAATAAAAACAGGAACAAATTTAAGTTCATATTTTTATAGAAGTAATGAACTCTGTTTCTGCCATGTCTACAGATCGTTGAATCTAATTATTATTTTTAAGTTTTTTTTTTCCGCCGCGGTGCAATGTTTCATCCCGACTTGTTCCTTTGCTGGATTTTACATCAAGGCGACTTAAATTTACCAGGTCTGATCGATAGACCAGCTGATTCTCTTTTGCTCCCCTTTTTTTGCCAATGTCTTGTAAAAAATAAATTTTTTGATATGCGCTAATCGAATGTCAGAGTTGTTGTTTTGTTGATTTTTCATTCTATTTGAAGTGTGAAAACGAAATGTTATGTTACGTTAGATCTTTTCACAATCACAACAATTCTCATTTGATTTCTTTCTTTAAAAATTCAATGCAAATCTTAATACTCAGTATTAAAGTGTGAAACGGGCTTAGTGGTATTTGCTAACGAGCAACGTACAATGACGTAGCAGTAATCAATAATAATTGCAATAAAAAGTTATTATAATTATTAGGAATGGACTTATTTCACTTTCAAAAGAAATATATGTGCGATAGCATTGTGCAGTAAAAGTGTTTTTGTTTATTTTATGTCAAAATATAACTTTATTGAAATTGTGATTTTTACAATGGAGGGTAGGTGTGCATAGCTCATTCAAATTACTATTAACTTATTTTTTTTAAAGTGGACTTATACCACTTTCAAAAAAAAAAATAATTAAATGTATTTCTTTAAATGTACATACATACATACATACATACATACATACATACATACATACATACATACATACATACATACATACATACATACATACATACATACATACATACATACATACATACATACATACATACATACATACATACATATGTTATAAATAAAGAATATTTTCACTTTCTGCCACTAACTTTAATATGGATTTTATAACGTATAGACTCAAAAATTATTTATAATTTTAAATTTAAAAATAATTTCTAATTTAGCTGAACCAAATTGCCATACATCAGTTATTTTTTACCCATATGAGATGTTAAGTGTTTTTATTTTTAAAAATATTTTAATGATAAAATGAAATTTTTCCTAATTTCATGCAATTTATTTGAGACTAAAAATATTAATCGGTCATAACATACGATAAAAGAAAAAACACTCTCTGGTGTCAGTTACTTAAAAATACTTTTAATAACATACCCAACACTCCCTCATTGTGTTTTCTGTTTAACAGCAAACTGTTAAACTAAAGACTTAAGACGCAAACTTTGCTTTTATTTCTTCATCATTTTTCCATAAGCACTTACAAAGTACACATATGCTCTTCTCCATCATCAACTTGTGTAGGTAATATTTTTATAAAACAAAACTAATTCCAGGTAGCAAAAACACAATACTGCCAGCTTAATTTGATTGGCTAAACGCTGAAAAAATGAAAACCTTAAGCAAACAAATTACATGTGCAAACGCCAGCCAAAGCATATGTACATGAGCCTAACCGTACAATACTGGAAGATATTGGCAAACTTGGAAATAAACCGTAAGCTGAATACAACAGTTATATTTAAGTTTTTATTGGAAGACTCAACAATTGAATGAGATCTTACAATTCTCTTTGCATTGTAGATTTTATTTAAGAAAAACACCAACGTTTCTCTTAAGGGTTAAGAGATTTTTTTTTGTTTTTGCATTTTGCTTTTGTTCAAAAAGATGCTCTTAAACTTTTTATTTTCTCTTATAAAAGCAGCAATCAGAAAACCTGCTTTAATATTCAGGTTTTTTTGTTCATCAATTTTAGCTGTTTCTTGACTTGGTTTAAAAACATTTTCTTTATAGCGGCTCTTTCATTAGGTCTACATGTGTGTAGTTTTGTGTGAGTATTTTGTATTGTTACTGAGATTATTTAAGTTGTAGCTGTTATTTCTCTCCAGCTGTACGATGGCATGACTTAAGCTATTTACACTGTATTACTCGGTCAGTCGGTCTTTGAGAGGTTGTTGCTATTTGCCATTTTTTGTTTGTTGTTTTTCATCGTCTTATTGTTATTGTCGCTTTTTTGCCTTTGCTTTTGCTTTTACTCGTGGTTTAATGCTCTTACCACAGCCACCAATACTAGTAAAATACTGTTGTTGCCAGTGAGCTTATTTGAGGCAAGTTATATTTTTTGCGTTTCTTGTTTTGTGAATTCTGTGCGCTGTTGCACCGGCAATTGAAACTGTTGAATGCTTTAAGGTTTTAGTATTTTTGCTGTCGACTGCATTGGAAGTCTAGTAAAATGTTTGTTCGCCTGCTGTTTTTAAACTGTTCATAAGACCTATTTGGCTGACTGGCTAGCTAGCTTGTTGACTGCATGGCTGTAAGCATTGCATTTGGCACATGCGCATGTTGTTGCAAATATATTCCCTTGCAGTTTCTAAACGGCTTTCTTGCGGGACTGTTTGCTTTTTTGCAATTGCGCGCTTAACGTGTGCGATAAAATGTAGTTGTTTGTTTGTCTTTTCTAGAGTTTTGTTTGTTTGTTTGTTTTTTTTTTCTTTCGATATTTTCTGTAATCAAAAACCAAAACACACAAAAAATATGCTAACAAATTAACGTTTCGCGTTTTAAATATTTCTTAATATTGAGTGTTAAAAAATTTTTAAATAAAATTTTGTAAAGCTTTTGTAAAGTTTTTAATGGCAGCTTGATGCAATAAATATATTATATGTATTGATTTATTTATGGCTTTGAAGAAATAAATTTGAAATTAAATATTCTTGTACGGTTAAAGTTTTGTAGGAGCTAAATCATATTGTTCAAGCTCTACCAAGTTACATCACATAAATGTATGGCAATAAATAAAAATTTCAAAGCTAATGCAATAAAAATATAATTATTTTAAAAGAAATCCATAAAAAATCTAGCAGTAAAAAATAAATAATATTAAAGAAAAAAAAATAATTTTAATCAAAATAATTACAGAAAAATCTTTAAATTTTAAAACACTGTAATATTTTATAACGATAAAATTACAAAAAAAAAAAATTAAATTAACAACAACTTCAGTTTTCTAAACGTTTTAATGAATAAAGTTTAACTTAACTATTTGCAAAATAATATTAAACACAATTTAAATTGCTGAAAAAATATATAAAAATTATAATTGATTTTCTGCCTCTTCGGACTTAAACAAAAGACTTAAGACACAAGCATTTATTCGAATACTTTGCAGGTGACTACAACATACTATTAAGAACTTTTTTTTTAGAATTACATTAAATAGTATAAAACATTATATATTAGCTACTGCTTGAAAATAAAGATACAAACGAAGATTCCTTTTTTTTTTGCTTTTAAAATATATCATGGTTAATTTTGAAAAGAGAAATAAGCATCATGTTAATGGGTCCCTAAATTTTTTGCTTTTATGACATCTTTGAGCTTTAACACAATTAAATTTTTCGTTACTGTTTAACTGTTTAATTGGCAGAAGTTTTTTTTTAGAATAGAGACATATAGAATTAAACCCTCAATAAGAAAATTAAAGCTCAACTGCAGATATTCATTTTTAAAGTGTAAAAATATTAAGGGTTTTAGTTTTTCAATGCGTATAAAATAAGTGCGAATAAAGAGTGCCGAACCTTACATACCCATTACCATAGTGATCTTTAGGTATTGTCTTAGTCTGTTATGTTATCAATTTCACAACGCTATATCTTCGGTTTTTATTCTTATGGTTTTCAGCTTCATTTATATGTAAAATTACTGATTAATGAAACATTAGTAAATTTTAGATTTTTTTAAAATAGTAAACAAACCAGGAATCAATCACCCAATTAAAAACTCAGGCCACTTCAAAATATTCGTTTATAAATAGAAATGTTATGTTCATACTTCAATTACTTGGTGATTTGTTGGTAAACTTGGATATTTTAGTGAACTTTTAAATTGTTTATAATTATTATTATTATTATTATTTTTTGTATATTTTTTGGTTTTTACTGTTTGGCTGGCTACACTTGTTGTTGTACAATATTATTTTTTGGTGAATTATCGATTTGTTTGTTATAGAAATAAAAAACAATCGGCTAAATAAAATAGAAATGTTTTGTGGGTGCATGTAAGTGGAGATTCTGAAATATCACCTTAAAAAATGATAAAGAATTCCAAAAAAAATCGTAAACGACATTTGCCGCAAAATTTAGAAAAAAAAATACCTTAAAATAAATGAATTATCGCCCATTTTTAATTTATATTTTCCTTAATAAATAAAAAATATATAGTCAATAGCGTGTGCTATTATTGAACGTCAGTAAGGGCATTGATAGCAATTTGATCCATTGAGATCTGTTGATAATTCTTTACTGCCAAGTTAAATATGTTTTGGATAATACACGCTAATAAATAAATGTACACTGAACCAAATGTCGTAGGTTATATTAACGAAAACCATTAGTATAACCTCTACAACAAAAATAATGAAATCAAAATAATTTTTATTCACATCTATATATGATTTATTAATATATGCTAATTTGATTCAAATCAGAAGAATTTCTTTTGTTAAAAACATATTTCAATAAAACCTGATAATTTGAAAGAAACTCTAAAAATTTAAATAAAATTCTGTTAAAATAAAAAAAAAAAATGTTTTTGCTAAAAGAGTAGCAATATATTCTAAGAACAACAACTCATTACATTAGATAAATTGACATCCCTAAACGAAGTTAATATAAATAATTTATCCATACATATGTAATTTTCGTTTATTTTACTTGGTTTTTTTTATTTTATTACTGAAGAAAATTCTATATACATACATACATACATACATACATACATACATACATACATACATACATACATACATACATACATACATACATACATACATACGTACATACATATATAAACATCAGAAAAATTATTAGAGTTGACATACATATCTATATATAAAGCACAAAATGTGTTTTTTTGTATGTTTGTTTGTTTGTCGGAAAACTATAGCTGCCTACACCAGTGAACCGATCTTTCAAAAATGTTCACAATTTGTTATTGAATACACGGATGGTAAAATAGGGTACTTATTTTTTTAATAATCTTTAACTTTTGCACCGGTAACCTCTATATTAACAAGCATAGCTTAGAGAAAAATAGACTGGATTGGAATATTGGGCGCTGTACCTCTCATACAAAGTGATAAATTATTATCGCGTTTCTAACTATTAGCGATTTGGAAAAGATATATTTTTATGGGCAATTTGAGAAAAGCTTTCAAATTGTACAAAAAGAAATCTATTGCCCACAACAGGAAATGAAACCTTTATTCGTCTTAAAAAATTAATAAATCTAATATTCTTATGTAAAAAATATGTTGAAGATTTTTCTGTTATAATAACAAAGATCTTTTAAAAAAAGATTGAAAAAAATGACTAATAATTTTAGTTAATTTAACTACAATTTTTTAATATGTATACCCTTTTAGAAAGCGAAAAGAAAATAGGCATATTGAAGAAATTTCTTTAATATAAGAAATTTTATAAAATTAATTTTTTACGAAAATCGTCTGTAATTTGAAAAAAAAATTTGTTAGTTGTATAAAAACTTACTGTTCTTCAATTCTATGCACCATTTAAGAGTATATAGGTACGTTTTTGGTTCAGTGTATGCTTTCTTAATTTTTTATTCAATTAAATAAATACAAAAGAAAGCATCTGTAGATAAAAGAAAAAATATTGAAGGTAGAAAGGGTTTACTAATTTCAGTTGAAATATAAAATTATTGTGATAAATTTTTACAAAATAAGAGCTCATTTTTTACAATAATTTAATATTTAAACTCAAATTAATAAATTATTTAAAACAACATAACTGGAAATATTTCGAATTATAGCAAAACAAAAAAATCAACTCTCTCTGACCTTTTTTTATCAAAATAATTCCACTGGAGTAACTTTAAACGTGGCATACATTAGCTATGGTTTTTGGCAAGACAATATATTTTCTGTAAATTAGGTAAAGAAAATACAGCAAATAAAAATATCCAAATAAAAATATTTAATACCAACAAATTTTTATGCAATTAAAAATCACAAATTAAACTGAGCAAATTTAATAACCTAATAAAAATTAAAAACATAAATCAATTAAAATCTAATACAAAGTAAAGCAATCAGTTCAATGCCACTTTTTACAGAAGTCATTGAAAATCACCTATTAAAACTGAAATTTCTTATACCCACAAATTCAGGAAATTCGAACAAAAGCACCTCTACAGCCATTGGTAATAAAAAATAAAATTGTTGGTAATAAACTAAACCACTCGATAAAACCAAACCAGCCAAACATATTTTATTCGAAGTTAATGTGTATGTCAATTGTTTCAAATGTAGAGTTCATTGAATTTATTAAATAAATTTTTAAAAATAATTAATCTGCCATTGAGTGACTCACAGACATGCACTTGTTTTTTTTTTGAGTTTAAAAATTCAAACTAAATTTTTTTCATCCACATTAATATTTTTTCTTAACGATGACGCCAAAAAAATGCACAGAATAGAATAATTAAAAACCAGTTTAAAATTTATATATTGGCCCTTATTTGTTTTAGTAATTAAAATTTTATATAATTCAATAATATTTATAATTTCTTAAAAAAAACAAACAAGTTTAGTTAGCAAAAATTTTTAACCGCAAAATTAAACTTGACAACAAAATTGGTAGATGATCATTTTCATTTTATTGTTTTTTTACAAAATTCTTGGGTTTTTAAGAAAGAATTTTCCTTTTTAGAGGATTTGCAAAAATATAAAATATATATTTTATTTCTTAACGCAATTACTCCACAGAACTAATAACACTTTCTGAGGTGTAAAGTAAAACATACAAATGAATTTTGAAGTAAGGCTTGAGTTCGTTTTAAAGAATATTTTTGGACAAATTAAGGTGATTAATTTTAAAGACAACTGGGAATTGCAGAATGTAATGCAGGATCTAAACGCTATAATTTTCTTCGGCATTCTTCCTATCTATCTACTTTGTGTGGTGTTAGTTGTATACATCAGCTATTTAACCAACCAAACTGAGATAATAGAATACGAGCAATTTTATTCCAAGCATCTATCATCAATTGGTGAGAATTGCCTACTTGGCCTAACCTCACGGTGGTCTTACCACCGAGTGAAACTTAGGCGTAGACTAGCGCCCCTATTGTGTAGTATAACAACACTCACTTTACGATTGCCACCAATCGCTTTTTGTGTGTGATACAGTCACAATGAGTAGCAATTTATATAATATGGCAAGCCTTTTCAAGGCAAGCCTAGAGCCACATTATAACCTCTTGCTTAGGGGTTTGGAGACTATCCAAACTCCGTCTGTTGAGAGTGCAACAGCACACTTTATCGACCTTGCACCACATCTACATGAATCGATCTTAAACCACAAGCACCACGTGTACCCCCGAAGGGGATCTCACCAATAACCGGTCACAGAGAGGATAGGCTCTCTGTGGTGCCACCGATTCCCGTGGTACCAGTCCTTTGGGCACTGGTCGGGCCTCGAAGAGGACCCGTGTTAAAACAACAGACCTTTTCTTCCAGATTTAGGCTTTAGGAACCCTAGCGTCTGGTGCCCCTATTTTCCCCGAATGAACCGCGTCAAAGCATTTGCCAATTGGTGAGAAGTAAGTATATCACCACCTAAAGTTTTCCTCTTGTTTGATGTGTTTTTTCCTCACTATTTACCACATTATAATTACTGTTGCTTTAGCCAACCTTTGGTTAGCAATTAACAACAAATTTTTTGTTTATTTGTTTCGCCCAAAAAATTAATTTTTAGTTGATATTAATTTAGTATTTAGAGTAGAACTTCATATTTCCAATTTTCCAAATATATTTTAAACACTTTTCCAAAATTTTTATCCCTTTATTTTCGATGTGTGTCGTAACCATAAATAATTTAAACAATTAATTTGGAAATTAGTTTATTGAAAAAATTAATGATTTATTGCATAAAAAAATATTTTAGCAAAAGCAAATAATTAGGTGAAAAAATCCAACTTAAATGACAAAACATTTTTAACAAATATGAAATGAATCAAATAAAACCTCTTCCAGCAAGTGCACACAAAAAATAAGCTGAACAAAATTTTGTTGATTTATTGAAGCAGACAATATTTTTTTTCTCAAAGATGCAAAATGGTATATAGCTCAAGTATTTGATACTATGAACCGTTTTTTTTTTTTAATTTGAGTAAGAAGATATTTAAGGTTTTGCACTTGAATAATTTGAAAAATATAGAAAAATGTTATTACACTAGGCTTGCATTTTTTTAATATTAATTGATTTAAATTTATATATTTATCAATTTCACATAACAAATTGAAAGTGGTTTCATTCCAATTTTTTCATTTTACGATTTCAATAGAAGCAAAATACGGAATTCATTTTACATCCGAAGAGAATTTAGCATTTTTACATATTTAAAAATAAATTAAAGTCCAAACTCAAATAAAGAGAACATTTATTTATTACGAGAATATTTATTAATACGAATATTTATTTAATATTTTTTAAATCGGAAGTAAATTTACTCTTCAATCTGAATATAAAGCCCTATCTACATAGGGAAGTTAGATAGTGCGTTTTACATTTTCTATGACGAAATATTTTATTTCGTATTTTGTTTTTTATACGCAGAAAACAAATTGTAGGATATAAATGTTTGAATTGGTTTGAGATACAATTTTAATTTCATTTTTAATAATTTTAATTAATTATTTAATTGAAATATTATTTTATTCATTCCTAATTAAATATATAGGCCCTTATCAAGAAAATAAAATCTACTTTATTTAAAATTTTATATGAAAATTTTGTCTTAAGGTACACTTCAAGTAGCCTTTATTTATTTTGCATAAGGGCAATAATTGAGTAAATTAGAAATAAACACCATTAATTTGAGCAAACATTTTTTTCTGTGTATTGGGGGAAAATAACCTAATGAATCTTAAGTGCCGGAAAATAGAGGTGTTACAGGGCCGCCTATATGACGATTTCAATATAGGAGTACACAAAAAACTAAAAGAAGCAGCAAGATTATTAAAAAAAATAACATCACCAGAAGTCCTATTCGATAAGAGCAACAGAGGTTCATTTGAGGTGTCCGAGGAAAAGTGAATTTAGAAGAACTATTTAGCCCAGCAATTCGGTGATGAGTAAGAATTCTAACGATGAATCCTAATACGATCTGAAAGCAACGGCAATAACCAAAAGTGAAAGAAGGGGTGGGTACACGAGAGGCACTACTTCACAGCCAAAAAAAAAACAGAGATGTACTAAAATACTTTTTCCAGTCTTTCATTCGCTATGAAAAAGTCTTTAATGCTTTACTATGTATATGAATTATTGGAGATTCTAACATCATGTCGAATAGATGACAAGGATTTAAAGTGCATTACAAATTTGTATTGAAATCATTTATTAATGTTACAAGAGGCGATCGACAAGGGTGTATACTTTCAAGTCTGATTTTCAACATATACTCCTAGTGCATATTTATGGAAACTGCTGAAAAAGAAAGGATAGGCATTAATATACGTGGAATACTTATAAATAAAATTAGATACGATGATGATACGACAATACTCGCATGCAGTATATGTGGTCTACAGAACCTTTTAGTTAACATATGTATAACTGAATCATATGGACTAAAAATCAGCACCAAAAAAGTATATGATAATCAGCAGGAAGGATGAATACAGCAGTACCACGCTAAATTGAGATATGTTGTCATATGGAAACGGCAAGAGCACCACGATGCCCGCAAACAAATATAAGATTCATAAAATGTTACGCATGGTCCATTTCTCTATACGCAGCAGAAATCTGGACAATCAAGGCAAGACAAAAAAAAAATTATGGTGCGCGGTTAAGCGAGAGAAGCAATATACCTCGCAACTTCTTAGTCGAGTGTAACCACGATAATTTAAGATGTTACGGGCCAGTGGATTTGCAGGCCTTTCAAGTTTCTTTAAATATATTGTTGCATGTTTCGCTATTTCTGCTTTAACTAATGGCACGTTTAGGTCTTTGTGAATGTTCCAGTTTTTAATACACCAGAGTGCGACTGTAATCCTTCGTAAAATTTTATTTTCGCGCCTTTGATTTTTTTTTTCTATTTGAGAAGCTGAGGCAGTAAACCATAACTGAATGCGGTAGTATCATAGTGGTTTAAGGATTGATTTATAAAGCAGAATCTTACAATCTAAATTTAGGTTAAGTTTCTACCAATAATTTTGAAAATAATGTTTTTAACTTATTTTGTGATCGCTTATATCCTAATATCGGATGCCTAAATAAAAAAACTCTTGAATTCTATTTTTTAACAAGCACAATGTCTTTTTTATAAAAATGTTTTAACAATTTTTATTTTCATTTTCGCTACACCATTGGGTAGCATCTTCAGGAAATAAAAATAATAAAAGTTATAGAATTTAAATGATTGAAAAAATTCAAATGAATGAAAAAATTTGTTGTCCATCAATTTAAAATAATTTAACATTTCAATACAATCAAGAAACAAAATTTAAAAAACAAATAAAAATTAAAATAGAAAAATTTTAACATATTCATACACAGAAAATTTTAACATTCAAAAACATACAAACATTTTAAGAGAAAACACAATAAATTTTCAAATTCATATGCATACATAAATTTAACCGGAAGTGTTACAAAAAATTAATGTTTCTATTATAAATATTTGATTCAAATTCATGTTATTTTTTATGCACTAAATGCCTATAATTTTGTGCAACATTTTCTGTAACTGCTTTAAAATTTATTCTTTTTTCAAGTGGAACTTTAATTATTTGTAGCATTTCTAACAGATAACGACGTTTATAATTATTTTCTAAATTTAAAATTTATACATTTTCAAAGTTAGGATAATGATTACTTTTTGAACAGTGTGAAGATAATGCTGTTTTTTGCAAACTGATATTGTCTCTGTATCTCTGGTCTGATTTATGTCCAGCTATTCTGACTTTCAATTTATTCTTTGTAGTACCTACATAAACTTTATTACAATTCTCGTTGTCATTACCCTTACAAGGTATTTTGTAAACTAAATTAGACATATCTAACTTTTTTATTTTATCTTTTGGTTTGCTAAATAATCTATTTAATGTATTATATGTTTTGTATGCCATCCTATATTTATCTGTATCAAATATTTTTGATTTTTCTAACCGTTCTGATAAATCTGGTACATAAGTAATTGATTTATAAATTTTTGGTTCCGTATCATTTCTCCTATTTGGGTTTCTTTTATTTTTATGTTGATTTATTAATTTATTAATCAGTTGAATTAGAAAATTATTTTCGCTTAATATATTTTTTATCTTCTCTATATTCTTTTTGTGAAACTCCTTGTCACTAATGGTTAGTACTTTTTCTATTAAATTTCTGGCTGTATTTATAATTATATGTTTATTTTGTTTAGAAAAATAATTAATAATTCTACCCGAAGCTGTGGGTTTTTACCATTACCAATTTGTCACCTTTTCTAATTACTAAAGTATCTAAATAAGCAAGTTTTGAATCGCATTCTTTCTCTATTGTAAATTTAATGGAATTATCAAATTCATTTAATGTTTTTAACATATCGTTAACTGCTGATTCGGAAACAACACAATTGATTTTATATTTAATTTTTCAATACAAGTATCTAGCAATTTCTCCATAACTATATCCGCTACAATTGGAGAAGCAGGTGATCCCATTGGAAGTCCCTTTTGCTGTATACATATTTTCTCATTATATTGAAAAATACAATATAATGAGAATTTAAGAATTCTTAAAAATAAGGATTTTTCTATTTTTGTAAATTTTTCTATAATATTCCATTTTTCTTCTATTGTATTAATTGCTAAGTCCACAGGTATACTTGGAAATAGTTATACTACATCAAATGAAATTAATTTTTCGTCATTTTTTATATGTAGATTACCTATTTCATTTTTAAATTCAAGTGAGTCTCTAATATTATATCTCGAATGTTTAGTAATCCCGTTTAATATATTCGTCATATATTTACATAATTCATAATATGGAGAATTACCGAAAGAACAAATTGGTCGTAAGGGAAGATCTTCTTTGTGAATTTTTGGTAGTCCATATAACCTAGGTGAAGTAGCTATATTTGTTTTGGATTTATTCTTCTCGGCGGTGGTAATAATTTTAAGTTTAAAAGTTCTTCCACTAAATCATTATTGGTCTTCTGTAATTTGTTAGTAGGATCCTTATTTACTAACTTATATTTTGTAATATCTTCTACAATATTATTAATTCGTGTTTCATAATCCTTTTTATTTAATGCTACAGTACTGTTACCTTTATCTGATTTTAGAATGAGAATGTCATTATTCTTTTTTTAAAACTTTTCTGTTTCTTTAAATTTATCCAAAGCAAACCTATTTCTATTTGTTAATTTCATTTTGTTTAAATGATTATCTATAATTGTGGTTAATTTTGTTCGGGCTATTTCTTGCTCTTCCTTTCTTTGAAGTGTGTGTATAAAATCTTTTCCGTCTGTAATCATCTTTAAAATCCGAAATTCTTCTTTTTTAGTGGGTAAAGCGTGTTTATGTCCTAATGAAATAATCCATTTTACGTCTGTTTGAATATCAAAGTCAGTCTTATTAACAAACCATTTTTTGTTGAATTGAACCCCAAATTCCTTTTTTTATCGAATCGAGTTTTATTTACGCGACGGAACTCTGCGAATATTTATGCATCTTTCTGGCCTTCCTGTCAAAATTGTGGTAAATAATGATGGAAAGAAGATTACGCCTTTCTGTTTATGGAACTAAAATTACTACGCATGTTGGGCTACTGGCGGGGCAGGGACTGTCAATAGAAAGGCTAATAGGGGTTATTTTTTAGCAGTGTTGCCAATTTTTGCTTATTACGTTTATTTAATTTCACGTAATTATTTAAAGCAACTTGTTGATTACAGACTCTTACACTCTAACAATGTGCGATCTACGTCATCCAGCGAAAAATTATGCGAATGGCGTAATCATGTTTCTATCATTATTGGTTGTAGTGAAATATAGCAGAGTATTTGATGGAAATCGAATCTACAACGCCAGTACGGTGCGAGTAGGTTGGGCGATAGAATATCAGTATCGCACAACCTACTAGCTCACCGAGGCATCCTTTAAGTAATTTTAAATACAATCCAGTTTAATATTTAAATTATTAAAATTTTGTTAATAATTTTTTAAACAAAACTTTTCCACTAATTATAGCAACAATGTAAAATTTTATTGTTAAACCTGAATTTGTTTCCAGTAGTTGAATGACTGAGTATTGTGAAATTTTTTTTTAATTTAAAAGTAAAATTTGTTTATTTTAATGTTAAATTTAAAATTGAAATTTATACTAATGTTAGTCACAAGCACACATTTATTTACAATATTTTCAAATTAAATTTCAAAAAATGACAAATAAATTTAAACAATTAGTATTAAATAATTACAAGTATATTTTGGGTAAAATTTATTGTAGCAGGATTAAGCCAGTTTTTAAAGCCAGTCGTTAAAATGTTGTTCAAGCTGAGGAAAAGAGTAACGAACAAATAAATACCAGCCTAAATTATTTGGTAAAGTTTATAGCCCCGGTTAAAAATTGTAGAATTAACAAAAATAAAAAGAAAAATAGTTGAGAACTAACCAGATTTTTTCTTAAATACAACTTTAGTTTATTTTAAATTCGCCAAAATAAATGTCTTTATATGGAAATTGTCATTTAATATAAAAACGACTTTATTAAATTATTTATGTTTTTGAATTTATTACAAGTAGCTTATTTGTGGACAAATAATATTTACTGAATTACTGCAATTGATATTCATGTCATAGATCTGCTTTAATACTTGAAATAAAAACAATTTATTCAAAATTTATAAATTCAAAATTTTTTAAAATACAAATTTTTCAATAAGTTCCTTTTGTTATTATTATTTAAATTCATTTGTTAATATTAAATTCGTTTTAAATTTAATTATCTAACAACACAAGTTGAAAGTATTTCAACTGACGTTAATATGCTTTTAAAGTTGATTTAATTTTATTATGGGAATAAATTGAGTGCATTTTTATTTAAAGTAAAAAATATTTTAAATAAAATTATCAAAAAAATCTGGGAATAAAACAAGTACATGCACGAGTTTAACTCATAATTTTAACTTATTTAATGAAATATTCTTCTTGAACGTCAAATTTTTTCAGGTTTCATTTTTTGTTTGTGTATGACAGTATCAAGTCGACCCAAATACTATTAAATGAGGGGTAATCTTAAAAACGTTTGGGTCTTAAAAATGGAAGAGCAATACAGAAGATTGCCAAAAGTGAATGAAATATTTGCTTTTTAAAGATTATTTTACGTAAATGCTGCATTCGGCTACGTCATAGGTGGTTTATTTGTAAGCTCTAATTTTAGTTTTTCCAGCATTTCGGCCAGTACCTCGCCAATGGCAGCTATTATGATGTCTTCTAGTTCTGGAATTGCGGCTGGATAGTGTCTGTTTACGAGACAGTTCCCATATCCCTACAAAAAATAGTCTAGTTAAATGGCATGATCTTATCGACCAATGGACTACCAAAAGTGAGATTTATTGCTAACCAAACTTGCCTCTTAATAGATTCGTCACGTCGTGTGCCGTGTAGTGTGTGGTGTGTGGTGTGTGACACCGTCTTATATAAACCACATGTCAACCACATCGAATTCTTCCATTTTCGGTAGAAAAATAGGTCCATTACTGCAATGTTGCAATTTTCATCGCTCTTTTCATTGGCAGCTGATAAACTGTCTCGAGTAACCATGACCTTAGTCGCTAGAGACAAGATTTTTCGATAGAAAATTTCCTAAGGCCCATTTCCCAAAAAAAAATTACTTCCAGGTACTTTACCTGGCTACAGTTCTTGGAGCCACTGTATTTTTTTTTTTTATTGGGACTAGCACCCGGGGGATGACCCCTAAACATGCTATGCATTGTGTCAGAACTAGAAAATTAGGTTTATTTGTAATTGTAGTTGTAGTTGTAATTCCATTTGAATTTTTCTACATTGAAAGTGACAAAAAAGACCTCCGCATATAGTTTGTTCTAAAAATGCAATGTTCTGTTAAAAAATAAATTTACCGGCCAATCGACCACAAATGGTGTTAAACGCAAAAACGTGCTAGTATCGGGAACAAGTTTCCTAATTTTATTAAATCACCTAACATTATAGTAACGATTCAACAGTAAAATAAAACTTACATTGCGTCGATGATTCAGTGATATGAAAGACTTGGATACCCTACCAAAGAGTTTCTTGCCCTCTCCTGTATGCGGTAGAACAACTCCTAATAGACTATGAGGAGTCTATCCATACATGAGATATGAGGATATAGATGTTATAAATAGTAAGAAGATCGGATGAACTGCATAATCTTTTACACCGTTTCACTTTAAAGTATGTTAGAGACTTGCAGCTTGAACATCATACTGGATATTCATACCAAGAACATCATGAGCTTGAAGTTATTTTGAATGGTTTCATCATTGACACTGGATTATGCAGCATCAATATTTTCCTAGATGTGCACTATTCCCATATGGGTTGGTGGATTAATGTCCAATAAAGTGAAACTGGTGCAAAACAGCTTGAATAGTCTGCTAGATTATTTAATAATAAAATTCAATAATTTTCAAACGATCTTTGTTTGTATTGGCATTGGCACGAATACTTTTTTACACTTGAAAACAAAATAATAAAAAAAAAACGCCTGACATAATAGTGTAAAATTATAATTACTTAGAATAAAAAGTATATCAAAATACCTTATACTGTTTATTTTTGATACGAGAGGCAACAAAAAATTATGATAATCCTTTTATTGGCATCTTAACCCAAAATTTCGATTAATGAAACTCTGCACATATCATTTTTGTGTGTAACGCAACTACATTTTAAAAATGTCACAATAATTTTTGAACTAAAACATGACTTACATTAAAATTTTGCAAACTATACCCTCAGAAGCTTTTATTTTTACAATAAAACTATTTAATACATAAGCTTATGAACAAGTTGTCACTAAAATCAAATATTACTACTCTTAACTCATTGAGTCAGCAAGCGAGTCAACTCAAAGTTATTCAAAATTAAAGTTGACAAAATGATTTTTATGCAAACATCGATGAATAAAAAATGTACAAGTAATAAAACACTTAAAATAAAATAAGTTTTAATATTTGTGAAATTTATTTAAAAAGATTTAATTAAATGAAAACCATTAATTGATTTTGTAAAATCTTACCTGCTCATGTACAGTGGAACTGTGAGAAAAATAAGTGTAATAACTTCAACTATTTGAAACTATGAATATCTATAGGAAAAAGCTCTTAGTCGCTTGAAATATTGGTAGCTGCGATTTACACATACACAGAAAGAAATTTTTTTTGGTCAAATTTAAGGTTTTAATTACTTTCACATACAAATTTGATGATTATTTTGTTCTTTCTAAAGTACGAATATATATGAATCAATTACAAAATTAATAAAATTTCTGTCTAAAACTAATTAAAACTATTAATTGGTGCAAATGTTTTTTTCTTCGCTGCATACAGAGCCGTCTTCTCTGTAATATCAAGGTTTGTTAGTTTTTGTGTAAAGTAACCATTTTAAAGGCTTTTAATTTTTTCAAATTCTACCTGGTTTACGTAAAATTTTGTATGTGAATGTCCGACATCCAGCAAATTGTCCGACATCCATAAGATATCTGATAGAAACGTCTGCAAAAAAGTCAGAATCGTATACGAATTCTGTCAGAGTTCTGACACAAAAATATATGGAGTGGTTGACACGAAGTCTGGCAGAAAAGTCGTTTGAATTTCTGAGTTTCTTTCCGACGTTTCTGATAGAAAGAATTTAAAAAAAAATTATATGAGAATTTCTGCGACGTTAGCCGACAATTGTATTGATTTTGGTAGATAACTGAAAGATTGTATAATGTAAATCTACTGGATTACTTACAAAAATATGACAGAGTGTGTGATAAAATTCGTACTGAATTCTTGCAGAAATATGATCAAAATAAAATTTAGCATAGGGCAATTTAATTTTTTATTAATTTTATATATTAAATACATACATATGTATGTAAATATATGTATATCAAGGATTAAATTGTGACACTATTTTTCAATTTTCTTTTTTACGTTTCTTAGCTTTACAGGTTTAAAAAATCTCTTAATTAGGTCATCCACTGAGCAACTTGTAGTTCTTGGAATATTTTCCATCACAAAATTTAATAAAATAAGTTTAATTAGTATCACTATTGTTAAAAAATAACATTATGTATCCTTAAAAAAAATATTTAACGACTGTGTTCCCCTTTGTGTTTGTCCGTGAAAATCGCATGGCCACGTCGTCATTTTTAAAAATCATATTCAAATGCCCCCCAAATAACTGTTGAAGACCGTCGTCACTGGCTGTTGTTTTGGAACGTTTGGCGAGCGCTTTTGATGTGAAGACATCATTTTCAAGCCGCGTTTAAAATGGTACTGGAGAGTTAGTATTACCTGTATTTTATTTACTGGCGGAACAAATCCTATCAATTTAATGCCACCAAATAAATTTGCTCACATTGTGTTGCGGCTGTTTGTTAAATCTCGCTATCTAAAATATAGCATACGTGAGTTACCCCCGGGGGTTCCAATTGTCACTTCAGGTATATGGCAAATGCTTTGACGCGGTTCACTCGGGAAAAATAGGGGCACCAGACGCTAGGGTTCCTAGAGCCTAAATCTGGAAGAAAAGGTCTGTGTGTTAAAACATACGGGACCTCTTCGAGGCCCGACCAGTGCCCAAAGGACTGGTACCACGGGAATCGGTGGCCCCACAGAGAGCCTATCCTCTCTGTGACCGGTTATTGGTGAGGTCCCCTTCGGGGGTACACGTGGTGGTTGTGGTTTAAGATCGATTAAGTAGGTAAGGTGCAAGGTCGATCAAGTGTGTTGTTGCACTCTCAACAGACGGAGTTTGGATAGTCTCCAAACCCCTAAGCAAGAGGTTATAATATGGATCTAGGCTTGCCTTGGAAAGGCTTGCCATATTATATAAATTGCTACTCATTGTGACTGTATCACACACAAAAAGCGATTGATGGCAATCGTAAAGTGTTGTTATACTACACAATGGGGCGCTAGTCTACGCCTAAGTTTCACTCGGTGGTAAGACCACCGTGAGGTTAGGCCGAGTAGGCAGGTACTCACGTTAATCTTGTTCCACAATAGCATACGTGAGTGTTTAGTAAGTAAAAATTAAGATTTTACCATCTAAATCTTACTAGGTTGAGCCTTTTTTTCTTCATCGTCTCTTAGTGATGTACTTTTACGTCGTTATCAGGTGCATATGTAAGTATATTGAAAACTTTTCTGTTTCCTACTCAACACTTTTTTATTATGTACCAACTAAGTTGCCTTTAAAATTGGATAACTCTGTAAATCCCTGGTTTTATTAGGCTCATGCTTTGCTCTGGACCTCTATTGGACACTTACGCTGAAATCTTTTGATCCATTTTTGATTGCTTTCTTTAACTAATACATAGTATGTATAGTTTTCATATTTGAATGCGCTGAAATTGTCTAGTGGTCCATAAACCAGTACACCCTTATTAAGGTGCATCAAAGAATTACATTATACGTCAAGTTTTCTTTGCCGTAAAATCAATGAATGTTTTTTTTTAATATTATATATTTTTTAAATTGGTTTTTACTGTTTCTTTATGGTTTTTATTTAACTTTAATTATTATTGCCACACTCACTTTGATTTGAAAAAAAAACGAAAGGAAATATTCACAATTTATTTATTACTGTAAGAAATCTGACAGAAATCTATCACACATATCGATATTTAAAAGCAAATAAAATCCTATAGATATATTCATACGAAATCTTTTATAAAACGTTCAGAAATTTATCAGAATTGTTGGATTCAGACAACGTCGACATGTTTTGCTGGATGGGGAGCACTTAAAAAAATTAAAAATAAAAAAATAAATTATCTAATATATGCTAATTACCCATAACGTTTTATAATAAAAATGCAATTCATTTGTTGGGGGAAAAGAGCTAGTCCCTATACGCATTTCACTGGTTGCGATTATCAAGAAACCTTTTTCCTAATTTCAGAGAAGCCAAAAATACTCTATAAGTAATAAAATTCTACAAAACACAATGAGAATTATGCATGTTAATATAATAATATTACAGAATATTAAAGCTTCAACAAAACACCAACAAACAAACCACGTTTTTATTTTTCCTTACTGTCCTTCTACAATTGGATGGTTTTTTGCCATCACTGAATGCAGACGTAAGGTTAATTTTGATCTCGCAAGAGAATCGAAAAAAAAAAACAAGTGTTGCCAAATTTTTCACAAGCAGTTGCATATTTAGTTATTAATAAATTTTTTGGGAATTTAAATATTAATTATTTAATATTATGCTAATTACCCATAACATTTTATAATGAATCAATTTCGAAACGCTACACAGTGGGCAAAAGGTGTAAAAGTAGCAATTAATTAAAGTCTCTTAATTATCTTTTCCAATTAATGGTTAAAAATAACAATTGAATCGTGACCTGTGATTAAAATAACTTAATCGTAATAAAATTTTTAATGATTAAGATTAATAATCGTTTATTACGATTTAAAAATATGATGAAAAACGTATAAATCAAAATGAAAATCGATAAGGAAATAAAATAAAATGTTTTTTATTTTTTATTTTTTGCTTTAGGATATCTACAAAATGTTTAACTTGGGAATTTTCCATTTACAATCTAAAAGGTTTTTTATATTCACCCATAAAGGTTAAAATTTAATTAAATTCTTATTAACTAACAAAATAATTATGTTCAATAGAAATAAAAGGCTAGTCAGAAAAGAAAAAAATAGTGGTGTTCCGAGTTAAACAGGATAGAGGTGCAATTTTATAATTTCTGGACCTTCTGGATGAAATATATTTTCATTTTTAAACATGGTCTTCTTTAAGTTCCATCAGTGACCGTAAATAACAGTTATTAATATCAAAAATTAATTAATGACAGTTATTTGCGAATTAAATCCATCTAAAATAGTTATTTTTCAACGTAAAAATAAAAAAAAATAAAACTCCTTTTATATAAATTTATAACCAATGTAACCTTGCATTTCAATTTAGTAAATCTTCATTAAAACAATGTAGATTTTTCACCCGACGTTTTCCCATCTTCTCCGTATTTTTGCTATACATCTCAAACTCATACATCGCTTTTAGGGTACAACAAGAAAGCAAAGAAGATGATGATGAAGAGATATAAAAGTTTTGTTTGTAATTGATAATTTTTCTCCAAGATTAATTAATAACCTTTGCGTATTATTGAAATTTGCAAAAAAGGAAAGAAATAGTATGTTCCTGCAACCCAAGAAAGCGTGCTCTTAAATTGGTATTGAGCGGCCTGCATTCAAATCTGTCTACAGAAGAAGTTACGTTCGCTATATTAAACAAATAAATTACTAACTACACACATTGTAAATATTAGATAGACCCAATAAAAAAGAGACTGTAAAAAAGAGGAAAATGACCAAAATGAGTCTTATTTTGGACGGAAAAATAAATCTCATTCAACAGAAAATAAACAAAATGAGTTTTCATTACCCCCTACGTTTGCAATAAGTGAAGCCAAAAATCCCTTCAACAGATAAGACGAAATAAAGTGACATACCCACCACACTTTTGTTTCGTATTTGGCGGGTTTTGATGGATGGCATGAATTGAGTAAAAACAGTACAATTTTTCATCGATAGTGATGTTGGCTCCTGTTGTATAACTGCTACTCTGTTTATTATTTACAATCAAAAATATGACCGTTATTGCTGCCGTTTTGTTTATTTATGTTACTGGTGTGTGCTTCCTCAAATATCACTTTTCCCGGTTCGCTGGTTTTGTGCATTCCCACGTCCATAGCATTGGTTCGCTTTTATATTTATATCCCGAATAATTATGTTGCATATTTCATCAGAAATTATTAATCTGAATGTTTCCTTTATACTTCGTCCAGATCACAATATGTTGAGGGTAAAGCACCAGGCAATTTGTGTTGGCACCACAGACCAAATAGTTTCGTATTCCCTGTATAATAATGTTCTGTAATATTATTCTATTAACATATATACACAGAAAAAATTTTTTGCTCCTATTAACAGTTTTAATTAGTTTCAGATACAAATTTAATTAATTTTATAATTGACTCAATTATATAATTAATTAAGAATAAATTCAATACTATTTCAATTAAGTAGATAATTGAATTAATTAAAAATTAAATTAAAGTTGTATCTGAAACTAACTAAAACTGTTAATAGGAGCAAAACATTTTTTCTGTGTACTTCTCATTGTGTTTTGTAGAATTTTATTACTAATAGAGTATTTTTGGCCACTCTAAAAAAATGATTCCTGAAAATCAGGACTATACGTATAGGAACTTGCATTTATCCCAACAAATAAAATGAGTTTTATTTTGTTAACGGGAAAAATGAAACTCCTCAAAAAAGATTTATTTTATGACAGCAAAATAAACTCTCTTTTTAAGAGTTTCATTCGGACTGTTATTATTTCGTAGAAAAATAACTCTTAACTATGGAGGTGAGATCAATTTTTTAAATCACCATATTTTCTGAAAGAGTTCTTCAATCCAAATCTATTGGTATATGACAGTATGGATTTCTGTTGACTCTAACATAAAGAGTTTTTCAGTTTATTTTTTTTTTGTAACTCTTATTTACGGGCCCTGAATTCCATACATTTAATCCAGCGTATTTTCAGTATTCCCTTGTATTCCCTCCAAATATTATAATTTTTTAAGACCCTTAAGCCAAATATCAAGGCTACAATTCAAATCCTTTATTATTATTATTTAACGTAGAAATAGCCGAAAAGAGTTTAATTTGCATTGTAGTGCATTACTTATCCCACTTATTTAAAACCGTCAAAGTGTCTAATACACTATCTTGATTGTAATTGTATGCTCTCTGAGATCCAAATATTTATGCAAAAAATTATTTACATGCCCGGAAACTGCAGCCATCTCACCTACTTTGCGATCGTTAATAAGAGCTCTCCACCATAGAAAGTGTTTAAAATGAGAATGTATTGGTGTTTTGCACTGAAAAAATCTCTGCTATTTGTATGGTCAATTTTCTTATTTAGTGTAATAAAAGGTGCTATGCTACAGATCAAAAAATCTTATATGCTTTGTTCTCTTTGTGTGAGTCTCGTTTAGATGGTGTGTATGCTCTCTAACACACATGGGTTTGCGTAGGGGCCACTGTTTATTAAAAACACCCTAATATCCGCAGACTGGAAGCGGTGTTGAAAGTTATTGCGCTGAAAAAACAAAAAGTTTCGAAATTATCAAGTTGCCCATATAAGCTTAGCTCCCAAATCTTGTTTAACCTTCATCGTGTATTTGAAGCTCTGGTTTAACACGAAGGGACATTTAAATAGGTCTTAAAAATGGTTCAGAAAATTATTTTTATTATAACTTGCATTCAAGCAACTCAATTAAAGTAGAATTAAGTCTGAATAAAGCACAATTTTCAGATTAATTTAAATGTTATTTTATTTTTTGGAAAGTTGTTAACGTCGTTAAGCAACATGGCTTTTCTCAGTCTCTTCTAGAAGATTTATTATCGCTTAGACTAAAGGCATCATAATTAACCTCAATAGGGAGGGGTAAATATTAAAAGAAAAATATTCATTTTATGCAGGTTTTAACAGTCAAGTAACGTTTGCGTGCAAAGATCGAGAAGAAACCCATTAAGAAAGCGGTCTGCTTCGACACCCCCTCTACATTATAGGGAAAGATAGGAAGTTGAACTGGCAAAATCCATCTCATGGAAAATATTTTCTTGTTTAATTTGCCTTGCTTTGCTTAGACTTATAAAATGATTAACATTTAAAAAAAAGTGTATCGCTATTTTTTGAATTATTGATCAATTTTTTTAAATACTAACATCACTTTAATCATTGCATTCATGTCCACTGTGCCTTGTTAGTAAGTGAAAGAATCCACACAAACTATAATAAAAATTGTCAAAAAGACAACGTCAGTTGCAATTTAAATTGAAGTATTTAATGGAAAAAAAAATGAGTAAAATTGGGCAGTAAAAACCAAAAGTCAATAAAATTTTAAACATAAACTGCTAATGGATGTTGAATATATTTTAATATAAAAAAATTTATAGCCAACAAAAAGTTTATTGAAAAAAAAACTTAAAAGTTTATTTCCTAAAACCCATTTCAATTTTACATTCTAGACAGCCAGCAGTCAAAAACTATTTCAACTTAATCTATCCAAATTATGTAGAAAAAACTTCATATAAAAATTTTAACGATCCTAGCTTTTAGAGTAATTAGCTTAAAATTACATACATACATACATTTTATTACAGCATCCAAAAAAAATTATTGAGAAAGATGTGAGGTAATCAATACGAGAAGACTACTAGATTATAAAAGGTCATAGAAATATGAAAAATTCTATTAATTATTTATTTGTTACACTATACAAAGAATTTAGCCTTTGGTAGAAAATTTATTTGTAATTTATTTGTATATAATATTAATTAGGTGAAGTAGTGCGGTAGTAAATATATTTATAATTAATCTCTTAAAAATAAGATTAATAGATTATAAGAAAGAAATAAACATTAAAAATTGAAAAATGTCAAAAATCCTTTCATAACATGTGGCTTAAGCAGAGTTTGTACTGCGAAAGATTTAAGTGTTAATTAAATACCTAGCCCTTTCCGCCCCAAGCAATTTCAAAATTGGGCGGATGTCAATTTAATTTTTATTATAAAATAGGTAAAATTAAAAACTGTAAAAATATATTTTTTATGTCCACACAAAGTTCATGTCCTTAGAAACAGGATATATACACATATGCGCCCTGAGAATTCACTTGGGCTAGATAATAACATAAAAAATGCTCTTCAACCCATGAAAAAAATTACCTACACATTTGTGTAGGTAAGGACGGATAGGGCTAGACCAAATTTGAATTTTATATGCAACATTTCTTTGGAGCAAAATTTCAAAAACACGAAGGGCACTAATTCTATAAGATAAATGCGCTGAGTCGAATAAAATCATTTTGGATTCGATTGGACCAGTTTAATGGTGTGAAGTTCCTTTTTAAAGAAAAATATTCGCTTAGAAGTAAGCAAATTAGCTTCGATTTGGTTCATGCTTGTTCGTAATTTAGAACCGTCATATATTACAGACACAAATTGTTCTTTTTTTGATGGCGCTAATTAGTTTTACCCATTTGATCTAGAGTATATATTATAGAGATGTATAATATCTTTGTAAGTATAAATAAGCTGAACCAATTTTTAATAAATTTGAAGATATAATTGCATGTGTGTGATTATAAAGCTTGGTGAAAAAGAGGAAATTTCGTTTCTTATACTCAAGTTAATATAGGCTATCTGTGTTTTAAGAGCACCAAGAGAGGAGCAAGGGAAAACGAGCATTTTTATACGGATAAACCTATATATTATATATTGAAATAGAAAGGAGAAAGTGAAAGAGGACAAGCCTGTTTCCATAACTAAGAACCACAGGGCACGAAGGGGTGTATTCCGAACCATCAATTCGATTTCAGAAAAATACATTGTAACAAAAGAACAGACTTACAAATTAGTAAAAATAGTCAAAAAGTTCTTTGAAGATAGAAAATTCTGTTCTGCCCTTTTTATAGACGTTTCGCGATTATTCGGTAATGTTTGGCATGAATGTCTAAAATATAAGTTAAATCTGAACTTGTCTGAAAACTTCTATAAGCTGTTTTTATTAACTAAGTGTATGCTAAAATCAAGAAATTTATTTAAGCTTGCCTCAGCTCATTGAAATCGGAGTTCTCCAAGGCGGTATTTTGGGACCCAGTCTATACTGGTTGTTTACTTCAGATATGACAACTACCAATCGAGTTCATACATCAACATTTGCTGTTGCCGCAGCTTTTTTAAGTATTCATGAAAACGCCCAAGTAGCTTCACAATATTTACAAGACTACATACTCAATTTGGGAAAGTGTTTGAACAAATGGAGAATAGAGGTGAATACACAAAAATGTTCTCATATAACTTTCACACTGCGTAGTTACTCATGCCGCTCTATTCGCATAAGTAATTGATACGCCCAACACCTTGGCATACATCTATTTGTTATACCAAGAGCCGCTTTTAATAAAATCCAAAGCACATAGAGATCCATAACTAGAAGGTTGAAAAAGGAGAAAATGACGGATTTTTATACGGTTGAACCAACTTATCTTATTGTCTTATTGAATGTGCAATTGCTTATGTTTGCTTATTTGAACGAAACTAATTGAACGAAATTCTATTAAAGTATTTTTTCTCCAACTAAGAACTGAATAAAATACTCAAAGAGTTATAAAAAGTGTGTAGAGGCACAGAAAATGAACTTCACACTACACAGTAGAGCAGAATCGAAATATTTTGGAAATAACTCAGCCATTTGTAAAGGTCGATTGATAAAAAATTGAAAATAACATAGCAGAGGAGTATCTCAGTTTATCTTTTGACGCTGAGCAACATCCACTTGCAAGGGGTAGCGCTATATGGTCTCAAAGTTAATTACTTCGCCCATGCAAATTTTTTTTAGAGCTGGGCATGTCTTCAATTTTTTTTTGATTTTTAAAAATTTTACATGGTCTTAAAGGTCTAGTTAATACCTATACACTGAACCAAATTTCGTATGTAATATTAACGAAAAAATTAGTTGATGCTTAACGATAAAAATAGTTAAAACAATTTAGTTTTTATTCAAATCTGTATACAAATTATTTATGTATATAAACAAATTTCATTCAAATAAATATATTTCAACAAAACTTGAAAACACTTCTAAAAATTAAAAAAAAAACTGTTAACCCTTATGTCAACAATAGAAAAATTATACGTACGTCTACAGCAGCATACCCGGGTATACACGTGATTTTTATATGGCAATATTTTGTTATTAAGTATGTTTTGATGTTTTCTATGTATGATTATTTAGAGTAAGGAATAACGTCTGAAAATAAAGGTAAATATGAATTTATTTGGTCTGTTGTGCACCACAAACTGTCTGGTACGTTACCCTCAACGTATTGAGATTTGTTTGAAGTGTCTAAGAGCTATCCATTCTGGAGACATTCAGATTAATAATTTCTGATGAAATATGCAACATAATTAATCGGATAATAAATAGAAAAGCAAGCCAATTCTATGGACGTGAGAATGCACAAACCCAGGGGAACAGCGAAAAGAAATTTTTATGCATATTTGAGTCTTCTTTTAACGGAAATATTTTTGATACTAAACAACAAACAAGGTTGATGAACAATTGTATGCTTTCCGTAGTGGTACTGTTTTCACTCAATTCATACCATCAAAATCCCCCAAATACGGAACAAAAGTGTTGTGGGTATGTGGCTTTATTCGTCTTATCCGCTGAAGGGAAAAATCTACAAGGCAATGGTAGCATCCGGTAAATAGGAAAAAACGTAGGTGGAAAAGCGTTGAAGGATTTTTACGTTAACCTTTTCCATGGAAGTGGACAAAACATTGTGTTCGACAACTTTTTACCAACTATAATTTAAACATCAATTTATCGATGTTGGGTACAGAATATAAAGGAAGAACATATATATCACCAAAATTGCTATTCCAAAAGGTCGTGTAGTGGAATGCACCATATTCGAATTTAGCAACAAAATTACAATGTACTCTACTTAACCAATAAAAACAAATCAGTTGAAGTCCTTTCACCATTAAAAAATTCAAAGTAGAAGGTCTAAAGAAGAACCTAGTAATGATGTTAGATTAAAAAAAGGTTAAGGTGGCATTCATAACATGGACAAATGCCTTGTGGAACAAATATCGGTACTTTGGACTTCCTTTATCATATTGCGGGTGTAGGTGCCTTTGCTATTTACATAATTTACGTGGAGAACCATCCGGTTTCTACAACCCGTCGTAGGGTGCCATTGGAGATAAACAGTGTACCTTTGAAGGTAATAGATGTTGTACTACATTGCAATAGTTGCCACAAAAAATGTTTGAATTCTTTTAATTTTTCAATGTTGTAAATGCGCTTGTATGTACATATGTTCATACCCGTATTTATGAATGCTCTATTTTTTAATTATACTTTTACTTTTGTACTAGTTATTTTTAAAACTTTTACTTAGAAATAAAGATTTATTTTCAATTTTATGCAATTAATATGTATGCAAAATTAATGAATTTTCATGTATTTTCCTTAACATACGCGGGTATGCAGCTGTTGACTTAAGAGGTAGAATTCGAAAAGTGGGCATACCTCTGACCTGAGTTATCCAATTCCACTCAAGCATGAGAATATGATAAATAACACTTTTGTTAAGGATATCATAAAACTTCAGATCAATCTGATAGCTACTTTTTGAGATATATTGTATTTAAAACCCAAAACATACCCGGGTATGTTGATGTTGACATAAAGGTTAAATAAACAAAAATTTATTTAAAATAGTGAAACATACGAAGAAAAACACGCTATAAAATTAGTGTAATTTGCGTCCCTAAAACAAGTTAATATGACTAATTAAGCTGTTGATTTGACAAAATTTTCGTTTATTTAACTAATTTTTTGATTTTGTTTTTGAAAAAATTTCAATGTGTAAAAATGAAAAAAGAGCTGTAAAATAGAAGAAATTCTGTTAAATTTAACTTTAGAAAATTTATTTGAGTTGACATATAGAATAGACATTTTATATACGTCAACTCAAAATACATATGTTTTTTACAATTTTCCTCTAGTTTCCTGAGCCAAAGGCTAGAGGATTTTCAATTTCAAAATTACAAAATTATTGAATTTTTATGTATTTTAGCCTAAAAAGGGTTGTAACGTGGTTTTGTCGTAGGCTGATGTAGCTTAGCCTCGTTCAGGGTCTACTTACGGATCCACAAACCTTAAGTAATATAAAAGATTATTTTGCCCTTCTTGGGCTTAATTAATCTGTTTTCCTTTATTTACTATAATAATTAATTACAATACGAAATTAGACGATAACCGACACACATGAGTACGCAGGTTCGGGATACAGCTAGTCGTTCGCTGGATAATACTGGTTCGGGTTACTTAATCTAGTTTCGTAAATACTTACAAACGGTTCTTACGATATAGTTTCTACAATACTACAGAGTTTTCTTACACTAGGGAACAGTCAGCCGAAGCCACTGTGGGAACAGTCAGTCCCAAAACCGCTGTGGGAACAGTCAGTCCCAAGACCGCTGTGGGAACAGTTATTCCGAAGACCGCTGTGGGAACAGTCAGCCGAAGCCGCTGTGAGAACAGTCAGTCCGAGGACCGCTGTGGAACAGTTAGCCGAAGCCGCTGTGGGAACATTCTGTCCGAAGACCGCTGTGGGAACAGTCAGCCGAAACCGCTGGGTACAAAATGTATCACACCTGAACGAAGTCAGATGTATTATCTGGATAAACCAGCCGGCTCTTCTTCTATTATTCGAGTGTAGCGTATAATATCCGAGACTTTTGGATATTCCAAGTGCCCGTCCTGTGAGGGGTTGCAACATGCCGGTTGACTGCCAACCTTTGTTACTTATACTTATTTTAATATTAACTAAATGAGAATTATAAGGTAGTTTTTTGTATGTATCTACATTTATGTTGGTTTTACACGGTAGCTATGGTTGCCTTTACACGACGTGTTGTTTATAATATTTCAGAAAATGTATCTGGGGATAATTAATGTTTATGCCACGTTACAAGGGCCATCAATTTATTTTTTTAATAAAAATCAATTTCCTAAGGGATATATAAATATGCTATATCTTTGTGTAAGCTAACATTATCTACGTACGTTTAAGCGAAACTTCGTGTAAAATTAATCAATCTTGTAAAAACTGGAGGTCCTTTAATTCGGTCTATTTAACAACGCAATTTTGATATTAGCCTATATGTTCTACAATTCCAAAGCTGGGAATAATACTGTAATAAAGCTATATATACCTCCAACTATTGCTGAAAATATTTCATATACCACAGTCTACATGTGAACTTTATGGGCAAAGGTCTTAAAAATTTTGGAATTCTTGGCACTTATTTTGGGATTTCTGGTATTTCCTTTACCTTAATGTTGTAAATTGTTTACCATTTGATTTTCGCTGACTATTTACCACATAAACTTTCATTCAAATCGATTAAGTTTTAAAAATTTTTATAGCATATTTTATATTTTTACTTTCCAATCAAAGGATCAAATGGCTCAGCTCTTTACAAATGGCTGACTTATTTCCAAAATATTTTGATTCTGCCCCACTGTGCACTGGTAATTGCTAATAACACAAGTTTAAAGGTTTTTTACAGTATAAACTTAAATTCAATTGTTAAAATGTTATAATGATTAATCATAAGTCGAAAACGGTTTACGATTAATAATAAATTCGCATATAAATTGAATAAATCTGCTTAACAGCTTTAGAGATACCGAGACATTTGTGGAAACAATCATTAATTTTTATACACAATTTCAACCCTTTATTTTTTAATGTTCACAAAGAATTCAAAATAATTTTCGTTCCATTTTCTGGGAAGTATAGGTAAATTTTTTGTCAATAAAGGCAAGCCATATGCCAGTAAAATCTAGGCGCAACTTCTCAGCAACAAACTCTGTTACGGATATCGGCAGAATAATAGTAACAGTATAGTAACAGTATTGTTTTGGACTGTAAATGTTTTCTATCTTTCACAGACTGTAATACACAAAAACTTTAAAATGTTGCATGAAAACTATTTTTATTTCGCCGTATTTGTCTCGATATCTCTGAGACTGCTGTACAGATCTAACAATAGAGTATAACGTAATGTTAATTTTAGAATAGAATTTCATAAATTTTTCTTTTCAAGTTCTGTTAACTTGTGTTATGCAACTTCCATCGTTTTATATGTAACGATATATTTCGATAACCAGAACTAATTTAATAAAACGGAAAGCAAATTTGAGCTTATAATTTCAAATAGTCTAACAAATAACTGTCAGCTGATGCAGTTAAAAACCATATATTTTTTTATTTTTATTTTGATTTATTTTCAATAACCTAGCCTCTTGGCCATAATCGGTTACAATATTCTGCTTACATATTATTAACAATTAACAAATATTGTAATAAATTTAAATAAAAAGCTAAATTTAACAGTATAAAAATTAAAAAAAAAATAATTAATAATGAAATTATAAACAGAAAAATAAATAAGAATAGAAATAAAAATAAAAATAACGAAAATAAATATAATAAAAATGAGATCACAAAATTGCACAATAGAATCTAAACCCAAAAACTTTTTTACAAAGCATATATATGTACTTGTTAATATTAATTCGATACAAATTTAAAAAAAAATTATTCTTTTCAGTAAAAATGCAGAAAGCAAAGCAGATAGCAAAATAAAATAATTAAAAAGAAATATCAAATATCAAATATATTTTTGAAAATTAAAACATCATCGACTAAAAAAACATAAAACTTTTTATTAAATGTGAAATTTTTAACAAATTATTTAATTTATTTAAATAGTAACTTACAATTAATAAAGAATATATCCAAATTATTAATAAAAAATTAAAATTGAAAATAATGTTTAACGCAAAATAAATATATTATTACAAATAATATAGAAAACAATATTAAAAATAATATTAATAAAAATTAAATAAATAATTATTTAAAACTTTAAAATATTATCGTAAATTTTGAAATTTATCTTAAAAATTTAACCATACAAAATAAACAGATACTTAAATAAAACAAAGGATAAAATATTTATACTGTCTTAATCCTCAGAAAAGGGTAAGTGCCTGCATATATTGTTATTACGTTTTTATTAAATTAAAAGTATTTTTATAAACAACCAATTTTCAAGAAGAAAAAAATTATTTTTCCCCATTAAATATTTGGAATAACAATTAATATTCTAAACTAACGATTCTAAACTGCTCTGCACTTATTGAAAAAAATCTGTAAATTTTATTATTCAAAAATTAAAATAAAAATTAACTACAGACCTTTTTTGTTTATAGTAGAAAACCGCACTTAAAAATGTTGCAAAGGCGTATGTAAAAAAATATTTTGTTGTTACGTATGTGACAAGTAAAAAAAATGTGAAAAGTAACACACTGTATGAGAGTAGAACAACCTATTACACCTCAGTTTGACAGCCTTATAACTAAGCTAAAATAAATCAGTCAAGTGCGAGTTAGACTCACACACGTAGGGCTTCGCACTATGTTCAGTACAACTTAAAAATTCAAGTTGTTAATTTTTCTACGTCTTATGGGGCACACTTTAATTTTAAAATTAAAGTCATATCCGCGAAAAATGCATCATTATTGCAATACCCTTTAATTTAATCTAATCTTATCTTAATTTAGTCTGTAACAATTTCAAGAGTCTACTTATTATGGTTAAAAATTAGGCCATATTCATGCAAATCGCGTAACTGTCCGAACGCCTTTTAATTTTTACTATTTGAAAAGATATTATTCAGTAGGTCATTTAAACAAATCCCAGAGCATCACGTAATCATGTTCACCCAACAAAGTTTGGTTTGAGACTAGATTAGTATTAATTAAAAAACGAATGTTGCAAGAAAGCAAACAAAATCAAAAAAGTAACTTTCATTGCTAACCGAAGGTTGGCTGAAGCAACAACAAATATAAGGTGGTAATTACACACTGTGTAATTTTTTAAGTCATGGCAAAATAACCATATCCGGACACCACTACGTCATAAAAGACCAAAAAAAAGACCCCTGTCTCCCAGTTTTGCCTCCTCCTCCAGGTTTTTTTTTATGGGCCCTCAAAGATGTGGGGCCTCGATGTCATTTTTGCAAAAAAAATGATCATTTACTCAAGCTCATATTTTGCAAACCGTTTGAAATTTTGATATACTCTCTGAGGCAAAGTTGTAGCTCTTGTCATAAAGAACAAAAATTGTTAACATATAAAATCAAAAAACTTCATCTTCAAGGTCAACATCGCAAAAAACTTTAAAAAATTAAATTTTTTTTACCTTTTTTCCCCTGTTCAGGTCCATAGGTAGCAAACCGTTCAAAATTCAAGGAAACAATCAACTACAAAAATTAACCTAAGATCTCAATAAACAACTTTCTAGAACATATGAACTTCCTAGGAATGATTCTTAACACCGTTAAGGTAGCGCTTAGGTAGCCGAAATGAATTTAAAAATTTTCGGGAAATTTTTCACTACCTAAACGGTATTAGGAATCATTCCTAGGAAGTTCATATGTTAATTTTTGTAGTTGATTGTTTCCTTGAATTTTGAACGTTTTGCTACCTATGGACCTGAACAAGGGAAAAAAGGTTAAAAAAATTGAATTTTTTAAAGTTTTTTGCGATTTTTACCTTGAAGATGAAGTTTTTTTGATTTTATATGTTAACAATTTTTGTTCTTTATGACAAGAGCTACAACTTTGCCTCAGAGAGTATATCAAAATTTCAAACGGTGTGCAAAATATGAGCTTGGTGAATGATAATTTTTTTGCAAAAATAACATCGAGGCGCCACATCTTTGAGGGCCCATAAAAAAAAACCTGGAGGACTTTGGGCAAAACTGGGATACAGGGGTCTTTTTTTTGATCTTTTATCACGTAGTGGTGTCCGTATATGGTTATTTTTTTCCGTGTTGCACTTTGTTATTAAAGAAAAAATATTAAACAAAAGGGAAGCTTTAGGTAGTGATAGACTTCGTGTCCACCTACTGACGATTGATGATTGAATAAAGTTTTCTCGTATTCCTTTATCTGAGTTTGGTTGTTTAGATATATGACAACTAAACACTACCCAAGTAGATAGATATGAAGAGTGCTAATGACAGATGTTGATGTCTAGAAAATGTGCATTCCCCACTGCTGGTGTCTAAAAATTAAATTTTACTAATTTTTCTTTAATATTATCACCTAATTTGTAATTTAATTTATTCTTTCTTAGAGAGAATAAAACGAACTTAAGCGTGACTAAAAATTTCATATGTATACAAAGAAGCATACGATACTTTTTTGTATCAACTGACTATCATCATAATATTTGAAAAATTAATCGGCCAACATATCAATTCAAACATAGCACACATCTAAACAAACAAATGTATTTTATTTGGTATTTAATTTATTTAAAATTTCTTACGGTTAGAAAAAATTTTTATACATAATGATGATTTTGTCTCTTAAATCTGCCATTGTCTAGATTCAATAATTAATTGATATTGGCAAGCCATGATATATGGATAAATTGCTTTTTCATTAAGCATATTAAAACACACACATACACACAAAACATAGTATAATTAAAAAAAACAAAAAAAAAACAGTATAAATCGTCACGTTTAAAATCATTAGATGTTATTTTCTTGTTAACAATAAAATGATTTATACAATATTTTTTTTGAAAGATAAAAGTGAAATTTTTCTAAAAGTGTTTAGACATACAGTGTAATCAACAACTTCATGTTACATGTAACTGTAATAAGCTAGTTTTTCGAAATTTTTACAGAAGCTGTAATACTATGTATGCAATACTATGTACCGCTATAAAAAAGAATACTATTATCCTATTTTTCGTCATAGGTAATGCATTTTTAATGAAAATGGGATGGTTAAAGCCCACTACCCAAAGAATATATGTACACAGGAAGAATGCCGAAGAAGAATCTAGCGATCGAGAAAATTTCAATGTATAAATTAGTTTTTGTAATTTCTGTTTTGCACAATACTTATAACGAGTGATTTTTTAAGAGCTTGAGAACTTTTTTTTTAAAAAAACGCATAAAATTTGCAAAATCTCATCGGTTCTTTATTTGAAACGTTAGATTGGTCCATGACATTTACTTTTTGAAGATAATTTCATTTAAATGTTGACCGCGGCTGCGTGTTAGGTGGTCCATTCGGAAAGTCCAATTTTGGGCAACTTTTTCGAGCATTTCGGCCGGAATAGCCCGAATTTCTTCGGAAATGTTGTTTTCCAAAGCTGGAATAGTTGCTGGCTTATTTCTGTAGACTTTAGACTTGACGTAGCCCCACAAAAAATAGTCTAAAGGCGTAAAATCGCATGATCTTGGTGGCCAACTTACCGGTCCATTTCTTGAGATGAATTGTTCTCCGAAGTTTTCCCTCAAAATGGCCATAGAATCGCGAGCTGTGTGGCATGTAGCGCCATCTTGTTGAAACCACATGTCAACCAAGTTCAGTTGTTCCATTTTTGGCAACAAAAAGTTTGTTAGCATCGAACGATAGCGATCGCCATTCACCGTAACGTTGCGTCCAACAGCATCTTTGAAAAAATACGATCCAATGATTCCACCAGCGTACAAACCACACCAAACAGTGCATTTTTCGGGATGCATGGGCAGTTCTTGAACGGCTTCTGGTTGCTCTTCACTCCAAATGCGGCAATTTTGCTTATTTACGTAGCCATTCAACCAGAAATGAGCCTCATCGCTGAACAAAATTTGTCACATTTGAACATTTCGAACCGAACACTGATTTTGGTAATAAAATTCAATGATTTGCAAGCGTTGCTCGTTAGTAAGTCTATTCATGATGAAATGTCAAAGCATACTGAGCATCTTTCTCTTTGGCACCATGTCTGAAATCTCACGTGATCTGTCAAATACTAATGCATGAAAATCCTAACCTCAAAAAAATCACCCATTATATGGAAGCTGGTGGAGGGTATTTAACCTTTTGTACACTGGAATATAAAGTATATTTTATTATCGTAAGCAAATTACTTTACATATATTCAATAATAAGTTTTTTTTAGTTAAGCCGCTAAAAATTACACTAAGAAATTGAATTTCTTACAGACTAATTAACAAATCAGTAACGCACTGAAAACCTATAATCAAAGTATTTGTTGTTTTATAAAAAAATATTAAATAAAACAAATCATAACAACTAATAAAATTCAATTTCACACTTTACATGGCTAACAAATTAATAATTGTTCTACTAGTTATAAACAAATTAGTAATATTTACAGCTATGACTGGTTATTGCCCTAAATTAATAAATTAACTAATATACGAGGGCAACGTGATAATTGTTTGAGTTCTTATATTTCTAGCACCAGTGGCTTTTAGCACAATACTTCTTTCAATAACAGTTTTGTAGTAATCTGTGTCTATTGATTTGTTTTTGATAGCTTCTGAAGAAGACAACATCGTTAATTTTGATAAAACCTTCGTATTATGACTAAAGATATATTTTTTAATAAATTGAAACATCGCTGAAACCTTAAAAATTCTTGATAAATTTTACAGATACACTGCACATTGGTTCAAGAATTCCCTACCTTTAGTGAATCACTAAATCTAACTTAATTAAATTTCACACAATTACACCGGTATAACGGCGGCGGAACGTTTAATGCAAAGTTTAAATTGTGATGTCGCTCGGGAATTGACACAAGCGAAAAGTGTAGACAAACGGGAAGTGGCAGTTAAATCTAAACCAGTGGTAATTAATAATAGAGCCACCAGCTCTACTAAGACACTTTAAAAGGCTCTAAAGTCTAAGTTGACGCCTTTTGCTCCAGCATTTCAACCAGCAGCCATAAAAAATAAAGAAGCCAATAATGAGGTCAAGGTTTCTGCAAATCCCGCAACTTTTGTGAATTACGAACAAACCACTATTTACTACCAACAACAACAACAGCAGAAACAGCAAGAACAACGGCCGGGCTCCTACAACCAAGGGAGCCTAAGAACTAGGTACCTCGGCCATACATTTTTTATAAAACTTCATCAAAATTTTATTTGTAATTCAAAATTATTTTTTAAACTTAGATAGTCCTTAAAAATATCGCCAAAAATGTCTAACATGTCTGCATTACCTCTCTTAGTTTGGAGGAATTTTGATTTCGAATTCGTTCGATTTTTTGGCCGACATATATATGAGAGGATTGCTATTCTAAACTATTGCGTGAACTGGTGATAAATGTTAGAATAATATAATTACGATTTAATAAAACTCCATTAAGAAATCTCTGGTTGCCGTTTCAGAAAAAACATAATCCTCAATACTCAACCTTGAGGGCTGACCTTGGCTGTAGGAGTCCAAATAGCTTTAGTGGTCCAGGCGCATTTCGAAAGTTTTGTTTCATCACAGCACACCAGAGACCAAAAATCAATAAAATGAGTGGGTTTCTTCAGGATCATGCAAGAAGGCTAGCAAGTTTCATTCATTTCAAAATGGGTAAAACTATTTGTAGAGGTTGGGTGCCCTGGTAGGCTAGTAGGTAGTGTACTAGTCTATCAGTTTGGGGGTTGTAGGTTCGATTGCCACCAAAGGCTTTGGGTGTTTCACTACAACAACTGAAGGTCTATGTTAGAAAAATTAAGTTAGAATATAAATTTTAATTGTATTGCAACATTTAATAAAATTAAATTTAAAAAATATTAATGGTTCAATTCAATTAAAAAATAATACCTCATCAGCTGTTTCTTCAAGGTAATGAATGGTGCGAATTGTTTTTCCATCTATTATGCTCTCCAGATTTATACCCTGTTTCCACATTTAAAGAAATGGCTAGGTGTTGCGATATTTAGTTCAAAGGAAGACGTCATCATTGAAACAAATGCCTATTTTAAGAACCTAGAAAAATTTTATAATTGGGAGGAATAAAAAAATTATAATGACGCTGGATTAAGTAAGTCTGCTATGTTGAGAAATAAAACAATGTTTTTTAAAAAAAAAAATATCATTTCTTCAAGCACCCACAGTATTATCAAATAGCCGTCGTATTTTATTCTTGTTTTTTTTGAATTCGCATTTGAACTTTAAGTAAGCTTTTGAACTATTTGTTATGCTTTACTAGCTAATTAGAAATAAAATAAAGTACAAAAAAACCTAAAATTAAGTTGGTCGGCTTGGGCAAATTTGTTTTTGTAGATATTATTGGGCAAAAACTTTTCAATTTTTTTAATGCGTTAAATATGGCACATGCTTTCTTTATGCTGTTTTCAAAATGTTTTATTTTTTACAATAATTAATTTCTGGGTAATTAAATTCAGTGTGAAATCTAGTTTTTTTTTTGTATTTATTAGCGTGAACTTGTAAACGTTTTAGATGGCCATTACAAATTAAAATTATTACGGTTTACATAAGTTGTATGGGAAGTAATTTGTTGTTAAAATTTTGGGGTTTTAATTTTAGTTTTTAATTTACAAATGTATGATTTGTTTTTAATCGTTACCATTAAATAACTGTTTTTTGCTTTAATTAATATTTGTTCTAAAAAGTTTTTCACAAAAGTTTTTCAGTTGATTGTTTCCTTGAATTTTGAACGGTTTGCTACCTATGGACCTGAACAGGGGAAAAAAGGTAAAAAAATTTAATTTTTTATAGTTTTTTGCGATTTTGACCTTGAAGATGAAGTTTTTTTTTATTTTATATGTTAACAATTTTTGTTCTTTATGACAAGAGCTACAACTTTGCCTCAGGGAGTATATCAAAATTCCAAACGGTTTGCAAAATATGAGCTTGAGTAAATGATCATTTTTTTGCAAAAATGACATCGAGGCCCCACATCTTTGAAGGCCCATAAAAAAACCTGGAGGACTTTGGGCAAAACTGGGAGACAGGGGTTTTTTTTGGTCTTTTATGACGTAGTGGTGTTCGTATATGGTTATTTTGCCATGACTTAAAAAATTACACAGTGTGTAATATTTGTTTAAACTATGATTGTATACTGTTGTCATGGTACTAAAGGAGTATCATTTTAAACGCGTCTTGAAAATCATGTCTTCACATCGAAAGCGCTCGCCAAACGTACTAAAACAACAGCCAGTGACGACGGTCTTCACCGAAAGGTATGACAACAGTATTTTATTTACTAGCGGAACAAATCCAATCAATTTAATACTATAATTGTTTAGTTAAACCATATAATATTTATATTTGATCATAATATAATAAATGTTTATTATTTTGTGCTCATATTATCATTATCATATGACATTTGTAAAAATAACATACACATGTCATTATCAGGGTAAAATATAACGTATGTTGCTAGGGCAGTTCTCAGGGATTGTCCAGTAGCACAAGCAAAAACTTTATTCTCCTCGGTACTAGCTTGTACCCCGCTGGACATGTTTTAAACGTTTTTGTAATGTATGACCATTTATGCAGCCAGCTTGAAACATCGTTTTTCTTAACTTAACTAAATAGACTTGTGTCTTGAATCTTCACATAACAATAAGCAAATTGATGCAATTTCAGGCCAATAAGGAACAAAATTGTATACTGTTCAGCCGGCTGCACGCTTGTACTAAAATCTTAAAATGTTCTGCATACAGTATATTTATTTATAAAGCTAGAAGCCAGAAATCAACCAGAAAATAAAACCAGACTAAATCTGATTACCACATGCCAGCCTCGTGATGGGATCCTTAATGTATATTTATTTTATTACACTAGTTAAATTAGAGTCATAACTAGCTGTGCCCATACACGTTGTGTGCGTCCTGACAGTATTTTGTTCGACTTTACTTAGAAAGTAATTCACATCAAATTTTAAGATTCTTACGCATTTACTTTATAACAAGGTACACATCCCTGGATAAAATTCTAAAATTTATATAAAATTCAAAAATTCTTAAAATATTCCAAAGCTCTGTGAAAGGTGTTTAAAACATTTTACTAACATTGTAATTTCACAAAGTAAAAATTCAAATTTTTATTCAGTTGTCTATTTGGCAGTGAGTAATTCATATTTTATCATTATTTTAACAGCGACATCTGTTGCACAACCATGTTTAAAATATCCCGCTTTCAATTTAGATTTTGTCATTATTTTAAAAGAGGGCAATCTGTCGTGCAACCATATTTAAAAGTTTTTGTTATTATTTTAAAACAGCTTTACATGTTGTTACGTGTTTAAAATATCCCGCTTTCGAAAATAAAAGATGCCCTATAATATGCGGTACTTTTACTGCCTTTTCTCCACTTTCTCTTGGAAATTAGATATTTGTGAAAAAAGAAATTATAATATATTCGAAACAGGGTACTAAGGTATCTCCTTACGTACCTCCAGTAGTTTTTACGTGATGCGAACACAGACAGAAAGACAGAAACACAGACAGACAGGAAATGAGTTACTGTAGTATTATATGTATAGATTTGTAAAACAAAACCAACCAGGAAGTAGAAGACTGAAAAAATAATAACCGAAACCAGCGTGGCTCAGATTACCCGTACCAAATGCGTCCAGCCTTGTGAAGGGGTACCGAACCTCCACTCGATTGTTGTTTCTTTTTTAAAAATGGTTTGATTGAATGATTAGTTTATTCGTTTTCAAAACGTTTACGACCTATGGCTATCCTTCATCACTACTACATCTTGATCTGTGGATATAACAACCTGTAGAAATCCTCTACCACTACTTTGAGTTAACTTGCATGGCTTGGCGAACTTCTACTATCGAGGCTGTAAAATCCAGCGTTAGTGTCTTTCCAGCAAGCATAACTAAAGTTGATAATTACACCAAGTCATTGATTTAGTTCGTTTGATTTTTGAATTCAGATGTCGGTTTTTGAATTGCTTTTTATTTTATTTTTTCTTCTCACGCTATTGGAGTCTTAAAAAAGCTAAATCAAAAATTATGTTTGTGGGTGCGGGCTCCCTTGTTAAAATAACATGAAGTATACGATTTTCCATTAAATCATAAAGAAAATTTAAATAATAAAAATAAACCTTATTTCAGGAGTTCGAATTAGTAACACTTTATCGTCGAATTGTTTTTGTCTTCATAATCCTTGCAGAAAAGTCAACCTCTAATAAATTTTATTTATGTCGGGTCGGTGGTCTATCAAAATTGTGTCAAGTTTGGCTCTTTCCACTATTTTTAAAATACTTTTTTTTTGCCTATTTCTCACTAATATTTATTACTGCTACTATTTATGAAATCCTAAGAATCTTCTCTTTCCAATTTACGATATAAATTATGTTAATTAATAAAAATATGGCCTTCTTAAAACAGAAATTAAAGTGATTCTAATCATTTGATCGAGAGTGTATCAAAAGTAAACCCTGCTTCTAAATATTTAAATCTTCCATGGCCAATTTATGTAATTACAAACTTATATTTGTAACATATCATTTTTATTTATTTCGAATTTTTTAATTTTCCAAAATATAAATTAAAAATCTAACATTTAGTCTAATTTCAGTTGAGTTTGTTTGCTGAATTTTTTTGAAAAAATTTGTAAATTTTTTTGTTTTCTATCATGAAATCAGATTATGATAGGTTCCTTTTATTATTTCTGACTAAGAAAATATACTCCAATAAGTAGTACGTTAAAATGTATTGGTGCGGGTGTTGCATTCCCTATGTGAATTCTTATCTGAAATATTTATATGCATAAATGCCTAAGGGCAGATAGTTGACGACATCGTATGCCTATACTAATGCCATAGCTTTATCTGGGTATCTGGGCCTCTAATATTTACGTTTACGTTAATCCATTTCTATAATAAATTTAAATCTTGGACAGATATTAACCTTCCTGACTATTTTCATTTTTGTGCGACACATACACATTTCTCGGTCTCTCAGACCGATTTCAAATATTTCTCGATATCTCAAAACTATTCTAAAGTTTTCAAAACCTGTGCAGTGGTCATATTTAACAAACTAATCTGAAATAACCGAAGTGAGAAAAAAAAACAAAATTAAGTTTTTTTAGCTCACAGCATCAATTTATATTTCATCACAATAATTTGGCATTTTTGATACTAGACCTCATATAAAAATAAAAAAAATTCATTCACAAAACACAACATTTATAAAATGTTGTTTTTCTGTTAACATATGTATGTTTTAGAAGTAAACAAAAAAATAAAATGAATTCAAGAAAAAACAGGAACACTAAAAAAAATTAATTTTAAAATGCTTAAAATATATGCCTCTTTATGAGGTTAGTCTTTGTAAATTTCAATCAGTCGTTAGAGCTTGTGGCTCGATTCAGCTTCCTGTAAATCTTCAACATCACTTTCCTCTGAGTCTTCTTGTTCAGTATCAGTGGTTGCTTCATACACATCAATATTATCTTCGTATTCAATACCACTTTTCACATCAGACTCTAGGTCTGAATCGATTTCACCAGAATAGCTCTTACGCGCTCAATATCTGCCTTATCTAACGAAAATCTCACTTTGAAAAACTTTGAACATAATTCTTTTTTAGATCATATAAACTGATCGCTAATTGTCCATTTTCATCTAAAAATTTCCAATTTAGCAAAACCAGCTTACCAATCAAAAATGTGACACTTAACTATAAGTCGGTCTCACAGACCGTCTGATTAGCAATCACCGGTACAACACTTTAACTCAAACGCACTTGTTACACTAAACGTTGTATAATGAGAAATAATGAAGATACTGAGAGAATGATGGTGTTGCAATATTTTGTTATCGTGAAATTAACACAAAAGTGATTCATAGGTCTCACAGACCGACGAAATGGTCAGGAAGGTTAAGTAAAGCCCTTACTATTAAAAATGTGCCAGGAAGCACAAAACAATCATTCCAAGGGAAAATTACTACATGTTTAACTTTACTAATTTAAAGAATAAAAGTAGAATTTGAAACATCACCTGCCCTTTTGACAATGGGTTTTCCTTGTTTAACAACGATTAATATGTTGGAAAAAAAAATTTTGATTCTGTTTAGGAAGGGTTTGTGTTATAAAATATCCCAAGATAATTTAAACATAATTTTTAAAAATTTACAGTGCTTTTATAGTAAAACAACCTCCGTGTACGTGGGGCTACCGTGTTATTCGATTCAAAAACAAAATCATTCGAAGTTGAATGACTTAAACATTGTGTTTCGAAAAGGTTTTCTTTCAAATCGAAATACCCTGTAATCCCACAGACTTTGTATTGACACATTTTATAAGTCAGCAGAAGTAACAAATATAAGGTGTTATGAACGAATTGAAAAACTTATCCTTTTTTTGAACTCGCTTAAAATGAAAACTCTGTGCACCACCACAGTAAGCAGGCGACCAAATCACTACGTATGAGTTATAAATTAATTCATACATAATTAACATACGCTACCAGAAATTACCTTCAATTATTACATCTTATTAATTTGACAACTGAGTTTATACGTAATGTTTTTTATATTATTAAGAACAAGGAAATTAACTAGGTGATCCATAAGACGACATTAATCTTTTTTAAATAAAGATTCTTATGCCTACAACCAAGTTGTTTAATTGTCATTATTCTCCTTAAGCCCATAATAAGACTAGTAATGCAAACAAGTTAAGTACAAAATTGCTACAAGTTTCCATATATTTCGCAGTTTAATTATAATATCTGTTATTGTGTAAATATAATTTAATAATACTTTGACATTTAAAATAGTTCACAAGCCTTAAAGCAATACCAGCTTACTCATTGATGTAATTCAATCATTAATCATACAATATTATTGACAATTTTAAGTTGAATTTGATTTGATGTTAAATTATTTTTTTTTTTTTCATCTTACTGCGATTTTATGCCAGTATATATGTACATATGATGAATGCATCTGGTCTAGTCTGCTGACTGGCATAATTGTTGTTTTTTTTTTGTCTAGAAGATAACAAAAACCCCGCTTAATAAGTTAAGTATAGAAAAATATAAAAAGCAATGCGGTAAATAAGTATAAATAATAATAATAATCTCATGACTTATACTAACGAGAAGTGTTGTATTAAAGTTGATAATAATAATAATGATTATGATGATGATAATGATTATTTATAATAATCATCAATATCATCATGATCATAAATTTTCAGTGTTTTTTTTTGTTGTTACCGGTTATTGCCTTGCTAGCCGCGATGACCAATATGATGACATCAAACGCATAAACATGCACTTAATAACACCAGCTACAAAAAAAAAATTATTTTAAAATACTTTTTAAACAATTAAGACTAGTAGACACTTAACGAAACTAGCGATACAATAAAAATGTTATTTATTCGCAAAGGCTTTCAATGAAAAAGTTATAATATTGGCTTTTAGTACAAAAAATGATGCGAACAAGTGCGTCATAAGTTTAGAAATCTCGTAATATGTTAGGAAAGTTAATAATTGTTTAATAACAAGCCAAAGGCTAGAAATGAAACATAATAAATGAAATGCCCTACAAATGGTTCTCTAGTAATGTATGTTTGATTCGGCTCTAGTAATTGTTAGTGTTAGAAACAGAGTTCCATGATTCGTTGAAAACAGAAATGGGAGAAAAGCGTAGTTAAAGACGCATAATGGGGTGTTGTAATTGCCTTAATATACACTTGTATGCCGTCGTGGGAAAGATGTGTTCAAGATTAACGTGGGCTCCTGCCACGATGGCTTTATCCCACGGTGCTCTTAACACCGAGTGAAATAAAGACGTAGACTAGCGCCCCCATTGTGTAGTATAACAACACTTTACGATTGCCACCAATCGCAATTTGTGTGTATACAGTCACAATGAGTAGCAATTTATACAATATGGCAAGTCTTTCCAAGGCAGGCCTAGATCCATATTATAACCTCTTGCTTAGGGGTTTGGAGACTATCCAAACTCTGCCTGTTGAGAGTGCAACAGCACACTTGATCGACCGTGCACCACATCTGCAATAATCGATCTTAAACCACAACCACCACGTGTACCCCCGAAGGGGACCTCACCAATAACCGGTCACAGAGATGACAGGCTCTCTGTGGGGCCACCGATTCCCGTGGTACCAGTCCTTTGGGCACTGGTCAGGCCTCGAAGAGGACCCGTGTTAAAACAACAGACCTTTTCTTCCAGATTTAGGCTCTAGGAACCCTAGCGTCTGGTGCCCCTATTTTCCCCGAGTGAACCGCGTCAAAGCATTTGCCATTACTGCAGTGACAATTGGAACCCCCGGGGTTAGCCGTCGTGGGAAATATGTGTAATGAGTGTCTAAAATTTGACATGAGCAAAGCAGAGGAGTATTTGAGCTTAACCCTAAAATACTAACCCACGTAAATTTTACGAGGTGTTAGTGGTAAGCGTATAATTTGCGTACGTCAATTAAACTTGGCGTTAGCAATAAGAGTATAAATTTGTATAAGTAATTTATATAATGAATAATAAAGGCAAGTAAAAAAATTAAAAATTCCAAGCGTGGACTCAACTGTGAAGATATTGCGGCATTACCAATTTCCAGCGACTTTAAAGACATTAGCTACGTTAGTGTTAAAGAGGAGAAGAAATATTTTGAGAGCCACGACAGTTTCGCAGAATTGGTGCCCCTGCAACAGATAAAAATTATATCGAAAAATAATTGGCAGAATATAGCACTTCCAGTTTGTAATAAAAATTAAAAGAGTGTATGAACAAAATTATTTAAAACGAATCGGCTTTCGAAAAACTTTCTCGAGAAAAGGGAAACCAAGTTTTGTCACCACTCAAAGAAGCAACACCTTCATATTGTCACATTTTTAACAGCGTGGCAGTAACTAGACTGGATTAACCAGGACTTATGATAACTATAAGAGCATTTATTTTATTTCAGCTGTGATTTGATCGCAAACATGTAGTTCTATATTGCCATTAAAATTGTTTTTCGGCATAGAATGTGTAGATGTCAACAAGCTTAGTAGCAGAAGTCAGAATCAAGAAAAAATGTGCTTATACTTTATACTGCCATATTGAAGATATGTACAAATATATGAAAGGCCCAAAAGCTTGATAGATGAAATTATTTTTAAATTTTTAATTACTTTGGTGAAAATATAAGATTTTCTAGTATCTTTGAATGGGCTGCCGTCCAATATGGTACAAACCACTTGTAAGCAATGTGAATATATAAAAATTTTGGTTTTAGCTTTGTTACTATTGAGCTCGTGTACAAAGCAAATACTTTCATACCATACATACATAATTAAAATACTTAATAAAAATATGCTCTCACTTTTTCTATTACGTAGAGATTTCTTTATGGAACGTGACAAATTTTAGCCCAATAATGAAGCGTGCGCATTTCTATATTTAACCTCTATATTTTACCTCAAAAGCAGTTCACCCGATTTGATATCAGAACGTTAGAGATAAATTTACCTTCAAGTTATGGGAACATACTTTTTTTATATATTCAGTTTTCACACTATTCGAAAATAAGTGAGGAAAAAAATTGCATTTCATAAAAACTTAGGGTTCCGTACCCAAAGTCTAAAAACGTAACCCTATTGTTTTCGCTAAAATGTCTGTAAGTCTGTCCGTCTGTCAGCGCCTTTTATCTCTGGAACCGTAATAGGTAGACTCTTGAAATTTTCACATATGACTAAAAACACTAAAACTTATAGGGTATTCCGATAGAGAGGTGTTATTCACGAATGTGTGTTTATTTCATGAACTGTAGGAGGCATAGATTAAAGATTTACAAACAGTAATTAAAACTTAATTTGCTATATAAACAAGTATAAAAAAATAAACCTAAGAATTAGTGATGTGATTTGCATGAATATGGCCTAATTATTAAATCATAACGGGTAGACTCTTAAAATTTTCACAGATGGGGGGTATTACTATGACCTCTATAAAAAATAATAAAAATTAAAGAGTTTCCGGCAGTGACGTGATTTTCATGTATAACTCCTTATTTCTTGAACCCTAATAGGTAAACTCTTAAAAATTTGTACAGATGTGTTGCCACGGCCGATGTGACAATTAATAAAAATTAAAAGGTGTTCTGAAAGTGACATGTTTTTGCGACTTACTTTTTTAATCGTATTATGTAGACTCTTGATATATTTATAGAAAGGGAATTGCCATGGTCGCTAGAATAAAAAATAAAATTAAAGGGTGTTCCGACAGTAATATGATTTTTACGTGAATAGCCTTATTTTATAAACCGTAATAAGTGGACTCCTGAAATGTTTACAGTAGATGTGTTACTTCTGCCGCTATACAAATTACTTAAAATTGAAGAGTTTTCATTAGTGACATGTTTTTCACGAATATTACCTTGTTTTTTGAACCGCAATAGGTACACTCCTGATATTTTTATAGTAAGTGAATTACCATGCCTGCTATAACAACTGTTACTAAAATTTAAAGGGTGTTCGAATAATGATTACTCGAATATGACTTTAATTTTAAAATTAAAGGGTGCCCTATAAGACATACAAAATTAGCAACTAGAATTATGAAGTTGTTCTGAACATAGTACAGAACTCTACGTGTGTGAGACTAACTTGCACTTACCTGATTTATTTTAAATTTATATAAAAACTAAACACGTGAATTTTATTTGTCACTATTAATAAATATAGATATATTACTAATTAAATAAGCCTTATCTTATTAAAATCGGTGAAATGTTTAATTTTGTTCACATTTAAGTGAAAGTACCCAACCTTAAAACAATTAAAATATGCAAAAACATCAGTAACAAACTTACACTCTATGACACGGATTTCGGTAAAACCAAAATCACTTAATCAGGGCCGCCCCAAGGTTAGTAGACGCCTGTGGCGAGATTGTGATCTGGCCCCTACACAATTAATTGGTCTAAATAAATTTATATTTCTCATATAATTAATTTTTTTATTTTATACTTATATTTACAAAAGGGTTACTTACATATTATGTATTAAAAACAAAAAATATAGAATTTTTTTTAATTATATTTGGATGCAGGGAGTCAAGGAATGTAAATAAAAAAGTTTCAATAAAATCTAGAACAGTAAACAGTAACATTTTATTTTTTCCCCATTTTCTGCACAACGAAGCTGATGTTGATTACAAAAATATCTGTTTTGGGTAATTATCAGCCTTTAATGACCTATAAAAATTAACTCATTCTTTTCGTTTTTATTTTTGAATTCTGGCCAAGAGGATGGATCCGAATTTATCAAGCCAACAGTGTTCGGAGAAGCAACTAGATGGAGCAAAATAGGAAGTGAGCTTTGGGACCTTCCTAAGAAGCACTTCAGTTGCTGCCTTCTCTTCTCTTACTAATTGAGTCTTAGTTCTCCAGACAGTTTTTTAAACATGATGGTAAAAAATGATTCAGTTCAGTTCAGTTCATGGTATGGTAATTGATAATTTCAAATATAATATTATTGTTTTCAAATTTTACTTATTTATTACTTTTTTGTGGGCAATGAAAGAACCAATACTAACTTTTCAATAGCTAGCCGCACACTTGCCGGCGTCATTGGGCGGTTCATCGTACATTTGAAAAACGGTATTTACACCTGGCAACCATTGAGCTACGAGAGGAGCATAAATAGGTTGTCATTGATTACATTCGAATTTTTCGTCAAATATTTAATATTCGTGTTCCTATCCATAACGCCGACGGCGATATTTCTTTCTCCCTTACACAAGTTTGTGCACCCTTCACCGTGGCACCCGGGGTGATCTCTGGAATGTAATGCATTTTCGGGATCGCTACAACCATTGTCAACATTATTCGTATCTATCTACGAGGTGGTTTCAATTCATTTTCTATTTAAACAAACTTATCAAAGATACAGGATATCAGAAATTTAAATTTTTATATTAAATTTCATAGTTGATAGAGCCTTTTTAAATTGTTTTACACTCTTCAATAATATTTCCTGGTAATGTAATATTAAATAAATTTTTATTGATTTTTTTGTTTCTGGTTAACGACCAACTTTATTGGAATTATATTATGAACTAACTTAAAAATTACAATTTTCCTAATTTAAAGCTTTATTACTTGGCCTACTTTAAGTGATATTATTTTTAAAAATTATTAAAATGCTGATGCGGCTTGAAATAGGTAAATAAGTTCATACATTTTTATTATTGCTTATATGCTAGCAGACGCTGATGCAGCTTAAAATAGTTAAATGAGTTCATCAATCTTTATTAGTGCTTACTTGCTAATTTAGGCGAAACGAAGTTTAAAAATAAAAAAATGGTCTTTGACTTTGTTCGTTATTGTTATTAATTAATGTTATTGTTAACTTATATATTTTTTCCACAAGTAACCTCCATATAATTATGCATATCTTAGCAGAAAACAGATTGGGTTGGAATAGTGCCATAGAAAGTAAACAATTATTACCGTGTAATTAGAGAACTACAATAGGTATAATCTTAATGTTTAATTCCACACATAAAAAGACAAGATTAGAACACTAGACGCTACATTAGGTAAGGTAAGGTAAGGTAAGGTATACAAATTATATACTAGTAACCCCCGTGTTATTGGGCATACTCGACCGAAATAGTATGCGTTGGAATAGTATGCGTCATACCTGGCATACAAAATCAAAAATTATTGTCGTGAACCCATTGAACCATCAGGTGGTTAAATTTTAAGGGTCGATGTTGAATCTTAACCACACCTAAACGTCAAGATTTTTCTAGATTTAATTTGACATTCCTGAATTTCAGACTAACTAAAATTGAACCATGGAAAGATACATAATCGAGCAACGCGTTAAAGTTATTCAGGTTTATTATGAATTGGATGATCAATTTTCGAAGAAAATCATCTTTAGTGATGAGACACTTTTTCACCTCAGTGGATTCGTCAATAAGCAGAATGGCCACATTTGGGTGAATGATAATTCAAGAGTGATTGTCGAAAAACCAATGCACTGACAAAGAGTGGCTGTTTGGTGCGGTATATGGGCTGGCAGCATCATCTGGGCGTATTTTGATATAATGAGGGCGGTCAGGCAGTTACTGTGAATGGTGTTATATGGATGTGGACGATATGTGGTTTCAACAGGACGGTGCCACATTCCACACAGCTAACGAAGCAATGGCCATTTTGCGCGACAAATTCAATGGCCGTGTTATATCACGTGGTGGCGATGTCAATTGGCCGACAGTTGGATTTTTTCTTTGGGTTATTTGAAAGAAAAGGTGTACCTCGATAAGCCAGCAACAAGAAGTGAAGAATGAGATAATTCGGCACATTAACCATACCAATATCAAAATAAAAAGAAATGACAATAATTTGTGTTTTATTCAAAATCAACATCGGCCCTTAAAATTTAAATACCCTTTATAATAGGTAGAGTGTTGAAATGTTGTACTCAAAAATTAAGTATATTTTTTAAGTTAAAGCGGACTGGGGGCGGATACACCTTCAATACAAAGTAATTATCCTATATCTATATAAATGAAATAATGACATTTTATTTTTTGGCGAAGGCTGTGCGAAGCGCATGAGGGATAGCTAGTATTTTAAAATTAATAACTGATGTCTGGTTACATCACCAACACAGCCGCTGAAGTACACTCGCCGAATGAAAAAAGTTTCTGCACAAATCCTTCACGGTTTTTAGTAAAAAAAAAAAATATTAAAAATTATTTGATAAAATATCTTGCGGTATAGTATGTAAGCCTTGAATTGCTTTCGAAAAAACCAATTTAAGAAAAATAACCTTTTTTATATTATTTGAATTTCTCAAAGATCTACATTTTTGAAGGATTTATCAAATCATTTTTACCAAAAATCTATTTTCTATTTCAGTGCATAGCAACCAAATAAAGAACTCATAATGACCATTCTGTAGTGGTTACAATTTCAAACACCCGCTTACAAGGCAGTTAAAAGTACAAAACAAAAAATGAATTCCGTTGTTAGTTTTATGCGTTTGTGACTATTTCTGTCATATGAAGTGCCAAAGTATGCACACAGATATGACTCTTTGATGTCTTACATATAAGGGGTTATGCTAGTCTACAAATACACCCTATTGTTTGAAAAAAAAGTAAAACTTTGTTCATAATAGAAACTTCTTAATAGAATACAAAGGAATTTTTGTGTTGTTACAAATGAAATACTAGAAATATAACATTTAAACGTTTCAAACTATAAAAAAATATTTCTGCTTTAAGACCAGATTGAAAATAATGCGTTTTAGATTTAAAGCAATAAATAACCAAAATTGTTTCATGACTCACAAATAAAACATTTGCAAAACTAATGGGCGAGGAAATAAATTTTTCCAAATTGGTTTGAGTTTGCTAACAACATGCTAGAGAATTTAATAATTGTTTATTTAATATGGCTTTTGATTGTAATTTATTTTACAAAATGATGTTTGAAAATTTTTTTATTGTGACATTAATTAAAGTTTATATACAGTACCGGTCACCCAAATAGCACCAACGACAAAATGTAGTTTTATTCCAACGGAAAAATAAATGGTAGATTAGTTCAAAATTGTATTTGGAAGCAAGGATCATGTTTCTACATAAGAAGATCCCCTAACGCAGAATTAATCCTAAAATTTACAACTAAAACCATAAAACACGGTGGATAATGGTATGGGGTAATTTTTCTTACTATGGTGTGGGACCTATACACTCGGTCAAAACCACAATGGATAAATACATTTATGCTGGTATACTCAGTAAGTAATGCTCTCTTATGCTTTTGAAGAAATGTCGTTGATGTGGGTATTACAGCAAGATAATGACCCGAAGCACACAAGAAAGCTTGCGATAAAGTGGTTTCGGAACAATATAGTCAATGCATTGGAATGGCCCGCTCAGAGCCGAGACCTCAATCCAATTGAGAATTTATGGACAGATATAAAGAAAGGAGTATCTCAAATGCAACCAACTATCAATGAAGCGCTTTGGATAGCTGTACAGAAAATCTGGAAATAATTCCAAAGGAAAGATGCCAAAATCTTGTAAATTTGTTGCCATAGCGTTGTGCAAACGTTATTACACATAAAGGACGTGCAAGAAGGTATTAACTAGAATATACAAATCATGCTCAACGTAATATGCATCATTTATAATTCTTTTTAAATTGTTCTTAATGTAGTGTTTAATATTAGTACAAATTGAAGTGAAGTGCTATTTTTTGACTAATTGTTTTTCAATTTTTTTTAAATAAAATATAAATTTGAAAAAAAAAATAATTAGCAAAAATAAAATTGTTTATTTTATTTTATATAGTTTATTTGACTTTTTTGTTAATATTAATTTAACTATTTTATTTAAGCTTTAGGTCTTTAAATAATTTAAATTTTTATTTTTTCGTAATTTTTCATAACGTTAATTTGTTAATTTTTCCTGATGATGCTACACAAAGGAGTAGCGAAATATCGAAAAAATAAAAATTAAAATTATTTAAAGACCTAAAGCTTAAATAAAATAGTTAAATTAATATTGTTTATTTTATGTAGTTCTACAGTTTCCTAAGAGTCTTATGGCTAATTTTGAAATATATCAATTTAACCTATAGGAAAATATGTATGGGAGACATATTTTCTTAAGCTTGGTGCTATTTTTCTGACCGTAGCTGTATGTAGCTTTGATGTTTTACATTTACGAAAGTTTGTCATTTGTTTATTTGCTTTCGTTTGATTTAAGTCACTTAAGAAATCAAGCCACAATTTACATAATTAATTTACATTTGTCCCCGCTTTAGCAAACTATTGAGAAATAATTCAAAGAAGAAATATTATTTACTGATACCGACACATTTTTACGTACAATTCGCTTTTCATTAAGAGCCCATCTACTTGTGTTGGACTGACCTGTGAACCGCACTAACCGCTAGTGCGATACTTGTGGAAAAAATATAAAATTCGATTTTTTTGGCCGAACAGTTCGTATGTGAAATAAACTCCCTGCGCACATATTTCCAACCAATTTCAATATGAACTTAAAAAGTCAAATCAACTCCCTCTATTCCGCTTCCCATGACTTCTTATTTATTAAAATTTCTTAAGCTAAAAGTTTTGATATGACTCTTTATGATTCAAGTTTTGTGTTTTCTTTTTCTAATTTACAAATATGGCAATCAGAGAAAACTTCTGTAAGGGTGAAAGTTGCCAATACAAAAAGTGGTATTGAAAAAAAATTATTATTTTTACTGACATAAGGGTGCAACTCCAATAGCATTTTGTTATCGGTTTTATCAAAACTATGAACGTTCTTAATTCGAGAAATGCTTTTCTAACTGCAACAGGTGTTTACTCAGTTAAACGAATGGAATTAGAAATCATGCACGCTATTATAAATAATTCGCTTGTGCAGTAGGGTTGTGGTCTTCGAACTACTTTTTCAGGGGAACCCCACTTCGGGATAGCAGTAGCTCTTCTAGCAGTTGCCTTCGTTATTTTAGTCTTCTAAGGTGATCTGTATGATTTCCACTCTTTCAAACTCTTCACCTTGCAGTTAAGAGCTGTTTGAAATCTGTGGAAATTTTTTTGGTCTGTTTGCCGTTGATATAGACGCAACTAGTTTTAGGTTTTTATCAATATAAACCAGATAGAGAGCTCTATATCTTCTGGCGTTCTTAACAGCATATTTTTCGCGCAATTTGATATTTTTGTGCTTTTAGAAAATTACGAGATGTCCACTGTAGCTAAAAATGCAGCCGGTAATACTTTAATGCTTTAACATGATTCATCTTTCTGGGGATGGCCTACTGCAGTAAGTAGTCGTGCCTCCAAATTATGTGGGTTGAAATCCCATAGTATTTGTATATTGCTGCCTGATGATATTGTAGAAGACACGCTACTGCCACTCTGGCATCTAACAGCTAGGGTGAGAAGATATTGAAGAAATTACTAAGTTTCGGTTAAAGTCTTTAAGCAGATATTTGTTTCCGGAGAATAATCCTTATAAAAATAAGAAGTAAATAGTGTATGAATTTAACAATTACACCGCTTCGGAAAAATTAGCTTTTGTTCTATCCTATGAACCAAATACACCTTTTCAGAAAGGGGAGAAAAAATAAAAATACACGTGTATCGGCGATTTTCATTTACACGTCAAAATTTTTATTAGAAAGCTACTATTGATAAACTACAAATATATGGAGTAGGATGGGTCGAAAAACAATTTTTTTTTTTCAAAACGCTTTTGTAGTTTTTTGCAGTCCCTTCAAGTTATGCTAAAAAACGCAAAAAAAATATTTTTTTTCAAAAAAAAAAATCAGGAAAATCTGTGAATTGATAAAAATAATTTTTTGAAAAATATTGACGTGATACAGACATTTCCACGAGTCTGCCTGCAATTCAGCTCGATTAGATCGCGGGAAAAGAATTAAAAATCGATCCAAATTCACACAGGCGGAGAGACGGACACTACGAGCTTTATACTTTATGCACAAAAAAAATTCTGACGTGTACATGCAAATCGCCGATACACGTGAATTTTTATTTTTCTCCCCTTTCCGAAATTAGGTTTTCCTGTCGAAAATTGGGTTTTTCTGCACCACAAGTCAAGTACAGAAAAAAATGTACAACATTTTTGGAAAACTTTAAAGTCTTTCAGTGAACCGTTTAAAATGGTTAACCTATTTTTTTAATTGTAGTAAAATTTAGTGAGTTTTTTTGAGGTCGGAAAATCAGTTTTTAAGTATCTAATTTTAGTACCTCAAAAATGTAAATATTCGGAATTGATAATTTTGCACACAGACAAAATTTGTTGCTCCAATTAAAGGTTTTAATTAGTTTCAGATACAAATTTAATTTAATATTTAATTAATTTAATTAGTTATTAATTAGAATTTTATTTCGTTCTTTCTTAATTAATTATATAATCTTATCAATTAAAAAAATAATTTAAATTTTATTTGAAACTAATTAAAACCTTTAATATGAGCAACATATTTTTTCTGTAGAGTTATAACAGCTATGTTAACCGCAATAACACTTGTAAAAAATTAAAAAAAAGTTCAACTTTAAACAGGTCTCATGTAAAATTTACGTTTTTAACCTTGGGTCGCTTTCTAATTACGCGGTCACACATGCTTAACACTGAGACACTCATTAGTGTCATATAATATTGTTTCGTAGAATATAAACTTTTTCAATTTTCGAAAATATCATTTCATCAATATTTCTAAGCAGAGGGAAGTACTCGAGTTAATTTCCATATTGATGTAGGCCTATGCGCTTCAGAAACATATTTTTAAACTGTTCCGGGAATATTAAGTCTGCTGTTGTCTGTTATTAAATGGATTTCATTTTTAGTATTTCCGGAATAACGATAACCAGAGAGAGATATAATAATATTGTTTACCTACTGATGTTGGGTCTTAATGGTTGCTTAAAGTCGAATAAGTCGAGGGATGACGCCTGTTCCTAGTACAAAATGGTAATCGAATTAGTTGCTGGTCACCAGATTGGGTTTGAGCATGTCAGTGTATGTAACCGGTTGGCTTATCAAAACAATTAATCTAAATAAATTTTAATTCACTACACAGTGAACATTTTATAAAAATGTAAACATACCGTTTAAATTTTACTTCTTTATCAATATGTATTAAAATGAAAGAGTTTTTACTTTCAGCTTATAATTAAGATGTTTATCCATTTCTATATTACATTATGTTTCCTCCTCTACGATATTTTACGCATAAATTAATTTATATGTATTTATTAATTTATTTACTTATAAGTTTTTTTTTTAATGATTTATACTAGACCGCAACGTTGCGTTGATATATATTGACAAAGCTTCAATTTCCTATATTTGATCAGACACTAAGTGAATTCAAGTAGAGTAATTATTGTTTACAAATGTTAATTCAAAGAAGTATATTAAATATGAACTGAAAGTCGAATAGAACACTACACATTTAAACTTGTTGTATTACAACAATAGCAAAAGTTGATAAAAAAAAAAATAATAATTAAAAATGTGAAAAACCCGTCAACACATTGTGTTATAAATAATTAATTGTTCAGTAATAAGTAGTATGAACTGTTGATATTTATATTTAATTTAAGTATGCGACATTTGCACTTCATATTATTTTATAGCCTTCGCCTTACTCATGGTATCTGTACTGAATATAAAATGTTTCAACTAGTCATTTGTTTCATTATATTGTGTAATATGAGTATAAAATTTCAACAGGAACGAAAAGTCAGTTTTTCGTTTAACTATCCGCATTCTTTGAAAAGATTAGGAAGTGGAAAAATATTAATTCATAGAAGTTTTTTTACATCTACTTGGGTAATTTGATAGTTCCGAGGCATTTAAAGCCCTCTTATCACACAGTATTTTTGTAAAATTGGGAAGCATGAAATAACCTTGAGCTTAATTAAAACTGGAGAGTAGGTTGGTTTTTTGCTTTAGCGAATTCACACGAGTACACAGACTCGCGAATTGTCTTTCATATTGTTACGAAAGAAGAATTTATTCATTATAAGCTCTGAACAACAATACTCTCGAACAACAACAACAACATTATTGGTTTATTTTCTTACAATGATGGAAGAAAGAAACTCCTCATAAAACACTCTCTTCTGTTAAATACACAGCCACATACATAAATACATGCATAAACAAATAAACAGCCACACATACAGATATAAAGAAATAAATAGCCACACGTCCTGGTATAAAGAAATAAACAACCACACAAACTGAAAACAAGAGCAATAACAATCGAACCTGCCAGACCTGTCTGGAATAGAACATTCTGGTGCTTTAAAATCATCTATATAAGTGAATCGTGCTGGCGAGTAGTATGGCAGTATTAATTAAAATTCAAAGAGTTAAGTTGTCAAATTGTAGGAGTGTTTAACAGTTTACTGTATTTTTGAACAGTGGTGTTGAATAAATAAAGTGACTTCCAGTAAAAGTAATAACAGAGTGTATTTATTTTGCAATTAAAAGAAACCAACGTAAAGTAAAAACGTAACAATATCTTTATATTCATGCAATATGTTTTGTAACCACTAGTTTGTGATTCCAAGAGTATCAGCCACCTCACGCACTTTAATAATTTAATTTTTCAGTATCATTCCAAGCGTTTTATGGATTTTTTTGCCATTCCCTTTCGTTAAATTTTACGCGTTTTTCTTTAAAAAAAAAAAAACTAATGACAAAAGCTTGGTCAAAGTTTGACAGTAGTACAGTACCAAGAATGATAAAAACAATTTAACGCCATCCGCTCATAAAATTAATTAAAACTAATAAAATTAAAAAAAACTAACTGATTAGCTAATAATTCTGATTTTAATTTAAAGAGCCTAAACCTGTTTTCAAAACTCTGACCCAGAGATAAGAAAATTGAAAATCCGGTATCTCTTTTTTACGACATCACCGATTTTAATGAAACTGAAAGGATATATATCCTTATCTAGAGATTATGTTTGTTTTTAAAATTCGGTCCCAGAGCTAGGATAAAAAGAATAACGCAGATGGGTACTTATGTTGAAGGTGCAACAGGCTATATCTATTTTCCAAAAAAAAGTAAAAACACCTTACCTTGTTTGTTCCTAGCGCCGATTTTTACAATTTATGGCTTAATTGTAAAAATCGGCGCACAATTATTTGGTGGCTTACAACAATACCACACATATCTTTTAGGTTGGTCGGTTTTAGGTTAAATAACAACATCAGTATAGTCTTACGAAGTGTATGCCGTAAAATATATCAAAATCAAATTAATCTAATTTGAATCCCGAATTTTACCTGTAATCTATATTTTTTCTTTTTTTCAATTTAATTAAAATTTAATTTTTAATTTTATTTTTAATTGTAATTTTTATTACCATTAATTTTTAAATTTTTTTCCTATAAAATAAAAAATATAAAAATTAACGTACAGAATGAAATTTGAAGTCAAGATTAAGTTTGTTTTATTTTCTCTACACAGAAAAAATTATTACCAAAATATTTCCAAACAAATGGGTTTTTTAAATGTTTATTGATTTTCAAAAACTTTTTTGTTTGATCTAATAACACTTTTGTTTGATTTTTAATTTGCTGCTAACAGTGTTGCCGTAATAAAAATAATTGATGAAAATAAATTTATTAATATGGAAATGTTGTTCTTCCGTAAAAATTAAATTTAAAAAACTTTTAAATTTTGAATAGCCTCTAATTATATTTTAGTAGGGGTACACGTCCTTTTATACCACCTTATGAAATTAAAACGCAAAAAAGTATGTAAATTTTTTTTCTTAATAAAATTTAAGTTTGGTATTTACATATAGACAGAAAAATATTTTCGCTCTGTTATTTAAAGCGGTTTTATACAAAACGTATCACTAGTGTCATAGGAATAACAAAGTTATTTTGAACAGCCAAATAAACAAACTTATTAAGATTTAAATTAAAAATCTTTTTTAAGTTTTCGAATAAGTGTTTTTGTTAAATCTTTTATTGTTTGTGTTTGTCTTCTTAAAGACTTGTCATTATTTTTATAAATAATTTTCTCTATTCTTATAATGTGGGTAAAACTTTCCTTGCTTATATTTTTAAATAATAAATTGGTTTATTATAAAATAGTATAGATTATTAGCATTATATTATTAAAAATAATAGTTGAATACCCAAAATATTTAATTTCAATGATTGCTATTATAGCATACACTGCAACACATATACTATATAATTTTTAAGTGCCTATCTGTATATTAAAAGATGAATGTACGTCAAATTAAGTCATCCCTGAGAACACTATTTAATTTTAAGTTTTATAGAATATTGCGGTAATAGCAATATGAAGACTGTGTTAATATCAAGTGTCTGACTATAACGATTCAAAAGACAAGGCCATATATTTACATAAAATAACATCACCTATCGGGACACTGTTTAATTTCTAATTTGAAATATTTATACTTACGGTCATACCGGACTATCTGAAGTTATGCCTAATTTTCAAGTTATATCACCTATAAGGACACTAATCTGTAAGGTAATTTTGTTATTAGTTTGTTAAAATATGAAATTGGTGCACTTTAGGGTTTAAAAGACACGTAAAAATCATATATGATTTTCCCGATGCACAGCCTTTATTTTTTAAAATTATGAACTTTTTTGAATGGAACTAATCTACAAGCATTACCTTTCAAATAAAAATAAATAAAAATCGGTTCAGAATTAAATGATTTCTAGGAGTTAACTCGGACGATTTGATAACCTTCACCTTATATGAAGTCGGTGAATTACACGATAATTAATAATTAATAATTACTCATTCGCAAACACTCATTCGGCAACACTTTCTGTCATGCATTGAAAAAATAACAAACAATTTTATATTGATTTTTTCAAGACTTCAAAAAGGAAATTTATTTTAGTAATAAAATATTTAAAGCACAAATATTGAAACATTTAAAAGCCATTAGCTGCAGAGGAAAAGGTAAAAAAGTACAAATTTTTGATTAAAGATATTGCTACATATTCATATACATATATGTACATATTTTAATTTTTGATTTTTATACACAGGTTTTCCGGTGGCGGCAACGGCCAATGACATAAGCTTTTGACCAGCAAATAATTCCCATACCAATAAACTTTATGAATCAAATACAACGTTTTGCCCCAATTGTGCTCAAGAGGAAACGCTTTGTGCCTAAAATACATACATACATATACATATGTAAGTAACTAGTCGCTAAAATTTGACCAAAGTGAAAAGAAAACGGGAGATACAATATTTTCACTGTTGCTCAAGATTTAAAATGCCAAATATAGATAACATTTTTTAATATATCGAATTTTATATTTAAAGAAATGGAGAAATTAAATGAATTTGCCATTGGCATCCTGTAAAGTGATGCGTCTTGCCCTTTTTTTTTAATATGGTCAAATTTTACCCAGTAGTTATTTAAATTCGTCACAAAACTGTTACTATTAAGCTTAATTAGCGAAAATTGTTTTTGATTTAGCTAAATTATTTGTTTGAAAATTGTTTGCTTTTTCAGTAAAATTTTTCATTAGTTTCAGATAAATTATTTGTATGATTTTTTTTTTTTTTTTTAAATTTCAAGAAACTTTTTTTCTGATTCAGACAATATTTTTTATAATTATTTTTATATAATTTTCAGTAAATGTTCAGACAAATGTTTTGTTTAAAAATTTTTTCGAAACTCAATAAATTTTTTTACCAAATATCATAGTTCACTTTATAAACAAGTCTAAAAAAATAAACCTAAAAATTAAAGGGTGTTCCGATAGTGGCGTGATATGCATGTATAAGGCCTAAGTTTTGAACCATAATAGGTAGACTCTTGAAATTTTCACAGAAGGTGTATAACTGTGGCTATTATAGCAATAAATACTAAAACTTATCGGGTGTTCCGAAAGTGAGGTGTTCTTTGCCGTTACGTCTTTATTTCTTGAGCTATAGGAGGCAACCACTTAAAATTTGCAGACAGTAATTAACTCTATGTTCGCTTTCTATTAAATTAAACCTTAAAATTAGAGGGTGTACCGATATTGACGTTGTGCTTTGCGTGTATATGGCCTACGTTTTGAACAATAATAAGTAGACTCTTGAAGTTTTTACAAGAGTTTTATTACTATGGAAACAATAACAAATAATAAAAATTAAAGGGTGATCCATCAGTGACATGTTTTTGACGTATATTACCTTATTTTTTGAACCGCAATGGTAGTAGGCCTGATATTTTTATAGAAAGTGTATTACCATGGCCGTTATAACAACAATTCCTAAAATTTAAAGGGTGTTCCAATAGCGATGCAATTTTCGCGAATATGATTCTGATTTTAAAAAAGAAAAGGGTGCCCCATAAGACATGAAAAAATTAACAACTTGAGTTTTGAAGGCGTACTAGACATAGTACGGAATCCTACGTGTGTGTGACTAACTCGTACTTGACTGATTTATTTATTTATGATTAAAAAACCCAACACTACAAGATTATATAGGATTTATTATTTATTATTTATTGTTTATTTATTATTTTTCGTTTTTAATTTTTATCATAGAGATTTTGAAATTTCGAAATTTCAAAAATTATTCTTTTGCAATTAATTTATTACTTTTGCAACATTAATATGGGCAATTTATTTAAGAAATAAATAAAAAACTATTTTATTACAAAAGTAAATGTAATAACTACTTTATACCCAGGTATTTTTCTGTTTAAAATCATTTCAATGTATAAATTTATTAAACTTAAAAAATAACATTCGAAAAAGAAAGAAATCAGTTGTCATAATCTCTATTGCACATCATTTGTAACTTAAAAACTATTTTCGTACCTAAACGTTTTTTTTTTTTTTTGTAAATTTCTGCTAAAGGTAGACCTTACGAAGTATATTTACAAAAATAGTTTATAATATTTAATATATAAACTTTCGATCACAGCTGTCAATATCTGTATAAAATAATAATCACTGCTCTCCTCTCTTTGATTCACATAGCAAAACAATATGCCTTGAGTCTGTATAAACAAGTTAATGTTTTATTTAAAAATCGTTTATATTTTTGTCTAAGAATCTAAGCGTTTCTCTATTCTATAATTACTTATTTTCTAATATGCTCTTAATCATGTGTAGATATTTTTCTATTTTACTTTATTGCTAAACAGTGTATTATCTTTGTTTACTAAAATACTTTCCGCCATACTTACAATCTTATATATATTTTTTCTGTATATTTAAGTTATTTTCTTTACAGTCACGAGTTGTATTAACAATTCATTAAATCGTCTGCCTTTAAGACATCTACGATGGTATTTAATTAATAATAATGAACTTTTTTCATAGTTTTAATTGTAGCTGGAAACCAAATAAATTATTTATAAAAACGATTTATGTTCCTTTTTCTATAGCGTTGACAAATTAAATAAGAGCACTAATGCAAAATCTTAACCCTGCTGTTAGATTAGGACCATTTGGTCCAAATTTTTTTTTGTAACCTTAATAACTTTTGAGCGGTATAAAATATAATTTTGAGGTTCCGACTCACGTGTTGTATTTTTGTTACAATATTATTTTTAAAATATTAGGTATCTTAAGTAAAGCAGAACAAAAAAAAAAAATAAAAAGTTACTGATTTTGTATCAGAGACCATTTGGTCCAGTGAATATATCACTTTGATGGAATATAAAAAATGAAGTTTTTGTTGCCTTTATTTACAAGAAAAATATTATTTTATTCAAATTGTTTTTCACTACATGCTAAACAAAAAATTTTCCTGTTTTTTTTTACAAATAAAACTTTCGCAAGTAAAGCATTTTATTTGGGATTTACCCTTACAGCAATTACAGATTCCCCGCTTTCTCCCTCCGTCTTTAGAAGAAGAATTTTTTGATGAGCTCGCGGAAATGAGATGAGGTTTGTATATCCGTCAATAATTTCGCTTAAAACTGTTGTTGTGGTAGTCTTCTTCGTTTTATCATATGCGCATTTGCCAAAGAAAGTGCTAGTTTTCGTAAAAACTCTGGTCTCCGACGATTTTGATCACCGGCTGCCCATGAAGCATCGATCTCACAAAAGAGTATATATGCGTTCAAGGCAGATATGTCAAGCATATTTGCAAATACAATATTTGGCCATCGATTTGTTTTACGTTTTGTTGTGTAGGAACCAATCATTTGGTCAGCAGTATCTAGTCCTCCTATAAGAAATAAATTATTAGAAGCTGCAGACGTCAAGCTTCAAAGCATACCTTTTGTTGAATTGTAGTAGGAAACAATCTCCGTTTTTTTTCGCTCTACTTTCGTCAAATGTAGCTGTTTTATGCATTGAGCTGATTAGTATAGTTGCTTTATTTTTATGGCTAACATATGATACCAATGTTGCAATGTCACAGAAAGCAAACGTAGATGTATATAAAGGGAGTTGTTTTACATTCAGCAGTTTCGGAGGTATGAATGTTTTATTGTGGCGCACTGTGCCTACATATGTGAGTTTCCTTTCATGTAATTTTTTCACTAAATCAAAAGAGGAAAAGAAATTGTCAGCTGTTATATTTTGGCCCTTTAATCCCTCCGTTAGCTCTAATATAATCGCTGTCCTTGGTTCTGATCAGGCTTTGCATTTTTAGCTTTTCCAAGATACGGCTGTATTTTCCAGACATATCCAGATTTTGAATCTACAGCTAACCAACATTTCAAACCATATTTTGCAGGTTTTCAAGGCATAAATTGTCGGAAGGAACATCGTCCCCTGAAACCAACAAGTTGCTCGTCAATTGTGACATTCTCATGACAATTGTATAATGTTTGGAGAAGGACCTGCCAACGTTCCCAAACCTCACGAATAGGAGCAAACTTGTCGTCACTACGCATTTGTCGTCGACTTCCAACATTATCAAAGCGGAGCGCACTTGTAATCATGTGAAATGTACCTTCAGACATTATTGCACGGAAAATTGGGCGACCAAAAGTAGCATCAAATAGGCCATGAACATCTTCATTTTTTCCACTGCCATATATGAATTTTTCGTGTGAATCATGTTACTAAAATAATGAAACAAGAATATACATACCGATAAACTCCTGCAAGAATGAGAATAGCAATATAAGCACGGAATGTGTCTTCATCAATATCTGTCCATTTATCTCCGAATTTCACTTTACCATATATATTTGTATTTTCGACGATTATTCTTTCAATTGAAGGTGGAAAAAAACACAAAAATGCTGATAGTGTATCACTGCATCTAGACGTTGCAAATCTAGTTGGTCCTGGTTGTACTGAAATAATATTCAGAGCAGAAGTTCCAATAGGTTGTTGTAATGGATTAGCACTCCATACCATTTGGTTTTTTGCTATAAAGAGTGGGTCAGCACCAAACGAAGCCGTTTCTGGTTCATTTTCTATTTCAAAATCACTTATATCATCATTTTCTGAAACATATTCAAACTCAGAATCTGAAATATCCGAGTCAGTTTCTGCATTGAGCAGTTCACAAATATCACCCTCATTCAAAAAACGTTGTCTTTCCATTTGCTCCAATGTATAAAAACCGTGTAACTTTTACGAGGTCAAATTACAAACTAAACTAAATAGTGTTCACATGCATACATTCTCACAGGCAAATGAAAAGGGGAATCCCACAACTTTATACAAGTCGACCAAGTGAATTTACTTTACAAGGTGGCTGCGTTACAACAACAAGTATATTGATGGTTTAGAATTACGTTTTTTATTTGCAGTATGGTAGTCTATCATATTACATGGGAAAATAGGATTAAATTTGTATATACTTAATTTAGACCAAATGGTCTCTTAATATAGGATTCGCATATTTTTTTTAATCTAACAGCAGGGTTAAATAAAACAGAAAAAAACTTACTAAATATTAGATCACATGTATCTTTTAATTACTAATATCGGCTAGCTTATCTTTACATATATAAGTTAGTTAACTTTACATATACACCTAATTCTGTTTTTACACGGTAAATTGGTTCCAGAAAAATCCGTGTAAAAAAAGACATTGATCGTATACAAAAATAGGTGATTGGTTCCTTATCTCTAGAACCTATTAAAATGAGTAAAAAACGAGAATTTTTTTAAGAACAAGAAATCATGTATATTTTACTAAATCATATAGGTAATGTGTATTTGCACCGTTTATTTGCATCTTTAGTGTATGATGAAGACGTAATAGATAGTTTCGTTTCAGAAATCAATGATTGCCTAATTGAATTTTAATATTTTATAGTCCTTACTGTGGCTTCGTTTAAACCGAACATTTTGCTAAGAAATGTTGAGCCTTCTCCATTTCGAAGGCGATCTAAAATTTCAATTTTATTTTCTAAAGAAATGACTTTACGTTGTCGTTTTTAGGGTTCCGTACACAAAGTGTAAAAACGAAACCCTATTGTTTTCGCTACAATGTCTGTCCGTCTGTCCGTCTGTCAGCGCCTTTTATCTCTGGAACCATAATAGGTAGGCTCTTGAAATTTTCACAGATGATGTATAGTTGTTGCCGCTATAGCAACAAATACTAAAACTTATAGGGTGTTCCAATAGAGAGGTGTTATTTACGAAAATGTGTTTATTTCTTGAACTGTAGGAGGGATACACTTGAAATTTAAAAACAGTTATTAAAACTTAGTTCACTATATAAACAAGTATAAAAAAATAAAACTAAAAATTAAAGGGTGTTCCGATAGTGGTGTGAAATGCATGTATATGGCATAAGTTTTGAACCATAATAGGTAGACTCTTGAAATTTTCACAGAAGGTGTGTAGCGATGGCCGCTATAACAAAAAAATTAAAACTTATAGGGTGTTCCGATAGAGAGGTGTTATTCACGAATATGTGTTTATTTCTTGAACTGTAGGAGGCATACACCAAAAATTTACAAACTGTAATAAAAACGTAGTTCGCCTTATATACAAGTCTAAAAAATAAACCTAAAAATTAAAGGGTGTTCCGATAGTGGTGTTATTTAAATTTATAAGGCCTAAGTTTTGAATCATAATAGGTAGAATCTTGAAATTTTTACAGAAGGTGTATAATTATGGCCGCTATAGCAACAAATATTAAAATTTATAGGGTGTTCCGATAGAGAGGTGTTATTCAAAAATATGTGTTTATTTCTTGATCTGTAGGAGTCATACACTAAAAATATGTAAGCAGTTATTAAAACTTAGTTCGCTATATAAACAAGTATAAAAAAATAAACCTAAAAATTAAAGGGTGTTCCGATAGTAGTGTGATTTGCATGTATAAGGCCTAAGTTTTGAACCGTAATAGGAAGGCGCTTGAAATTTTCACAGAAAGTATATAACTGTGACCACTATACTAGCAGATACTAAAACTTATAGGGTGTTCCGATAGCGAGGTGTTATTCACGAATATGTGCTTATTTCTTGAACTGTAACTGTGCTTATTTCTTGAACACTAAAAATATGCAAGCACTAAATTAAAATTAGTTCGCTATATAAACAAGTCTGAAAAAAATAAACCTAAAAATTAAAGGGTTTTCCGATAGTGGAGTGAGTTGCATGTATAAGGCCTAAGTTTTGAAACATAATAGGTAGACTCTTGAAAATTTTACCAAAAGTGTATAACTGCCGCCACAATAGCAAAAAATACTAAAACGTATGGTGTTCCAAAAGTGACGTGTTATTTACGTTTATATCTTTTTTTTGAGCTGTAAGAGGAAACCACTTAAATTTGCAGACTGTAAATAAAACTATGTTTGTTTTATAAACAAGTATACAAAATTGAACTTAAATATTAAAGGGTGTTCCAATAGTGACGTGATTTGCATGTATATTCCTAAGTTTTGAATGAATAGGTGGAATCTTGAAATTTTTACAGGAGGTGTATAACTATGTCCACTATAACAAATAATAAAAATTAATGGGTTTTCCGCCAGTGACGTGATTTGCATGTATAAAGCCTTATTTCTTGAACCGTAACAGGTAGTCTCTTGAAATTTTGTACAGAAGATGTGTTGCCACGGCCGATATGACAATTACTAAAAATTAAAGGGTGTTCCGACAGTGACATGATTTTCACTTATAGTGATTTATTTTTTAATCGCAATAAGTAGACTCTTAATATATTTATAGTAAGGAAGTTGCCATGGCCACCATATTGAATAATAAAATTAAAGGGTGCTCCGACAGTGACAAGATTTTATAAACCGTAATAGATACCCTCTTGAAATGTTTACAGTAGATGTGTTACTTCGGCCGCTATAACAAATACTTAAAATTGAAGTGTGTCCATTAGTAACGTGTTTTTCACGAATATTACCTTATTTTTTTAACCGTAATAGGTAGGCTCCTGATATTTTAATAGAAAGTGTATTACCATGGCTGCTATAAAATCAATTACATAGGTATTAAAATTTAAAGGGTGTTCTAATTATGATGCAATTTTCGTGAATATTACTTTAATTTTAAAATTTAAGGGTGTCCCATAAGGCATAAAGAAATAAACAACTGGAATTTTCAAATTATACTGAACATAGTACGGAACCCTACGTGTGTGAGTGTAACTCGCACTTGACTAATTTATTTATATGTAATTTTCTACGTCTTCTTTTAGAGATGCATTGATAGTTCGCAAAATATTAACAAATTTCAATTGATTTAACAAGTAAAAATGCTTGTAGGCACAAAAAGGGAATTCCTCTAAATTTTTGATATGAAAGTATTTCGCAAAACTTAAATTTTACAAATAAAATCTATACTCAAAAATTTTGAATCGTGCTAAATGGAATAAAATCGTGTAAAAAAATATTTTTTTTTATTTTCAAAGCGTGTTAAATCAAAACCATGTAAAAACAGAATTGGGTGTATACAAGCAATTTTGTATTAGTTAGTATTTATGTGAAATTTTTATAGGCGAGGAAGGCCACGCAGAACCATCTCATGATATTTTCTTAATGACCTTCGCTAGTTTACAAACCACGCTTTTGCTGCTACTTACCCTATAGCAGCAAAAGCGTGCTAAGAAAATTTGATAACAATCTATGTATTTAATGAAATTTATAGTGTAAAGTAGCTATTAACTTTTTTTTTCAATTTCAAGACGCTTCTGCAGGATATAAATTGCAGCGTGTTGCAAAAATTGCATAGCGGCTTAAGTAAGTCGGCTTAGCCATGCGGTTAAGGTCTCTACTGATGTATATGACAAAACAGTAAATATAAACTAAAATATGTATATTATTATTTTAGGACGTTTTTTGTATGAATCTCAACAACAATATTTTTAAACTTTTCTAAAATATTAGAATATTATGTCAATAAGACATGGCAGCACAGCTTGTGAATCCCCCAAATATGTTTAAACATGTTTTAATAAAGAAAATGTTAAAAAATATGTAATTTACAGCAATTTATTTATAATCAATTGTTGCTTTGTTGCACGTTGTAAAATTAATATGACTTGCTTAGTTATGTGCTTATATAATATGGCAGCTTTGTTTGTCCGGACAAATTTTTCGAAATGAGTGAATCGTGCTGCAGAAAAAACTTAGTAAAAAACAAAGAACAAAAATTTTTTTCCGGACAAAATGAGTGAATCCAGCTTTCTTTAATTTTTGGTAACATTTACATACATATATTTTGACAGAATTTTGATTTTTGTCAATGTTAGTTTTTTCGGGTTAATTTGATTTTTTTTTTTTTTTTTTGTATTTTCGGCTAACGACTGCGAATTTGAGCCGAAATGTTTTACCAAGCAAATAAATAACGATTGATAAGTCCCTTTTACAAATTTCCAAAAACTCATTTTACTCATTGATAAATAAAACTAAGCTGCTTTTAAATGAATTTCTCTTAGTGTTTTAGATCTGTTCAAATATAATTTATACCTTATTACAGTAGCAATTGTTTTTCAATTCATATTCACTGCCTGCTATTTTTTTGCGCTCTCAACATCATTCATCATTTAGCCAGCATGAGTTGAATTTGTATGATTTTCTTTTGTATTTGTTTAATTTTGAATTCTTTGTGCAATTGTATGCTGCATTTATTGTTTAAATCTCATCAATAAAACCGTTTGCTTTGATTCTATTTATTTCCACAGCTTGGTAATTTTGACTAAGCTTTATTTAGTATTTTCTCGGTGAGTCTGTTTGCTGCATCGATTAAATAAATTAATTGTTCGATTTGATTCGAGAATAACAAGTGTCAATAGCTTGTGGATCATAATCGTTTTTAATTTCATCAATTATAAATTTCTTTAACCAAAAATAAAAGAAATCGTTTCTATTTTAACTGTTATTTATTGCTATTAAATAAATTTATGCTAAAGCAATTAAAACGAAATTGCGGTATTCTGTTCACGAACTCAGAATATTTTCACAGTAACTGATTGCAGTTTATTTAAAAAGTAATCCTTACAGTTATTTTTAAATAAATAAACATTTAAAATGCAAAACGTTTTATTTATTTTTTTCTGATTCCAACATTAATTTCGAAAAAAAGCTAATATATGTAAATACTTCATATTCTAAATTCAACCCATAAGCCGATATATCATTTTCAACGTTATATAGATTTTTTCATTAAAACTGACTTATAACTGCTGTGAATATTGACAAAATTATTGTAAAGCTCAGTAAAATGTGTTAAAAATATTTTAATAACAATTTACATATTCCTCAAAGTAAAAACACAAATCAAATACAATTTTTTTTAACCTTCCTGACTATTTTCATTTTTGTGCGACACATACACATTTCTCGGTCTCTCAGACCGATTTCAAATATTTCTCGATATCTCAAAACTATTCTAAAGTTTTCAAAACCTGTGCACTGGTCATATTTAATAAACTAATCTGAAATAACTGAAGGAAGAAAAAAAACAAAATTAAGTTTTTTTAGCTCACAGCATCAATTTATATTTCATCACAATAATTTGGCATTTTTGATACTAGACCTCATATAAAAATATAAAAAAATTCATTCACAAAACACAACAGTTATAAAATGTTGTTTTTCTGTTAACATACATTTTAGATGTAAACAAAAAAATAAAATGACTTAAAAAAAAAAACAGGAACACTAAAAAAAATAATTTCAAAATGCTTAAAATATATGCCTCATTATGAGGTTCGTCTTTGTAAATTTCAATCAGTCGTTAGAGCTTGTGGCTCGATTCAGCGTTCTGTAAATCTTCAACATCACTTTCCTCTGAGTCTTCTTGTTCAGTATCATTGTTTGCTTCATACACATCAATATTATCTTCGTATTCAGTACCAATTTTCACATCAGAATCTAGATCTGAATCGATTTTATTCAGAATAGCTCTTATGCGCTCAATATCTGCCATATCTAACGAAAATCTCACGATAATTAACTTTGAACATAACTCTTTTATTAAATCATATAAACTGATCTCTAATTGTCCATTTTCATCTAAAAATTTCCAATTTAGCAAAACCAGCTTACCTATCGAAAATGTGACACTTAACTATAAATCGGTCTCACAGACCGCCTGATTAGCAATCACCGGTACAACACTTTAACTCAAACGCACTTGTTACACTAAACGTTGTATAATGAAAAATAATGAAGATACTGAGAGAATGATGCTGTTGCAATTTTTTGTTTTCGTGAAATTAACACAAAAGTGATTCATGGGTCTCACAGACCGACGAAATGGTCAGGAAGGTAAATTGGCTATTTGGCAATATCTAATTCATATTTTGTCATTGTTTTAAAACAGCGCCATCTGCTGCGCAACAGTGTTTCAAAAATATCCCCCTTTCGGAAAAAAAAAATTGGCGTACTTTCGCTGCTTTTTCTCGACTTTCTCTTGGAAATAAAATATTTTTGTGGAAAGAAATATTCTTTATTGGAATCAGATTATTAAAGTACCTCCACACAAAATTTTGCTAAAACCATCCAGTAGATTGTACGTGATGCGACCGCAGATAGACAGACAGACATTTTCAATGAGCCAAAGGCCTCAGTTGCTCGTACTTTCTTTTTTCGTTATTAGATATAGAAGTTGAGTTTGTTATATTTTAAAAATTGTCCATGCTAACAAATACAAAATTAAATTTCTTCTCAGTAGTTGTTAAATTTTTGATTAAAAATATCCTGCCTCATTAATTAAAAATAGTTTTTTAATCAAGTAAAACAAATTTCGAGTCGTGTTATTTTTTATCTTTGTGAAAGCTAAGCCAATTCATCAAGTTCAGGTATTTGACGTCATTGTTGTAACACTTTTATTTACTTACTGAAATATCATTTGTTAAAATTTTGAGCGAATTAGTTTTGCATTTCAGCTATTCAAATCCAAAGTTCAAAGTAAAAGACGATACAGCTTTTCGCAGCATTCACGACAGTATCCAAATAGCATCGCAATATCAATTTTTTCAAATTAAAAATTTTTTTAAGAACTAACATAGAAGAAAATATTTTCACCAATTATTTGGTTTCAGGTAAAAATTTAATTAAATAATTAATTGATTCAATTACATTTTAATTGTAAATGGATAAGCCCTTATAGAATCAAAGTTAACAAACTTGAAGTTGACAGCAAGCCAAGTAAACTGCCTTAGCGATAGAAGCTCTAGCCTCAGCTTAAATTAAAAACTTTTACTAAACAAATCGATCCTCTTAATTTAAACAAAAATCCAAAGGCGAAAAAATAAGATATTGAGAGTGATTATAGCTGCTCCCTGGTATGATAAAAAATCATTTATCTACAAACGTGCCAGTGGTCAAGGCCGTAAAGCGAAAGACAGTTATTGCATTTTTGGCGGAACATCAAAGAAAATGATTCAAAATAATAATATCAACTATAAAGATGATATAAAATAATAAACGAAATAAATGAACACAAATCCATGTATAACTTTAAGTTAGATTTCGAAAAACTTTATATATTTTTGGAATCATTTTAAAATGTTATTTTTCCAAATGACTCTCTATCAGTGTAAATAAAAATCAAGAAGCCAATATTATTGTAATTTGTATGGACTTTAAAAAACTACTCGGAAGTACATTAGAAATCATTTAAAGAGAAAACAATAAATATTAATTACACAACAATATACTTTTTTCCTTATAAGCCATCCATTAATACATTTAGCAATATTTTCACTTCGTACTTCTATGCAATTTTTTATGCTTTGTGCATTCAACCGACTGCAAAATCAAAAACTAATTCCCACACTAAATACACTTAAATAACGAATCCGTACAAACAGATTCAAGCGTATAAATTCAGCAATTTAAACTTAGATGCAATAATATTTATACGTGAAAAAGAAAAAAAGTAGAAAATTTTTCATTGATTTTTGTGCAACAAACCACCACCAAATAACTCCACACAATGTGAATCATGTAATAGTTAATGTCTATCTGTCAGTTTGTCTGACTGTATATATGTACCATAATAAAGGAGAAAAAACATCGCGCAATTTCAATAATTATTGCGTGACTTAAAAACAAAACACCACAGAAGATACTGGGGGAAGAATAACAAAAAACAATTACTTGCAAATGATGATTTTTATTTATTTTTTTTTTTTATTAAAAGGCAATACGGAGAAAAAAGATGCGTAGTTAAAATCAAATAAATACAAGTACCAAGTACGACTATTGTATAGAATTAAATATGTATGTGGCGGCTTTTATGATAGAAATTGTATAATGTTTCTTTTTAAGTTTATTATCCCTGGTGGAAAAAATTATGTAAAATAAATCGCTAGAAATTTTAAGAAATTCGAAAGTTTTTCCCCATATTTATAAAAAAATAAAATTTATTTGAAATATTTTAGAACAACTTTTGTTTGAATTAATTTTTCTAAAATATATTTCAAATATTTTTTATTTTTTATAAATATGGGGGATTATCTGTGAATGGTCACTTATTTAAAAAGAAAGCTTCCGATAGAAATACGTCTATTGTCTGTTCACAACTAAATATAATTTTTGCAAAAAAAAACCGACTTCAAAACAGATAGAAGGGCACCAATTATAAACTAAACATGTAAGAAGTAATCTGTAAGAATTAGATTTAAACCAAATAATAGATGCGCTAAAATTAGCGGAAAAAAGTGAAGACTATGTGAATGTCAAGCATCTACCTATTACTGTTCAAAATTTAAGCTATTTTCACCAGCATCCGTATTTTATGGGGACACCATTCAAGCCTCTGTCTATAACGGTTTCAAAGATAGGGTTACATAGATCAAATAACATCACCTATTCGGACAACCTTTAATTTACAGTTTTAAATTAAAGACCTGTTGTTATAGAGGACTTGGCCACAAAGATTCTTTGTAAATTTCAACTATCTGTCTATAACGGTTAAAAAGTTTAACCATATATATCAAATTACATGAACTATTGGGACACCCTTTACATTATAATTCCAAATATTTATACTTGTTATCATACCAGAGAAAGTAGTGGATATTCTGCCTAATTTTCAAGTGTTTGTGTTTAACGGTTCAAAAGATAGGGCCATATAGATCAAATTACATCATTTATGGGGACACCCTTTAGTTTTTAAATTCAAATTGTATACTTGCCATAGTGGACTTTGCAATACAGGTTCCTTGTAAATTTCAGCTGTCTGTCTATAACAGTTCAAAAGTTTGGCCACATACAAAGAATCGCATTAACTATTGGGACACCCTTTTATTTCCAAATTCATATTTTATACTTTTTGTTATAGCGGACTTAGCAATACAGGTTCTTTGTAAATTTCAGCGGCCTGTGTACAACTGTTCAAAAGTATGGCCATATATATGAAATTAAATATACTATTGGAGCACCCTTTAAAATTTTAATATTTGAATACATTTTATTATAACGGTCAGAGCAATCGACATTCTGTCAACTTTTCAAGGTTTTGCTTATAACGGTTCAAAAGATAGGCTCAAATAGGTCAAATTACGTCACCTATGGGGACACCCTTTAAATTTTAAATTTATTTTTTATTTTAATTTCTGATGTTGGTAGCTATAGCGACACGCAATTTTTTAAAATTTTAATTTGGTGCCCTTTACGGTTCTTAATACACGTAACAAACATGTATGTTGTATGGGGACACCCTTTAATTTTTAATATAATGAACTGATTTTAAAATGGGACCAACCTGAATACATAACCTTTCAAATAAAGAAAAACATTTTTAAATCAGTTCAGAAATGGCTGAGTTCTGCGGTTACATACATAAAAAAAGCAACATTCAGACGAATAGATAACCTCCTTCTTTTTTGAAGTCGGTTAAAAACTCTTTACTATCCGCATACGAAGTGTGCGTACCAAGCAAAATATTGCTGCTGTATCGGCTAGTGTTCACAAAGATAGCGAAATATCAACTCGTCACCATTGCAAAGGATTGGGCTTGTAATATTCGACTACCTGGAACATTTTTCCTAAGGTTCTCGCTATGAAACCATACAAAATACAGCTGCTGCAATAACTAAAGCTAGGTATCGTTGGGCCGTAATTCTTCAAAAAACGATGAAAATTGCAACGTTAAATTCAATGAAGCAAGGCACCGTGTGATAATTACAATCTTTTCCCCAAAACTGAAGAATGAAACTTGGTTGACATGTGTTTTCAACAAGATAGTGCCATATGCTACACAGTACGCGATACCATGAACTTATTGAGACATGAGTTTGATAAGGATTTAATCTCACTTTTTGGAGCAGTCTACTTGCCGCCAAGATCATGCGATTTGCCTCACTCTACTTTTTTGTGGGGGTACGTAAACTCTCTCGTTAACAGGGCATGCCAGCCTCAATTCCAGCCTTTGAATATAACATTACTGCTACCATTGGAGAGAAATACAGAAACGTTGGAAATGGTGAATGGACACCTACGGCGTAACAGTGGGTCACAATTACAAGAAAATATCTTTAAAAAGTAAATGGTAGGCATTCTTTTATAGGCCTAAATAAATATTTTATTCACTTTTGCAAATTTTCTTTAATTTTATTTATTTTCAAAACACAAACATTGAAAAATATATTTTACATATGTAGTTAGATAAAGAAATATATAGATATATCTTGCTTAAATAAATAAAAATAGTTGAACTTACACCTAAAGTTTCCATAAAATTGTCACCGACATAACAAAAAATAATTAAAGACAGTAAAGATAAGACAAATAACCATAAAGTATTGGTTTATTAGCAAAGCGTACATTATTGCTAATTTTTTATTAACTAATTAAAAAAATGTATTTATGTTCGAGGTTCTCTTTTCATTAGAGCATGAGTGAGGTACCATAAGTGTTTTTTAAATCACACCTATTTTGTTTTATTACATATTAAAACGAAACATGAATCTTAAATTTTATTGTCTAAATTCTAATCAGATTTTAATTATTTTGTCACCATTATATTAAAGAAAGAAACAAACAAACAGAAATAAACATTAACTAAAACAATTGCTTAAATATTTAAATAATACGCGATTTTATCGATTCAGTGAAAATCTTGGCAGAACATTTATTTTTGTCAGCGGGAAATTTTTGATGCTATAAATTGTAGAATTTCATATAAAACCTTTATTCCCTAGTAATTACAAAGGGATGGGTACCTCTCTATAAAGGTAATACATAAACCATAACTGAAGCACTATAAAAGCGAGAGTTTTAAAATTCAGTCTAGATTACTTTCAAAGCAAAATCGAACAAAATATTGACAGACAGCCTACGACGCACAAGAAATAATTTTGTAAAAATCTAAGTAAGCAGCTCGACAGACAATAAAACTCTGCCTCGTATAGTGAGTTTCAAGGCTTTTGATTGAGATTTGTCATTTTGGGACACTGGAAAGTTGAGTAAATTGCATACGCTTTTATTGCCTTTGAGAGGTTTGTAATATAAGTGAACCATTTCGAGGTTCCCAAACACAGAAAGTTCAAATTTAATGGAGAATGTTTATTATCATCTGAAAGAACATTCTTTAGCATTTATTTTTTTTAAGATTATGTCTGGCCGTTGCTACGTCACAGATGGTCCATCCGTTGAGTTCAATTTTCGATAACTCGTTCGAGAATTTCAACTGGTAACCTTAGAATGACACGCGTGATGTTTTCTTCCAAGGCCTGAATCGAAGCGGGTTTGTCCGCATAAACTTTAGACTTTATATATACCTACAGGAAAAAGTCTAACGGTGTGATATCACACGATCTTGGTGGGCAATCAACCAGCCCAAAACGTGAAATTATATGCTCACCGAAATGATCTCTCAATAAATCCATTGATTGATGCGATGTGTGGGAAGTGGCGCCGTCTTGAAACTAAATGTCGCCGTGATCACGACCTTCAATTTCAGGCATCAAATAGTCGGTTATCATGGCACGATAGCGGTCGCCATTGACGGTTATGTTCGCACCGACAGCATTTTTAAAGTAATATCGACCGATGATTTCAACGGCCCACAAACCACACCAAACCGTAGTTTTTTCTGGATGAAGTGGCAGCTCTTGAATCTCTTCAGGTTGCTCTTCGTCACAAATGCTGCAATTTTGTTTGTTTACATACCCATTGAGTCAGAAATGTGCCTCATCGCTAAACAAAATTTGACTCGGAAACGTCGGATCCTCGTGGAAATTTTCAAGAGCCCATAGAACGAAGCCATTCAGGTATAAGTCTTTCCATTATGAAATGCCAAAGAATTCTAAACAAAAATACCATGACAGCATGACACGATTCAAACGTCAAGAAGAGGCTATTGAAAAAATTCCTCGAAAGAGATCATATTTTTTGTGGCTAAACAAGTAAAGATTTTCTATTGATTTGTTCTGTGAAAGGCTAGATTAACTTATTAATTTTTAGAAAAATTTTATTTTAAAATGTAAATGTAAATTTTTGAGAGTAAGGGCCATTGCGATCATAAAAATGTTATATATATCACTATCTAGTTTTGGACTGATTTTGTTTTTGCTCATCTTGCATAGGTAGATTCAAGTAAGAAACCTTTTAATCAGTAATAAAATGTTTTTGGTTTCTAAGTTGTAAATAAATTAATTGTTATTATTTTAAATAAAATTTATTATTACTAATGTAAATTATACACATAATAAAACTGTGATTTTCTGCCTGTCTGTCTGTTTGTGTTCGCATTACCTAAAAATTACTGGATGAATTTTAATAAAATTTCATGGTGAGGTACCTTAGTATGGTGGTTCAAATATAGAATATTTTTTCCCGTCAAAATATCTCACTACCGGGAAAAAGAGAGAGAACAAGTAGTGAAAGTATGCAATTTTACCGATTTAATGGTACTGCAAACTTGGCAGCAACTTTTATTTTTGTGAGCGGGTAATTGAAAACACTATTTATAGTACTCTACAATAATTTTAGAATTTTTTTATAAAACCTCTGTTTCTGAGTAATTACCCAGGGATGGGTACCTTTATAAAATGTAATTACTTAAACCATATCGAAAGAACTATAAACTAAGAGTCTGAAAGTGGATTGCTTTCAAAGCAAAATAAGGAGGCTGAAGAAGTAGCGGGCACAGCTACTTAATAATAAATTAATTATTCTTAGATAAATTACACACTATAAAGTAATAAATTACAAAAATAACGGAAAATGGCATTTTAGAATCTTTAGGGTCCAAGTTTATGTTTTGGAACATTCGCTGACTACAAAGTTGCATTTGCTAAACAAAACTAGAAGAACACTAAAAAAAAATTATTTTTCAGAGGTAGGATTGGATCTTTTTTCTGCTTGTTCCGATTTTTCATATTTTCTAGCTTTAATAACCTACGACCAAGGGAGTTTTTTTCCAAGTTTTATTAATCTAGGGGTGTACTCAATATTTTCAGAGCCAATATAATTTAAATAAAAAAATATGTCCGGCTATATTTCCAAAGTACCCCTACGTGCCACGTGCATTACTAGTATATACTATTTTTGGGGTTTTTACCTGTAGCGTAAACAATTTTTGGCGATTTGTTTTAAATGTAGTTAGTAATTGATAACCATCTATAGCTCAAGCTAACCCTCTTGTTCTATTTTCAATATAAGAAAAACATATTTTGTCAACGACTAAGCTGTTTCGACGCACTTCATCGGATGCCATCTTTAAGATATGTGTCAAAGGGTCCTCAAAGAAGAAATTCATTCGATAAAGGCTTAAGGATTGCCTTCGCTCCTAATGTGGCAATTTTGCTTATTGGTGTAACCCTTTAAACAGAAATGAGCTTCATCACTAAAAACAATGCTTTGTTAAAAAAAAATCATCTTCGGCCAGTTTCAAATGAGCTCAATCAGCAACCGTTTGGCTTCCATTTTATATCAAAAATTTAATATCAATTTAACATCAAATCACATCTAAAAATTAAATGCCCAATTATTTCATGGTATTTATAATAATCGAACTTTTTGTTATAAATTTCTTTTCCAAGTCTCATGTAACTAAAAAAGATCCGATACCAGCTAAAGTAATAAAACTTTCGTGAAATTTGTAAGGGTCCATTTATTATGGGTATAGAAAAAGAGGGCGCTGACTGACGGACAGACATTGAAGATACACGAATATTGAGTGTTATTCTAAAGTATTTCGTATAAATTATATTCTTATTTCTAACCTAAATAAAACCTAAATTTTACTTTTATCTTTAAGAGACAGTCAGAGAAATGTGTTTCATAAATTGGTTGTTGTTGCTGTGTTTGAGTTTTGTACTTCAGTGGTAAATGGTGTGAAATGTTATTATTGACTTTATACTTCTGGCCAATGAACTTGTTTGCTGTTTCAAAAATAAAAAAAAATAATTGGTAGACATTTTTTTGGGTTGTCAACTAACACCTACGTTCATCTCTAATTAAATGCATGAAGTATTTGAAAATTTATCACTGTGCCAACAAGTTCATTTATCAGGTTTTTGGGGTACTCAGTCAGTAAATTTAAAAGATAAAATTTTTAATTTATAAATTTACCTCAATTTTATTATCTAAACAATAAAAATGTCCACGTCATTTGATAACCAATACACATTTTAATATTTAAGCAATAAATGTTAAGTGAAATATTTACTTATTTAAGCTAAACTTTGTTATTCCAATTGATAATATATTTTTCTACTTAATAAAAGACCACTCATTTATGAATAGAGGGTGGTATTAAGGTAGCAACAAAATTGTTCTGTCTGCTTCATATCTGAAGTATTGAAATATTCTATTTAAAGCAGCTATTTCTAAAGTAATATTTTATATCGCATAGGAGCAAATGACATGAATTAAACTTAAAGGGAAGCGATATCGCTTTTTAATACATTTGACTTTAATGTCAGCAGTCAGAAATAGAAGCTTAGATCCCAAAATATTTAATTTCATTATATGGTGTACTGTTTCTTAGATGCATAACAAAATCTGAACGTAAATGCAGAATTAATAATCTAAGAAATTAAATCCTACGATACTAAAAGTTTTTAAAACTACTCTAAATCACTTTAGGAAAGGACGGTAAGTTCTGCAATCAGTAACGTTACGACACTCGTAGTCTGTTAAGAAAATCTTTCTTCTGAAATAGCTTTAAAACAACAAACGATACTCAACAGAGCAATTCCTTATGCATGTGTTATAAAAATAGACGATCCTAGTTAACAACTCGAACATTGTATGCAGCAACCTTCTTCAACGGGTGATGGTCTAATTTGTATAGTGGTAGTCTATTAGTCCGGGGTTGGCGGGAAGACCAAGAATGAGCTTGAATATAATCTGAGTGTCTACAAATGGTTAACTGCATTAGTACACGGACTCTCAAGCATTATCTAACCAAGTTAAAATTCGCGGTAAGACGACACTTGCAGACTGTGCTTGGAAAAAGACTAACAGTTTTACACTACGGGCAGACACATATTATCGAGATGCTGTGTAGACCTAGCCTTAAGAAAATGTTGCAATTACCATAGACTGATGAGGAAGAATGTCGACATGATATAGTCGCTAGTCTGAAATCACTACAGTCGAGAGTAAAAGGCTAATGACAGTTTGAGACTCAATGAAAGAAGCTATTCGTAAATTTTCAGTCGGATACCAGAAATCATTAAGGAGCAAAGGATTCGTAAAGAGAGCCATGAAGTTAGTGGTCTGCTTCGGTAATCCTCCAAAAAAGAACCTTCTTCAACGAATACTTTAATTTTGTGTCGAGACAAAGGTACGTGTTCGCCATCTAATAACAGAAGATTGAACACGAAATTTTTTGTGTCGTCATTCTGCCGACGTTATTTATTGTGTTAATAAATAAATATTGTATGACTGCACCCAGTGTTAGGGACTTAAAGCGCAATTTTGAAAGTTTTTAAAGTTTTACTTTTTTGTTAGTTTTCTTTTTTTTAGGTTTCTCTAGCCAAAGAGTAAAAACGTGTCCTTATTATTATCACTACAATCTCTTTCCAACTTTGTCTCTCAAATCTTGATAGATAGACGTTCGAATTTTCACAGAAGGTACTACTAAGGCCACTTTAACCGAAAATAATAAAATTTGAAGACTGCCTCTGCAACGACATGATTTTTACATATGTGCATGCAAAGTTTGAGTTGACATAAGCTAAGAGTAACATATTATTATTAGTCAAACTATATTATCTTTAAACATTATTACAATATGGTTATGTTAGAATCACTTTATTGTCAAATATTGATAATGACTTTGGGAATAATAAATAATGACTTTGAGAATAATAAATATATAATGGGTGATTTTTTTGAGGTTAGGATTTTCATGCATTAGTATTTGACAGATCACGTGAGATTTCAGACATGGTGCCAAAGAGAAAGATGCTCAGTATGCTTTGACATTTCATCATGAATAGTATTACTAACGAGCAACGCTTGCAAATCATTGAATTTTATTACCAAAATCAGTGTTCGGTTCGAAATGTTCAAATGTGACAAATTTTGTTCAGCGATGAGGCTCATTTCTGGTTGAATGGCTACGTAAATAAGCAAAATTGCCGCATTTGGAGTGAAGAGCAACTAGAAGCCGTTCAAGAACTGCCCATGCATCCCGAAAAATGCACTGTTTGGTGTGGTTTGTACGCTGGTGGAATCATTGGACCGTATTTTTTCAAAGATGCTGTTGGACGCAACGTTACGGTGAATGGCGATCGCTATCGTTCGATGCTAACAAACTTTTTGTTGCCAAAAATGGAACAACTGAACTTGGTTGACATGTGGTTTCAACAAGATGGCGCTACATGCCACACAGCTCGCGATTCTATGGCCATTTTGAGGGAAAACTTCGGAGAACAATTCATCTCAAGAAATGGACCGGTAAGTTGGCCACCAAGATCATGCGATTTGACGCCTTTAGACTATTTTTTGTGGGGCTACGTCAAGTCTAAAGTCTACAGAAATAAGCCAGCAACTATTCCAGCTTTGGAAGACAACATTTCCGAAGAAATTCGGGCTATTCCGGCCGAAATGCTCGAAAAAGTTGCCCAAAATTGGACTTTCCGAATGGACCACCTAAGACGCAGCCGCGGTCAACATTTAAATGAAATTATCTTCAAAAAGTAAATGTCATGGACCAATATAACGTTTCAAATAAAGAACCGATGAGATTTTGCAAATTTTATGCGTTTTTTTTTTAAAAAAAGTTCTCAAGCTCTTAAAAAATCACTCGTTATTTGGCCATAATATAATAAAATTGATTACATTATGGTCAAATATATATAATATATGGCTAAATTAAACAACTTAATAGTTTGGAAAAACTATGGAATGTCATATGTGATAGGGTCGTTTGTTGTAACATGTTAGATTATTTTTTATTTATTATTTTACTTATCAACGATATGTATATAGAAAAATGTTTACACGTTTTTCATTATTAAAAAAAAAAAAACACATCCGAGTAAAAAAAATGACAAAAACCTTACGAAAGAATATCTTTAACATAAAAATTTATTAAGGTTACAAATAATATATTATTTTGAAATAATTATAAAACGTTGGTTATGATTTGAAGTCTACCATCGAGTGATGAAATTTTAACCAAAATTTGTTTATCGTGACCAAAATGATATTAAAAACAACTAATATTAGTTCATCGCAACCATATATCGTTACAAAGAACATGATATTGTTCTTTTGACAACCAAAATCATGGTTTTTCATTACGTGTTGCATTTTCTTTTAACTGAAATAGGAAGACGTATTAAATTTTTACAGAGTGTATAATCATAAAGTATATTAGCTGTGCCCACCACTACGTGAGCGACCTTGCAATATTTAGATCGATTTTGCTTTGAAAGCAATCCACACCAATAACTCTTATTTTTTAGTGCCCCTTCAACTACGCTGCATATGCGGTTAGTGCTTCAGTTATGGTTTATATATTTACTTTACCAATAAAATAACTGTTTTTTCTCTACTTGCTCTTACACATAAAATATTTTATCGGAAAAAATTATTCTATCTTAGAACTAGGATACCCTATTATCTCACAAAATTTTGTGGGAAACCTCTCCAATAATTTTTACGTGATGCGAACACAAAAAAGAAGGACAGACAGAGCGAGCTACTATTTTAATATAATTAGTTAATGCAAACGTAAGGTGTAATGAAATGCATATATAAGTTAATTTGGTGCTCGCAAGAGAATCGAAAAATAACAAGTGTTGACAAAGGTTTGCACAAGCAATTGCATATTTAGCTACATATAAATTTTTTTTACTCAAATTTTGATATTATTAACAAATTCCTTTACACAAAATATCAAAAAAAAAAAAAAAAACAATAATTCATTAATAAATCTTACCAAAAAATTAAATTAAATATGTGAACTTATTTCATTTAATTTTAAAAAAGTTTGGGTCTTAAGTCTTTTGTTTCTTTTTATAATGTTTTTTTCAATTATATTTATTTATCTGTTTATTATTCAAATTATTTACTCACTTATTAAAATTATTTAATATAATTTTAGAATTTGATTTCAGTTTTTGCTTTTGTATGCTTTTAGAAATTTCACCTTGATCTAGAATTTTTTTTTTTTCTTATTAATTGATCACTTAATGACAAAAACTTCAAAAGCAACATCACGACACTTTTTTTCGTTGTAGTTAAATGAAATAAAGCAAAACGTTGCAAACGACTGTAAGTTTATACATGAAACACAAATAGGGGAAAAATACACAAAATGCATTAACCGCAACAACAAATACTGTAAAGTTAGTGTGACAAGTGCGTGATGACTTTATTGGTGTGTGTTTAAGCATCTACATAAATTATACTAACAGCTAAATTAGCTTTGTTTGCTTTTTGTTTCTTTATACTCATAATTAAATTTAATAAATTTATAAAAAATTATGTGTTGTTTAAATACCTGTGTGATGTGTGTAGTCGTTATTTTTTTTATAAATTGTTAATGTTACAATAAATTGTTTGCCCGAAACGTTGGTGTGCTTAATAGGTTGACAGCATACTATTTCACATACGCTTTTTTTGTACCAATAAAAAATAATATTTTGTATTATTAACTATTTTAAAAAATATTGCATGTTTATACATGTGTATGGGTATTGTTTAACATTTGGTAGTTAATGTTAAAAATATTGTTGTAATTTACGCACAAGTGTTTATATTGAAATGATTAATACAAGCAGTTAATAATTGCAGTTTTTTGTAAGGACTGGGATCAGTACCACATATACTATAAACTTTCAATAATTTTCAAATAACATTATAAGGAGCTTATTTAATGTTGCATTATATCATAATAATATATGTTTATAATTAAGAGCTATGCAGTTTATTTGAAGTTTGTGAACTTCATGTGATAGCAAGTTATGAATTTTTAATTATTCAAATGAGTTTTAAACTAATTTCTATTTTTAGTTCGGTGGTAAGCCACTCAGGAGACAAAGAATAATAGGTAATGTTTCTAATATGAAAGTAAAAATAATGTTTGTTAAGACTATCAGAAAAAAAGCTCTATGTAACAAGAGCAAAAACTGTGGGGATACTTTATATTTCATTCTAACAAATTCTACAAAAAATATTGTTTGGCTAACTGGTGGCCTTATCATGTCAGAATCCGTATAAATTCCATATAATTCCGTATAAAAATCATCATCACACAACGTCACTCCAACATTTTTGTTTGCTGAAAGAAAAGATGAAGTCATCACCAAAGGCAAAAGAAAATGAAGAAGGCTATAGGGTTCTTAAGGAGAACGGTAGTAGAACAATGATTGTTTAGGTAAAACTTGTACTTAAACTATGCTTGTGAAAATAACAGCAATATAACTCTTCTCAATTCCCATACTAATAATTGGGTGATTTTTTTGAGGTGCATTAGTATTTGACAGATCACGTGAGATTTCAGACATGGTGCCAAAGAGAAAGATGCTCAGTATGCTTTGACATTTCATCATGAATAGACTTACTAACGAGCAACGCTTGCAAATCATTGAATTTTATTACCAAAATCAGTGTTCGGTTCGAAATGTTCGAAATCGACAAATTTTGTTCAGCGATGAGGCTCATTTCTGGTTGAATGGCTACGTAAATAAGCAAAATTGCCGCATTTGGAGTGAAGAGCAACCAGAAGCCGTTCAAGAACTGCCCATGCATCCCGAAAAATGCACTGTTTGGTGTGGTTTGTACGCTGGTGGAATCATTGGACCGTATTTTTTCAAAGATGCTGTTGGACGCAACGTTACGGTGAATGGCGATCGCTATCGTTCGATGCTAACAAACTTTTTGTTGCCAAAAATGGAACAACTGAACTTGGTTGACATGTGGTTTCAACAAGATGGCGCTACATGCCACACAGCTCGCGATTCTATGGCCATTTTGAGGGAAAACTTCGGAGAACAATTCATCTCAAGAAATGGACCGGTAAGTTGGCCACCAAGATCATGCGATTTGACGCCTTTAGACTATTTTTTGTGGGGCTACGTCAAGTCTAAAGTCTACAGAAATAAGCCAGCAACTATTCCAGCTTTGGAAGACAACATTTCCGAAGAAATTCGGGCTATTCCAGCCGAAATGCTCGAAAAAGTTGCCCAAAATTGGACTTTCCGAATGGACCACCTAAGACGCAGCCGCGGTCAACATTTAAATGAAATTATCTTCAAAAAGTAAATGTCATGGACCAATCTAACGTTTCAAATAAAGAACCGATGAGATTTTGCAAATTTTATGCGTTTTTAAAAAAAAAAAAGTTCTCAAGCTCTTAAAAAATCACTCGTTACAAAGAGTACGAGATATTACTTTCCTTCTGCAAAGTGGTGTAGATGATAAACAACTATCTTAAACGTTTCCAGATAGGACCTGTTAAGATATCTTCTGCTGGATTAGGTTCCGAAAATCCGCTCTTGCGTTTAGGAAGTTTTTTTTCATATTATATATTATATCTTTAATATATTTGAACTAAGAAGAAGTACTCCGATAAAAGCAATATTCCTCTTTCTTAGTCGAAATTAACCATAGAAGCATATTGGTTTAAGAATCGAAAAAGAGGAGGAGCTTGCTATCTAATCTTGTGGTTGAGTTTCTGCCAATGAGCCAATTTATTTGCACAACTTTTGCTTCAATGTAACTTTTACAAATTAAGCGTCTATGGAAATGTAAGCCTTGATATTTGTCCTTTGCGTGTTGAGGTTGGTTTGGTTGTTTATTCGAATAGGAGGGAATGAGGCTCTACGTAGTGTAAATAATGATGAAAAGACTCGATTCTGATTTGTACATAAAGCTATCGTTAGATTGTTCTTTTGTGTGTTCTGTGTTATTTAGCGATGTCAGACAGGATGCATGGACAGTCATCTAGTTCATGTTTATGATTTTAAATACTTTATATCGTAGTAGAAGTATTAATCATATGTTCCAATTATGGAAATTAAAAAAATGGCTAACGGCATATAATAAAAGACAATTTACTAATAAGCGTAAAAAAAATTAGATTAAAATAATTATTTTTTCTAAAGATAAGACCCTTCAAAACTGTGGTTTGAAATAACTGCAATTTTGTATAAAAAAGGAATAAAAATGAGCATATACTTCGTAGGGTTAAATAATTGAATTTAGTTGGAAAATAACCCAAATTTGTACTAGATTAGTTGTTGTATTATGTTTTAAATATATAAATGGTATTTTTAATAACATATGTCGATAACAGTCTATGCATCATTATAAGAATGATATTAATAAAACAAAACAAAACTTGTTGTGATAAGCAAACATATAATAGTGAAGAAAAAAAATTTCAAGTAATTGCGGCATATTTTTTCTTTCATTTTATAACAAAAAGTATGTTAATTTATAAAAATTAAAATTTAGCTGCGCTTGAGTGCGCCAATTTATTTATTTAGTGTAGCAAAGTAAACTCTCTAGTGGAAAAAAATAAAAAAAAACTTTCAAATTTATCAATAAAATATATACTCCCACGATTCCAGAGGTGGTTTGGTTTTTCATGTGCGTTATACCTATTTAAATTCGGCTTTAAATTCGAATTATTTTGATAATTTTTTCACAATTTTTAAGTAACAAAAAATAAGTTTGGAAAAATAAATATCAAGAATTCATTTTTCAATAAAAATGCATGCAATTGTATTTGTTTTATTCAGAAATGTAGCAGAAACAATGTAAAAATTATAAAATTCAAATATTTATAACAACATTGTAAAAAAAAATTGTGAACTTTTTAGCCAAAATATGTACTAAAAAAAAAAAATAGTCAGCTTTGATGGACCCGAAAAAATAGGCAAAAAATATGTATATACTTAAGTTTAAGAATATATTGAAGGTTAGGGTCCATTCATCTAATTGAAAAAATATAAGTGTCCTGTATTCGAAATTAATTAAAAAAATTTCATTTAACTTTTAATTTTTTTAAAATTTTTTGTTAAAATATATTTTTTTATCCTAACGTGGGCCTTATCTGAATTGAATCAAATTTGGTCAAATCATTAAAAATATCGCATCCAATTACTATAACAAAAAATTTCATACAGTTAGCAATTTTTCCAACTTTTATGACACTTATAAATTTCAGGATATATGGGAAGGACAGGAATCCTTGCTTCGAATTTTTTTAAATTTTAAATTTTGTTACGTTTTGCCAACCTAAATATATGTGCCAAATTTTAGCTCTTTACAATAACTTTTTCTATTTATGGCCACTCGTTATATGAAGTCACGACACTATGCGATGTAAATATTAGTGAAGCATGTGGTTAAGGGAAGTACAAATTAATTAAATATTGTAGTAATACATTGTAGAAATTAAATATTTCAATAATATTGTAAGAATATAGATTAAAGACCACCAGAAACTATAAATTACAATGTGGAACATTCCGAACTACATTAAATTAACGCCGAAATATTTTCATAATGTGAATATTTATTTATACATTTGTACGTTTATCATACAGAATCCTTGACATCTTTGAACGAAAACCTGAGTGCTACTCCACACCTCGTTTCTGTAACTATAGTTAACAACTTTGCGAAAATAGAATATTTATTCAATTTTAAGTTTTAAAATAAACTAAATTAATAAACTAATTTTTAAATACTACTTTATCTATAGTTTTGTATAGTTAACAGTTCGCCTGATCGCAATCCTCTTTTCAAAGAATTTTTGTTAGTACCAAGTAATGTGTTGGTGTTGTTATTGATTTTTCATATAGTTACAAAATTTTTTAATATTTTTTCTTACCTTCCAACATGCATCAAATAGTTGTTACATTTTTTTTTTTTTTGTTTTGATAAAATATTAATATTTTATTATAAGCAATATATTTCTATTCTATTAATATTGAGGCCATTTTTTTAATTATGAATAAAAATTTAATAAATAACGTAAAACGGACATGAATTAATTTATTATTACTTTAAATCTACCAAAGATTCTTAGAAATTGATTGCATTTTTATAAAAATTTGCAATAAAAAAACCAAGAGCGCACTTGTAGTCTAAACAGACAGCAGGTGCCTAAGTTCCGCGTATTTAAGTACAAAAAATGTTTAGTTTATTAATTAATAAAAATAGACAATTACTGAAATAAAAAAATTCTCAGGAGATAAGTTATGTGTCGGAATGCGACAAAAAATGAGGGATTTTATTAAATTATTCGCATTAACGAGAAGTGTAGACAACAAGACTATGAGTTTTTTGGGCTAATTTGTTAAGTGTCCATATACCAAATATCACAAATTTAGTTATCTGTTTTAAATCATACTTTAACCAAAAAGTCGGACGACAAAAATCTGAAAAGTCCCTTTAAGATCGAAGCTTAACTTGAAATAACTTTTCACTAATAAGATAAAATTTTTTTTTTATTAAAATTTTGATTTAATTAATATTCAGTGTATTCCAACTAATCGAATGTACCACGATCATTCAGGATGTTACAGAACAGTGAATTTGAATGCGTTTCAATTTAATTTACATACGTTTTGCATGTATCGCCATTTCTGATTTAAACAGCTAAACAAAATTTCAATGAAAATTAATCAAAAACAAAGCATAATTTTATTTTAAATATCATGATTACTACCAATCATGATTATTGTAATATTTTATAGCTTGTGTGACAAATATCACTTCAAGTAAAACATTTTTTTTTTGAAGAACAACAGTACCACTGCGAAGCTTGTCTGCAGAAAACACCCAGAGTCCTTGGGGAGAATCGAACCCGCCACCTCTAGACTGATAAATTAGCGCGCTACCAAGGGTCCTTGACGAGAATAGAACCCGCAACCACTCGACTAATAAATTAGCGCACTACCAATCGGTCTATCGAGCCACAGAAAGATCTCTACAGGATAATAGCAAGTTTTTCTTCTTATCATCACTGTTTTAACTATCTCTAAAATAATCCTTATCGATCAATTTTATTTAAAATATATTTTGTAATAAAATTCTAAATATAGTTCTAAATAAAAAGTTGACTGCTGATTTTTGGCTTTTTTTCATAATTTATTTATTGTGTCTTTAATATTTTTGAACTAACAATAATTACTCGTATCTTAAGTCTAAAACAAAAATAATGTTTGTTTCACGGATTTTGTACGGGCAAGAAAAGCAGTATCTCCTCTTTTTAGTCGAATGTAACTAGGTTTATTCAGCATGTTACGCGCCAAAGGGTTTGGATGAGATTCTAGCCTCTTTAGATATGTGACTGCATGTTTCGCTATTTCTGCTTTAACTGATGGCATGTTTAGGTCTTTGTGGATGTTCCAATTTTTTATATAACAGGGAGCATCATTTAATCATATGTAGTATCTTATTTTGGCGCCTTTGAAGTTTTTCTACATTGCTAGCTGAGGCAGTGCTCCATAACTGAATCCCATAACACCAAATTGGTTTGAGGATCGACTTGTATAATAGAAGTTTACAATCTAAGCTCAGGGTGGAGTTTCTGCCAATAAGCCAATTTAGTTGTACTGCTTTTAATTTCATTTGTGTTAACTTGAAATCGATGTAGCTTTTCCAAGTAAGGCGACGGTCAAGGTGTATACCCAGGTATTTAACGTCTGAAAGCTGTGGTATCATTTGGTTATGTATGCGAATAGGAGGGCATGAATCCCTACGCAGTGTGAAAGTTATGTGAGTAAATTTTTGTTCATTCATTTTTATTCTCCATTTTTCTAGCCATTTATCCAAATTGAGTATGTGGTTTTGTAAAAGTTGTGATGCTTCTTGGGCACTTTCATGAATACTTAAAAAAGCTGTGTCATCTGCAAAAGTTGATGTGTGGACTAGGGTGCTAATTGGAATATCTGATGTTTACAGTAAATATAAAATTGGTCCGAAAATACTACCCTGGGGAACTCCGGCTTCAATGAGCTGTGGCAAGCTTAAAAAGTTTTAAGTAAAAACTTGCGATTCGTTAAATAGTCTCTTAAGAGCTTATACAAGTTTTCGGGCAAGTTCAGCTTTAGCTTAAATATTTGGCCTTCGTGCCAAACCTTATCGAATGCTTAAGAAACGTCGATAGAAAGCGCAGAACAGTATTTTTTTCTTCAAAGGTCCTTTTAATAACATTTACTAATCTGTGTTTGTTGGTTCGGAATACATCCTTTCGCGCTAAGAATTGGATTCAGCTTAGTTATTAATATTCTCTCAAACAACTTTGACATGTTTGATAAAAGGTTTATAGGTCTGTATGATTCTACTCTTGTGTGGTCTTTTCCTGGTTTAGGAATCATAGTAATCAAGGAGACCTTCCACTCTGTGCGAAAGTACTCAAGACGTAAGATGGCATTAAAAACAAACAGAATAATTCTGCGACCTATAAGGGGCAACTCAACTAACATCTTGTTTTTGGTGTTTAATTCTGATTTTGCCCTTACGTACGACTGGCCTTTTAAGGTTTCTACATGCACGCCATAATGAATAATCTGATTGTGCAGTTGCGTCCAAGTAATTTTTCAGAGATGCTACTCTTCGATATTCTAGAAGTTGTCTTAGCCGTTTCGTGCAATCTTTAAGTCTAGATTTGAGTTCAGGAGATCTGTGTGATTGCCACTGTCTTCGAATTTTCTTTAGCCATCTACAAAGTAAATTTGATTGTATCTAGCTGATTGTCGGGTAACTGTGTAACGCTAAAAGTCACGCTGATCGTTTTTAGCAACACCAACCTTATATATATTTAAATATTTCTTTTTTTGTATTAATATTGCTTTGAATATTCATTTTGTTAACGAATAACCTTTTCTATATTGTGAATTTTTAGTTTAATTTAAGTTTAAACTTATCTTGAATTAGATGTATTTAAATTTTTAAGAATTTAAATTTAACGGCAGATCGCCTGGCGGCGCCATCTAGGCATGAAATATAGTATCCTAACTACAACTGTGTTACTAAACACAGCCAACAGCTGTTGTATACAACAGCCGTAGATGGTATACTTGTGTGTTTGTGTGTGTGTGCATATGTGTGGTCGACAATGGGTATATAAAGAGGAATTTTATGAGTAATTAGTCAGTTAGTGCGCAGACAGCCTGCAGATAAGAGGTAATATTTTACGTAGAGCCCATCGCCCTAAAATATTTCTAACTTATCTTCAGAGGTTTTGCGACGGGTGATTCATCCTCCAAAATCCTACACAGGATTGGGAATTCATAGTACCAGCTAAGCGAAAAGTATACGAACTGAGGTGCAAGGATATTTTCCACGGAGCTATTAGCCCTGAAATATCCAGTACGCCTACAGCCGATACTGGGAAAAACCGGAGCAGCGTGTAACTGTGTTCAAATGTTTTTAACCTACACAGCTTCCACTGATCTGAATATTCCCTACGTCCACTAACTAACAATCCGTGGTACTTAGCCAAAAGGTACCCAGCACACGTTTGCACAGCACGAAGTGCCGGTAGAGCGACCTGCCGAAGATTAAGTTTATAGTAAATAAAGGCAGAAGATTTATAACGTTAAATAAAAGCCTTTCAATTTATTTGGCACAACACGACCCTGGACACCGTTGAGCATATCCCAGCAACCAGTGGAAACGTGTCGTTACAACTGTTCGGCTTCGACATGATTCTTTATGTTTCTCCAGCATACTTAAGAACTTTATGTTCCTATATGTCGTTCATTTTTCATTAATTTCGATCTTGGCCCAAATATTGTTTTATTTATTTTTTGCTTCATATAAAAACAGAAACTTAAATTTGCAACAAGTGATGAGAAATTAAATAGAGAATAATAGCGGAATAAAAGGTTTAGTTTCCTTTTAGATATAAATCCAAATACAAACAACCTCAAATACAATAAACACTTCTAAGCAGTCTAAGCATTCTTGTCGACAATTGATCTTGACCAACTTACAAACGCATACACTATTCTTAAGATATTAATATTTGACATAATTTATGAATAATACAAGTAAATGAACAACCAATTCAGTGTAAACTTGTTATTGATAAAAAGGATCTAAACGAAAATATCGACCGGACAACACGACGTAAAACATGAAAATTATATAACTTGACTACCTTTAGAATAATAAAACAACATGTTGTTAAATGAAATAAATTATTTAAATTAGAAAATCGATTTTGCAAACAAGAAAAAAATAGTTAACAAACAGCAATATCTAATTACTGCAAAAAATAAATTACACAAAACACTGATTTTAACGCGTGCTAAATGGGTAAATGGTGCGTAGTACAACAAAATCTCGAATTCGAGACAAACATTAAAGAATTTCAATAAAAAAATCTGGTTATTAGAATATAATTCGTAATTGATTTCTAGAAGTTAATTTCAATACTCGTAAATGAAAAAAAATCAAAGTTATACAAATAAAAAGCAAAAAATCAATAAATTGCAATGCAGGGAAGGATTTCGGAAAAAGAGCATTTAATCTTCATAGATAATAATATAATATTTAAAGACAATATTCATATTATTTTTGCAGTTTAAAATAATATATTGTAAAATAAACACACAGAACTTTTAATTCAATTGACTTACGAGCACAAAAGGTGTGTCCTTATCAATTGGGTTTAAATGATTGAACCCACCAAAACTATTATTTTTTTGAAAAGTAATGGGAAGGATACTTTTGCATAAAATATAAAAATATGATTTTGATTTTGTAAATTTTTATTCAATAAGAAGAGAAACCATCAATTCAAAGGGAAAATGCCCTTTCGAAATATTGTAAGTTAAATCTAAGGGGGATAACTGCTTCATCATCTACGGGTGGTGACAACTTCACAAAAGGAGAAGGTATATTCGGGGTAAATACGGTTTTTAAATGATTAACAAATATATATCTTTTTTCAGTATCACTCCTTGCCCAACCGTAGCAAGAAGTACTCAAGGGAGGTTTACGAAAGACTGGTCGTTTAAGGTTTCCTGTTGCACGCCAAAATGAATAATCAGACTGTTGGCCAGAGTCAAGACCTTCCAAATTTTATTGTAGTGAAGCAGTCCTTCTCTTAGCCGTTTCCTTAAGTCTTTTTTTGAGTTGAGCAGATCTGTGATATTGTCACTACCTTCGCATTCTTCCGTTTTCTGTCAAGAGCAGTTTGACGTCTGCAGAACAAATGTAATTATATGTTGTTTGTTGCCGGGTTATTATTGCAGGTTTAAACAGCTGATTTAGTTTTTTATCAAGATCAGTAAGACACAACCCGATGTCCTTTGGTGTTCTTAGCAGTATGTTTTCCTAGAACTGAGTAACTCTTCTAGAAAAATATGATATTTTTTATTAAAAAAATTAAATTTTAAGTTTTTATAACAAATATCCTCATTCGATTCTACATCGCTCATTTCGCGAGTATTTAAAAATTTACAATTTTAAATGCCGTAACAAAACATCATTTTACATAGACAAATTCATCGAAATAATTTTTGCCGCATAGATCGAAAATACTTCTCCCTATATAAATTTTTTAAATTTTATAATTTATAAAATTTATTTATAAATTTTAATTTTTTAGTTTTTTTTATATCTACACAACTAAAATAATGACACAGTCTAAATTAATTATAGGCTACTCTGGGAATAATGCTCATTTTTCGTTAAAAGCTTGGCGGTATTGGCGTTATTATCCTATACAAAATCGACACTCTCTAAAATTAGTACATTATTCTCTGAAAATAGTATACGTTTTCGAGCTTTAAAAATTAATTATATGTTCCCCACATCTATAAAATTACAATAGTTATACTCTCCAAATTTGATGTAGGTCACTCTGAGAACAAAGTGGATTTTCAAGTAAAAACCTATAGACTTAGTGATGATGATGTTGAGCTAGTGAAGCACACCGTTTTTAGCTAGTTTTATATAATTATTTAGGCAGACAAAGAGCCAAAATACTGAAGCCTGATTAAATTCAACCCCGAATTTTTCAAATAATCTTTTTTTAACTTAGTATTAAATTTGATTTAAAAAGAAGTACAAACCCTGTTTTATTATCTAATTAAAAATTTCTAGATCCTGTTAAGCATCCCTTCCCATTTTAGTGCATTAATTTCTTAGACCATCTGGGTTTCGGATTTCAATATCGTTGGCGGTTTAATTTTAGAAAAACTTTTTTGTTTGCTATAATTGTTGTTGTTTTGTCCGCGCATAAAATCGTAAGCTCTAACAATTTTGTTATGAACTTGGTTTGTTTATGAGCATGAATAGAAAAAAAAAACCAACACAACATAGCACTAGACTTCACTGTTTGCACATTCATACATACATACGTTTGTACATATATACAAATATATACTTCTGACTATTATTTGTTTGCAGTGCGTGAGAACCTTTTTTTTTGTTTTTTAAAAACAAAGATAGAAGTGGTGGACAGAAATTGAAAAGAATTTAATCTTTGCAAAAATTGTTCATACAGTAAGCAAAATAAATATTTTGAATTCACTAGCACTAGAATAATGACAGTAAAAATAAAACTTCTGAATTCTTAAAAATTCAAATATTCTGATTTCTATAGAAATAGTCAATCGTTATTAATGAAAATGTTGCAATATTAAACAGCGAATGCTCTACTGAGAGCATTCCCTGTTTGAAGTGTATATTTTTTTTCATATATATTTATATTTTAAAAAAATTTATAACATAAGTATAAATTAACATTTGTGATTGAGATTTAAAAAAAATATTTCGTAAATTGTTAGGACTTTGATTTTAATTAAGTACCCCTAGAGGAAGGGGAACTAACATATGAACTATTACGTGATTAATTTAAAAGTTATAGGAATCAGTTTGAGGTCTAATACTTTTTATGAAAATATTACTTTAGAATGGCCATCAATAGTTTACGATACTCTGGTCTTGAACCTAAGCTTTACGTGCTGTTTTAATATCAGTAACAGTCGTAGTAATTACAACTTGTGACGTTATCTGGCTTCTATAGTCACAATTCATAGTTTCTTGTACCACTTCTATTGAGAAAAGTCATGGGAAGAATACCATTGAAACAATTATCCCAGAGGGATGTTGCATACTAACATTGTCCACCACGGAATATCCTGCAGAACTGAATCGAGTGAACCAAAAAACGGTTGGCAGAGCCTTAATCATCCTGGGGTTGCTGTTTCGATTCCACAGACCTTGGGTGGTTTCTGCAGAATCGCTTAAAGCATCGAGGGTTGTGTTGTGTTAAAAAAAATGATGGATTTTTTTCATCCAATGTTGTGTGACCTTATCACGATTTTTTACAATGATGTAGCCCTGTACATTTCGGTGAAGATAATTGCTACTACCTATTTGTTTGGTTGTGACAATTTCATTATCAGGCCACGTCTTGGACAGTACTGCAAGGAATGACAATATTATTTTATTTATTGCCGGAAAAAAAATAAGTGTAAAATAAATAGTTTTAATTGTTTCGTTTGGAAAATATTTATTTAAATGCTAGCAGAAAAATATTTCAGAATGTAAAAGTTGGTAAAAACGTGGCTATAGTAATTAAAGTTATCGATTTATGTTGTCATAATATGGTAATATACTAAATTTTATCGGGTATAATGGATTTCTACTGCTTGGGTCATGAGAAAACCAAGACAAATCACTTAAACATCATATTATTCCCAATTACACATTATAAGTAATTGTAATTGGATTTAGGGACAGGAGTCAATTACAAATAGAAATAGTTTTAATTGAAAAATTTCAATTATAATTATTCGTAATTAGTTATGGGGCATTTTCAAATTACACATTACATGTTGTTATGGGGCATTTTCAAATTACACATTACATGTTATTAAAATTGGAAATGTTTAGGTACATTTTAAAACGAATAAGTTAAATTAAGTAACTCTGAAAATGAACTTCTGAAACATTTAAGGCAATTAAAGTTGAAGTAACCAAATTTTGTTCAAAACTAATTAAAATTAAATGTTTTCCTTGCTTTTTATATTCGGCCCTATTTCCGTTGGCGTAGTAGTTTAAAACGAAGGTGGAATCGACACTAAAACATTCGTTCTCTGTCGTCAACATTGTAGCCATAGAAATTCAAGCGACTAAAAGAAAAAAAAAATTTAAATTAAAAAAGTATATCAAGGCCAAGGATTTTCGAAAGGGCATACAGCCCTATAATTTTGTAATTTTTGAAGCGAAACTGCCGAGAAATTAAATCCGTTTGGGCCTCCACTTCTTGATGGAGAAGGTTGGCATAAAGTAAGTAAAACTAAATTAGGAGAAAATATCCACTAAAATGTTTTTGTATTAAAATAAATCAAGATCAAAATGAAGCTCTGAATCCAGAGCAGCAGTGTAAGGCTGTTATAAACAGCTGCGATTGTCACCATTGGTGGAAGCGGTGTGAAACCTATTAAAATTTGAAAAACATATTAACCCGAAAGGAAATATAGTGATATTCGCCGAACATGAAGAAGTTTGAGCACTACTAATGTAGTTTCTTACTTAGAATCGGGGGGCAAAAATGTTAACGTTCTGTCGTATCATCATCCGATGTATACATATTTATATCTATTATTTCCGATGTATATTTATATCCATTATTTCATCATCATCACTTGAACTTTAAAAATAAAATTCAGTTCCGGAAACATTTTGTTGAAACTTGCAAAGAAATAACAAAATTTTCAGAAATTTACAAATGCCACAAAAAATTGCAGTGCTGCCAGGCTTAATTAATTTTTTCGTTGTTTTCGATATCGTTTCTTCATCTATTCAATATATTTCAAGAATACAAATTGAGAAAGAATATAGGCACATAGAATCTATAATTAAAATTAAAACGCCCAATGTTTAAATTTTTTTTTTTTAATTTTTTTAATTGAATTTTTCAACTACAATTACATGTAGTAGTACTTGAATGCTTTTTAATTATAAATTACAATTAACTGTAATTGGAATTTTTAATTACAAATGTGTAATTAAAAAAACTCCCATTTACAATCACAAATAGTTCAACGTAATTGTAATTAAAAAATTCCAATAATATACAACTGATTAATTTCATGTGTAATTAATTACAAACTGTAATAGAATTTCCCCAAAGTCTGCTAAAAACCTCCTAATAAATTAAGATTTTTTATTAAGTTAAAATATTTTATTACGTATGAGAATATCTACATTTGACGAAGAATGTTTTGGTATAAGAACTTTTAAATTTATAGGCAGTACTGTCCGATTGTTAGTTATTTTTAGAGTTCCGTACCCAAAGGGTAAAAACGTAACCGTATTGTTTTCGCTACAATGTATGTCCGTCTGGCCGTCTGTCCGTCTGTCAGCGCCTTTTATCTCTGGAACAGTAATAGGCTGTTGCCGCTATAGCATAGAGACTCTTGATATATTCATAGAAAGAGAAATACCATGGCCGCTATAAAAAATAACAAAATTAAAGGGTGTTCCGACAGTGACATGATTTTTACTTAAACAGCCTCATTTTATAAACCGTAAGAGGTAGACTCTTGAATGTTTACAGTAGATGTTGTTCTTCGGCCGCTACAACAATTACTAATGACTAAAGGGTGGTCCATCAGTGGCATGTTTTTCAATAGGTAGGCAATAAGTAGGTGCCTGATATTTTTATAGAAAGTGTATTACCATGGCCGCTATGACAACAATTACTAAAATTTTGACAACAATTACTTTAGTTTTAAAATTAAAGGTTGCCCCTTAAGACATGAAAAATGTAACAACTTGAATTCTTAAACTTGTACTAAACATAGTTGTATTAAACATATTTGAGTCTAACTCGCACTTGGCTGATTTATTTTTTAAAAACTTCTAAATGATTAACAACGTTTTAGGGATATTTCGCTTATATTCAATATGTCATTTAATTGAAATCTTTCTGAATCAGATTCAATTTTAGTCTAAAACGCATATTGAATAATGTTCCGTGAAAAATAATCAGTATAGTGTTAACATTTCTAACTTTCGAGGTTCTCAAGTGTTTTAGCTGTCTCCTTTTGAATAACGCCTTATTTTACTACTGAATGTATAATTCTGTTTAATTCTTTTAAAGTCATACTTAAAAAAACAGCTTCACTTTGTGCATTATAAAAACACAAGTTAGTTTATTTTTGTCAGTGTGTTTTTTTTTTAGTTTTTTCAGCGTATTTTACTAAATTTTAAACAGTTTTATATTCTAGCTAAAATGTGTCTATGAGTTTTAGTCAGTTAAAATAAATTTAAAGATTGTTATCAAACTCTAAAATGCGTGTGTAGAACAACCAACACACACTCCCGCAGACAGTAAATATATCACAGCAATCCACTCACAAGCATTTACATGCATTTTAATAATAAATAATGTGTTTATTGTATATATATTTTCTAGATTTAAAAAATTATTTTTTTTTGCAAAAAAGCAACTTCGTGGAACAAAAAAATATCGTGATGTATAAGTTATGATTATATTTTAAACACTGCGTTAAATTATTATTATTAATATTTGATTTTTTAAGGTAGTTTTCATTGAAATTTGTATTGGATTTGATTTTTTTTATGAATTAGTACTTTAATAATTTTGTTTGAAAAAAAAAAACAAAAAATTACAATACCATAAAAAATATTGTTGATTTACAACCTCACATTTAGATGACAAACAAGCTACAAATCATGATAAATACGAGCACGTATTTCACCAGCAATTTTTTTGTGAAATAAATTTTAAGAGTTTTTTCTTTACACTTAATAACTATACAGCACTAGAAAAAATTTATTTTCTACACGTACGAGGTCGGTTTCGAAACTACGTAATATATATTTTCTCTTTCCATAGTTGTAAAAAGGGTTATTTTAGTTTTTGCACCCTTCACCACAGGTGTATAGGGTGTATATAAGTTTGTCATTCATGTTTGACAAAATTCCATAATTTCTACAATATTCATTTCCGACCCCATAAAGTATATATTTTGGATCCTTAAAATTAAAGAAGCGATTTCCGTCTGTCCGTGTTGAAATGTTATTTGCCAAGGTACCAGACAAAGTTTCGATAATTTAAGGATTGCAGGTCAGCAACATAAGACTATCCCATTGGAGGCTGCGGAAAAAAACCACCTCCACTTATATTTACTCGCGTTGTTTTAAAAATTTTCGGTTTGAATGATTCTTTTGCCTTTTTTGTTAAATAAATATTAGACCACGATATGCAGATCCCAAGGAGCGCTTACAGATCTCGGGGGATCAATAATTCCCTCCGAGGGCCGATTTTGTAAAATCGTAAATTTTTAGGTTGGTAAAGATTTTCTGAATTGATTTGTATTAAAGGCTTTTATAGAAAGCAATACCTGTAGAGGTAGCCTATAGAGGTAGCCAATAGACCCACACTGGTAATTAGAAGCAGTCAATAGGACTATGGGGGTCAATATAAGAAAAATTTTTAAGCTTTTTTTGACTTAGTATGACGTTTCTAAATCAATACAGATGAATTTTAGAAAATTTTCCAAAATATTCTACAACAAAATTTAAAAAAGTATTATTAAAAAAATTTCAAAAAACTTAAAAAAAAAAATTTCCAAAAAATTATAAAATTTTTCCAAAGAATTAAAAAAAAATTTCCAAAAATATAAAAAAAAATATATAAAAAATTTTTTTTAGCTTAATGTACTAATGAAGTTGAAAATAATAAGACTAAAAGTCGAAAATGGGAAACATATGGGGTAACACAATATCTAACATTACTATAGTGAAGGATATTTAACCCTAGTCCTTATACCCGGGTACAGGTGTGGCCACTGACACTTTGGAGTAATGTACCTCCTAAATGGCTTACACTTTTCTTTTGAAAATTCGTATCTAAGGAAATGGCAAAATTCTGCGTCAACTGACACTTCAGTTACTATCCTAGATCAAACTACTGAGGATCTATGAGCTCCTTAAGCCGAGAACCCCAAGAACGTATACCCAAGTACAGATGTGGATGTGGCACTTATGCATTTGTATTAATAAAATAATTAAAGACTTTGTTTTTTTGTGGTAATGTAAATTTATTTAATTCATTATTACTTATTTTATTAATAAAACTTAACTTATTTATTTTTTGTCTTCATTATTGCAAGTTTTGCATACAAAGAAATTGCTCGAATATTGCACACAAATTGGCCGTTTAGATTCAGAGTTACGAGTGCATCTTCTGTGTTCGTCGTGAATATAATAAAAATAGCAGCTTCCAACTTGGATTTTTTTTCCTCGCTGAGCCGCTGCTGCACTCGTTGAAGGTGTAGGGTCAACTTTTTCATTTAAGGCCGTGTATATATAGCTCGCTATGCCAAGTTTCGTGTTAAATTTACGCATTACCTGAACAGTGTCTGACCGGCTTTCAATGACTGGCATACATAGCTCCTTGGCGAGCTAGAGAAGAACACGTTTGCGTCACCCTGATTACTTTTCCGTCCCGTAATAGCTTGTCCGGTATATATTTGCCCATGCAGAGGGTAAGAGTTTTTGGCATCACATACCCACCATACCTTAATACCATACTTTACCGTTTTGGAGGGGATATATTGCGTGAAGCGGGTACGGTCACGATAAGGAAACAACTGCTCGTCCACGGTAAGATTTTTACCGGGTTTGTAGAGACTTTCATAATTATAGTTCAGCTTTTTATCAAATATGTCAAAGCTATTTGAGAGGATGTAAATAACAAAGCTGAAACCCATTTTAGGCGACAAATGATGTATTCCAAACCATCAACGACGTTTCTCAAGCGTTCGGCTTCAGGAAAAATCATAATACAATCGAACAAACTCACAGGTTAGTCAACGTTGTTAAGAAGACCTTTGAAGATAGAAAATACTGCTCTGCGCTTTTTACCGACGTTTCTCAAGCATTCGATAAGGTATGGCATGCTGGCCTAATGTACAAGTTAAAACTGAATTTGTCCGTAAATTTATATAAGCTGTTAGGTATATTTTTAACCGATCGAAAATTTATTACGATAGAAGGAAATTTTGTTAGCTCACCTGAGCCAATTGAAGTCGGAGTTCCCCAGGGCAGTATATTTTATATTTGTTGTGTACTTCAGATATGCCAACTAATGACCGAGTCTACCTATCGACATTTGCCAACGACACAGCTTTTTTTAACATTCACTAAAGTCCCGTGGTAGCATCACGATAGTTACAAGATGACAGTGTTCTGGAGAGTCCTTAAAGACAATCCAGGGCCCTCTCCTCAATGCGAAGATGCAGGATGGTTCAGAGGGCGTGTCAAACTCATGGCCTGTTCAAACGAGCGATCAGCCACGCTTCTGAAGCTGGCTGTCGCTCTTTTGGAGGGTCTTTGGGAAGGCGCTAGGCTCGACGTGGTTTCTCTTGAAGAGATTCCCCGCCGACCTAGGGCCATGGCACGAATTCCCGAAGAGCCATTCTTAGCTCAGGAGATTATGGATCTCATTCAGATAGGAAATCCTGAATTACCAACCAATGACTGGAAGGTAGCCAAGATTTCCGAACCTGAAGGTTCATCCAGACGGATCACCGTCTTGCTGAATCGGGAATCTCTGGCGCCGCTTCGAGAGAGACGTGGGAGGATCTTCTATGGTTTTGAGACGATCACCCTACGTGTCTACCGAGGTGACGACAGGGATCACCAGACTCAGGGAGATGCTGATCCATCTCCGGACGTGGCAGACGATGAGACTGCTAGTCTAAGCTCTCATGAGGACGCACTCTCAAACTCTGAGTTTGTGGGTGAGTTCTTTGAGAGGATGGACGAGGCAGTTGACGAGGACGCCCTCTTGGACTCTGATCAAGAGGACGTCAACGTCACAATTGTACCCGCCACAAGAGATGGTGAAGGTGACGCAAGTCAATCTTCATCACTTTAAAGCAGCTTCGGCTGCACTGCTCTTCCGCCTGGCTGAGAGAGGGGAGGAGCTTGTCCTAGCCCAAGAACCCTGGCTACACCAAGGCAGGGTTTGCGGGCTCGGTGCAAAAGGCTTTAAGCTACTGCACACGAATGGTCAAGGTAAGATCAGAGCGTGTATAGTGGCTAAAAGCGATTTGAATATCTTCATTCTGTCTGATTTCAGTGATGAAGATACGGTTGCAGCCGCATGGGAGACAGGTAACAAAACAATTATAATTGTCTCCAGCTATATGGCGTATGATAGCGAAGCACCACCACCTAAAGTTCGCAGCATTGTGGAAATGGCAAATAGATTGGGTTTGCCGGTAATCATTGGAGCAGACGCCAACGCTCATCATGTCGTATGGGGAAGCTCCGACTGCAACACAAGGGGTGAGTTTTTACTTGACTTTATCCTTTGTAGTAAATTAGACGTAGTTAACGTTGGTTCAGAACCTACTTTTGTTGTGACAAATAGAAGGGAGGTACTTGATATAACGCTAGTAGACACTAGGCACTCAGATTTGATCAGTTCGTGGAGGGTCTCAAATGACTGCTCCTTCTCTGATCATAGGTATATTGAATTTAAGATAGATATTCAGGGTAATGGGGTTACACCCCGGCGTAACAGAAGGAAAACAAACTGGGAGCAACAGCGATCTTTTCTCTCAGACTTTCTTTCAAACCCTCCTGTTATCAATGATAGGCAGGGTATTGATTTCGCAGTCGGTGCCCTAACAAATGCATTCGAACTAGCGACGTCGGAATCTTGCAGAGTAAACATCTGCCGTGGCAGGAGCAAACCACCCTGGTGGAACTCCGAAATTGCGGAAGCTAGAAAAACCTCCCGCAAACTTTTCAATGAGGCAAAAAGACTAGGTAACTGGTCAGCATATAAGGCCTCAGTTAATAGATTTAAAAATCTGATAAGAAATGCGAAGAAAGCGTCATGGGAATCCTTCTGTAGCGGCGTAGAAGGGGCTTCTGAGACGAGCCGACTTCGAAAAATCTTATCAGTGTCGCAAGTTGTACCAAGTTTCATTAAGAAACCATGTGGTAACTGGACTACCAGTGGACGTGAAACCCTTGAGGTACTCATGGACACGCACTTCCCTGGTTGTATTCCTCTAATAGGGGAATACTCAACCTGCTTAGACTGCCACACGCAAAATTCAATCCCTATTAGCAGGGAAGGACTTTTGTGGGCTATAAAGAGCTTCGACCCGTTCAAATCTCCGGGTCCTGATGGCATTATACCTGCTGACCTGCAGCATAATGCGGATCTTGTAATACCATGGTTAACCCGAATATACACAGCATGTCTGTCATGGGCGTATATTCCGGAACTGTGGACTAGGTGCTCCGTTGTTTTTATCCCGAAAGGAGGAAAAACTTCGCACACCTCACCGAAGGATTTTAGACCTATCAGTCTGTCATCCTTCCTTCTGAAAACACTGGAACGGATAATTGATCTCCATATGAGAACAACAATTAATCCAAACCGACTCTCAACATCTCAACACGCATATACCAAGGGTAAATCGGTTGAGACGGCACTGCATATGCTCGTAGGATGTATTGAAAAATCTCTAGAGCATAAGGAATATGCATTGGTGGCGTTCCTTGATATAGAGGGGGCGTTCAACAACGTGAAACCGGAGGCCATAATTAGGGCTCTGGAGAGACTGGATGTTAATCAGTCGATTATTAGCTTCATTAGGAATTTACTGACCTATAGGGTCATCATATCCAATATGGGGCGGGCTACTGTCTGTAGGATAGCCAGACGTGGGACACCACAGGGAGGGGTGCTATCACCTCTTCTTTGGAACCATAAATTAATTGCTTACGGTACTGGACTCTATGATGTTCACAACCGTGGCATATGCGGATGACGTTGCAGTAGCTGTGTCAGGCAAACACCTGGACACTATATCGCAACGTCTGCAAACAGCGCTTAGACAAATTAGTAGGTGGAGCACCGAAGGTGGTCTAAGTGTTAATGCGCAGAAAACGGATCTTGTGTTATTCACTAGAAGAAACAAGATTCCCACATTTTCGCTACCACACCTTAACGGAATGGAGCTTAAGCTGTCTGACAGTGCGAGGTATCTGGGTGTTATTCTAGATTACAAACTGTCATGGAACCCTAATGTACAATTTAGGGCAAACAAGGCTTTAATAGCCATATATACCTGTAAGAAAGCCATAGGTAAAAACTGGGGCATTAGCCCCGGAAATGCCTACTGGCTCTTCAATACTGTGATAAAGCCCATACTAATGTATGGAGCGCTAGTATGGTGGCCTGCACTAGGCAAGCCTACATACGGTAGTATAGTCAACAAAGTACTACGCACTTCAGCCTTGATGATCACAAGTGCCTTACGCACGACGCCATCAAAGGCTTTGTTTACAATGCTGCACTGGCTGCCAGCCGATCTAATGGCCAAACAGCTGGCCCTGAACTCGGCAGTAAGACTTGGTGCAGCTGGGACATGGAAATCGAAGAATTTCGGCCATGCGACTATTTTGGGATGTGTGCGCATGTCGACCATCCCGGAAAATATTGATTATTGTGCACCCTCAGCCATGCCGACCAGAAGGTTCGAAGTATCAACTTCAGGCACGTCATCCATGATGACACATGAAAGTCATCAAGAAAACGTGCTTGAGGTTTACACAGATGGATCTAAAACGGACATTGGAGTGGGGGGAGGCGTTTTCATTCCCTACTTTCAAATAAGGATGAGTTTTAGGCTACAAAATCATTGCAGCACTATTCAGGCTGAAATTTCTGCCATAAAAAGAGCGGCAAATTGGCTAAGGTATCACAGGATATATGGTAAAGATATCCAGTTCCGTACTGATAGCAAGGCTGCGATAAATTCCTTATCGGGCGTTTATACTACGTCCAGTTTGGTTCGTGAATGCCGGACATCTCTAGATGAGATGGCGAGACATTCCAACCTGGAACTCTTTTGGGTGCCAGGGCACGCGGGAGTGCCCGGAAATGAAACTGCGGACGAACTGGCTAGATCTGGAACCTACCTTAGGGACCAGGAGATAGATCAACTAGTCGGTGTTCCGCTAAATTGCTGTAAGGATAACATACAGCAGGAATTACTGGGGGCTGCGCAGACCAGATGGTCGAACGAGCCCACCTGCACGACCTCGAGGCTTCTATGGCCTCAGTATGACTGCAAACGTACTGCAATCCTGCTGAGAACCCCTCGTGGTCAAATAGGCACATTAGTGGCTGTGCTGACAGGGCATTGCATTATAGGTGCACACGCTAGGAGATTGAATCTACCGCATAATGACTTCTGTAGAAGTTGTCAGGATGAGGAGGAAGAGGAAACAGTGAAACACCTCCTCTGTCACTGTCCGGCCCTATCTATGGAAAGGGCGGCGCTGCTAGGCAGCGCGATATTACAAGACCTCACAGACCTATCGGGCTGCGATATTAACAGGATAAACTCATTTATCCGGCTCTCCGGTTGGTTTTTGCACCAAACCTAAAGTGGGGATCGGTAGGTATCTATCCTGCTCATCCCTCTTTCGGGCGTCACAACGGGACCTAAGGGACCCAAGTGAGTCGGCTTTTCCCCTTTTGCGTAGCCGGCGACCCGTGCAACCTAACCTAACCTACAAGACTACATATTAAATTTAGAAAAATGGTTAAAGAAAGGTGAATGAACAAAAATGTACTCACATAACTTTCACACTGCGTAGGGAATCGTGCCACCGTATTCGCATAAATAAGCAAACAATACCTCAGCTTTCAGACGTAAAATATCCCGGCATACATCTTGACCGGCGCCTTACTTGAAACGCGACATAGAACCAAAGTTAACACAAATGAAGTTAAAAGCAGTCCAACTAAACTCAATTTTAGATTGCAAACTTTTATTGTACAAGTCAATTCTAAAACCAATTTGGTGTTATGGCATTCAATTAAGGGGCACTGCCTCAGCTAGCAATGTAGAAAAAATTCAAAGGCGCCAAAATAAGATTCTACGTATGAAAAGATTTTCTCCTTTGTACGAGTATATAAAAAACTCGAACATCCACAAAGATCTACACGTAAATCAGTTAAAGCAGAAATAGCGAAATATGTAGTTATATGCTTCAACTAACAAGCTTTAGAGAAGCTTGAAATAACAAGCTTTAAAGAAGCTTGTTAGTTCAAACATATTTGAAGATATAATAAATAAATTATGAAAACAAATATTTTCCTTTTTTGTATTTATTTTATTAAAAATAATTATAAGTTAATTGTTTTAGTATTTTTAGAGAAAAAATAATATTAATTATAGTTTAAACACCTAAATTCCTAATATGGGAAAAATATTTTACAAAAAAATGTTTTTTTTTATAAAGTGGCTTCTCTGTCTTTTCATTCATGGCTTAATAAATCCTCTTTTGAGTATTAAAATAATTTTTCTATTGTATAATAAAAAGAAGGAGTTTGAAGTTTAAAACTATCTACACAAGCTTGACCGTTATTTCTATAAAGACGGAAACTGATAATCGAAAGATTTTTATTCCAATTTGTTTGTATTTTTCTTAATAATTTGTAAAATTCCTCAACTGCCTACGTTAATTGCAAACACAAACAAATTGTGCGTGTTCTTGGCTATTTAGATTTATTATTTATACGTTTTAGATTAAATATTAAAAAAAACGTATAATTGATGAAATATATTTAAAAACTTCGTTCAAAATCATAATTCTCAAATATGAAAAGTCTGTAAATATTGATTGCCTTCATGTTTTTTTTTTTTTTTTTTGATGAAAAATAAATTTAAAATATTAATCATGAAACAACTGATCGAGTTTATATGCTGATTACTGCAGGGTATATAAAATAAAATAATAGTATTTCGTTTTCTGTCAATATATTAAACAAGGATTGCAATAAAATATACTTTAAATATATTTATTAAATAAACATATGTATTAACATAAGAATATTAATTACAAAAAAAATATTTAATTTATATAAAGAAATGTTAGTCTTTACAAAAGGTCAGATAAATAACGACATATATTTAGAGTAGGTAAAGAGGAATTGTTAACAAAACTGACGTTGTAAATTCGAATGATATAAACTTCAACCAAAAATTTGTTTTAAGTTAAATTGACATGGCTAAAAATAAGTTTTCCCTCACCAGCAACTAATATTAAAACAATTCTACCATACAAGCCGTAAGTCATTGTTAAAAAGAACAAATACTTTAACACAAATAGAAAACCTACTGTTCTAAGTAAGTCTAATAAGCACCCAACCATAAACAAGGCAGGGAATAGTTGTGCGAATTTTCGGCAAAGGGTATTTTTTCGGCAGAAAAGCGTTTTATTTATTAACATCGTATCCCTTAAAATTTATACTATATTTAGCATAGCTTTTTTAAGTTTTTTTTAGTTCCACTAAATAATAAGATTTCTTAATTTGTTTAAATGACAACCTCTTAAATTTTGTAAACAGGAATTAGTCGCCATTGTGATTACAAAGGTATTATATTTTTTTTAACTCAAACCAATATTGCCCCGGTCCAAAAGCTCTGAATAATATTCGCCGGTAATTGTTTTAGCCTTTTCAAAAAAATCGCTGGGAATGATACCATAACTTGTGATTTAAGCCATAATATTGTTGGTGGTCAGGTCCACCTTTTGTTCGCGATCACCAAAAGAAATTCAACGATTTGATTGTTCTTTGGTTTTTATGTGCGGAAATATAGAAACCAGCCGAAAACTTCCTTAGATTGTGCATGCACATTGACAAACACTTGCTTGTAAAGGGCACATGGATGGGCTTATGGTCACTTGAGAGCAATCGTGGCACCCATCGCTTGAATAGCTCTTTTTTATTCAAATATGCATGCAAAATTTGGGGCACATACTCAGTTGTGATGCCTGCAGCGTCACCACATATACATACATATATCGTCTGTTTTTTAGCAACTTTCTTTTTGGCAACACTGTTTTTGGCAGCTCAGCAGTTTTCGTGAAACATGTCACTATTAAACATTTTCACTTTGGTCTATAATATAACACAATAAATAACGCTTGTAAATTATTGCATTTTCTTATCAAAATTCATGCCCATGTGCATAGTGCATTTCTTCCGTTTTATGGTGAGTTTGGGCGACCTTCTGAGACGGTTCTTCGGAATCTCTTGACTAAATTGCGCACCAAATTTACATTATTGGACATTAAACAACCAACGTGCATACGTAGTATGCGGATAGAGGAAAATATCGCACTTATATCGGCGCCTTTCGCACTTTGAAAAATGCAGTGTTTGGTCTGGACTACAAAGGCAGGATCGTTACTGTGAATGACATGCCCTACCGTTTGATAGTTACATTTTTTTCTTTTTTTGCCCAAATGGATGAGCTGAAATTGGCTGAAATATGCTTTTAACAACACGATGCCTCATGCCACACAGCACGCGAAACAATGGCCCAATTGATAGGAGAGTTCGTTGTACAGTTTATTTCATGTTTAAATCGTGCGATTTAACATCCTTAGACTATTTTTTGTGGGGCTATGTTAAGACTTATGTCAATTGACACAGTAAAATCTAGTATTGAAAAATTTATTCCTGAGATACCGAAAAATATGTTGGATAAAGTATTCCAAAATTGGACCCAGCATATGAAAAATTTGAAGAGTAGCCGCGGTCACAAAATCATCCCTAAATAATGAAGTACATATATAGAAATTACAAAAAAATATATACATGTTTCAAAATTGTATGTGTTTTTTATGAAATCCGAAAGCTCCTAAAAAATCACCCATTACTTCCAATCTCCGATCTTTTTACAGAATTCAATGTAAAAAACCCTTAGCCAGACTACTGTGTGATAAAACACTTTAAATCCATGCTTATGTTATCTCTGAGCAAAGTATTGAGTAAGAGTGCTGATAACAGCTGCTCCACAACTGGTAAAAACTATGACGAGAATAATATCTAACAAGCAATAATTCTTGCAAAAAAAAAACCGACTACAAAACAAATATATGTGTATCAATTCTAAACTAAAAATTTAAAAGGAAGTAATCTGTAAGAAATAGTTCTCAAATCAAATACTTTTATAATTGTAGCTCTAACGGACATAGTAATTTACGTTCTGTACATTCAAATGTCTATCCGTAACGGTTAAGCAGATTAAGCCATATACGACAAATTACGTCAGATATGAGGACACCCTTTATTTTTTTACACTTACTATTACTGATACAGTAATAAAAAGTAACGGTTCCAAAGATATGGCCATATAGCTTAAACAATATCACCTAGGGGATACCCTTTAATGTGCAATTTTAAATTAAACACTTATTTTAAAGGACAGATTCTTTGTAAATTTAAAATGTCTGTCTAAAACGGTTCAAAAGTTTGGCCATATGCATCAATTTACATCAACTATTGAGACACCCTTTAAAATTTTAAATATTGATAAATTTTATTATACGGGACATAGTAGTCGAGATTCTGTCCAATTTTCAAGTGTTTGTCTATAACGGTTCAAAAGATAGGGCTAGATAGGTAAAATTATATCAATTATGGGGACACCCTTTAGTTTCCAAATTTAAATTATATACTTAATGTTATAAAGGACTTAGATATACAGGTTCTTTGTAAATTTCAACCGTCTCCCTGTTACGGTTCAAAAGTTTTGCAATATACATCAAATAACATCAACTATTGGGACACCCTTTAACTTCTAATTATAAATATTTATTTTCTGATTATAAATATTGGACATTCTGTCCAATTTTCAAGTGATTGTCTACAATGGTTCATATATTTAAATTGACGTCACATATGGGGACACCCTTTAATTTTTAAGTTTATTTTTTTATTAATTTCTGTTATTGGCAGCTATAGTAATAAGCAGTTTTTTTAAATTTTAAAAGGGTGCCCTTTACGGTTCATAATACACGTAAAAAACAGGTATGTTGTATGGGGACACCCTTTAATTTTCAAAATTCTGAACTTCTTTTAAAATAGGACCAATCTGTAAGCATTTCCATTCTAATAAAGAAAAATTTTTAAAATCGGTTAAGAAATGACTGAGTTATGCGGGCACAAACATAAAAAAAGCAACATTCAGACGAATTGATAACCTCCTTCTTTTTTTGAAGTCGGTTAAAAATGAGTTATATTGAATGATGCAATCCAATTGTACATCAACTTTAGCTTCACCAACACACCTACAGCAAGTTAGCTTGGTGAAGATTTTGGGAAAGCACTATTACTGGTTCGTTCTTCATAAATAATGAATTTATTAAGGGCATTTCCATCAACGGTGAGCATAACAGATCAATAATAACCTTTTTCTTTCAAAATTTAGCGAGACGTTTTGGTTGCAGCGCTGTATATAGGTAGCGAACGCCTTAGTAGACATTTTGATTAAAAATTTATAGGTAAGGTTATTATTTCGCAACGATTATCTTGTGTTGTGTCCACACTCGATTTTTTCTTTCCTGGGCTTTCGGGGTATTTGATCTATACCAGACAGTCGAAAACGACTCACGACCTCAAAGTCAACATAAATCTAATTATTTGTTCATCTGAATATTTTTCATTTTATAGAAGAAGGTTTTTCTTTATTAACTCACATACAGCTTTATTTCTTCTATTTTAACATTAGCAATTCCCTATCGGAAAACCCAGTTTACAATGGGTTTATTTAAAAATTCACAATTAAAATAATATTCGTCACCTTTACAATTAGGCTGATAAGTTTAAATGTTTCATTAAATTCTAAAATACTATTCGTATTATTAATTGGACTATTATTACAGTGCAAGTTTATACCTATCATATATAATATATGAACGTTTGTTTATATGCATGTACACATGTATGATCTTGAAAAATATACGAATATAACAGAAAATATATTTATTATTAACAAAAGTTATACAGAAGTTATACATTTGTTCAGTAAATAAATTAAAGCCGGATCTAAGCAATTGAATATGATTTGAACAATAACAAAAGATAATTAAATCTAAACGACTGTCGGTTGTGTTTAACTATGACACACATTCGTACAAAACAAAAAAGTTGTAACAAATACGGACATACCGCAAACTAGTGTTGTTTAGAAAAGAAACATATAAACATACACTAGCACCTGCAACTCGGTCTGACCTAACTTCTAATACAAAAAACTAACAAAAAAAAAAGATAATAAAAAATAAAATTCCATAGACATTCTGACTGAAAAAAAAAAGAAATTTTGATGGAAAATAGATGATAAAACGTCAGAGGCGTAGATATGATACAGGTTTACGTCAGTGCCTGGCGGCCTTAACATAATGTTGGTTCTTGTTTTGATTAGCGCCATAACAAGTAGCAATATTAGAACTTGGATGGCAGGGACAATGCTTAACGCTCAATGCCTTTGTTTAGGAGTGGGAGACTATTTAGTCTGCTGACAAGCTCTTGGTGCTTCTGTTCAGCGCACCAGACTAAATCGCCCGTTCTGCAATTTGTGTCCAATCCACAGCCACCACGTTACTCCATTATGGGCCTCACCAATATCCGGTGTGGACACTGATCGCACTTCAAAGTTTCTTATCTTCCAGTTTCAATCCCCTGCTAACCTCAGGGAATGTTGCGCTTATTGTCGTCAAGGTGTTAGAAATCAATAAAACAATAAAATTTTCACGGAGCTGTCACAGCGGAGGGTGTCAATTGAATGTCTGATACAAAAAATATTTTTATTTTTTACATAAATCTCGCTCTTAATGCTTCCCATATAAATTGATATTTTTATATTTCACAATGAAAAGACCAAAAATATGCTGATTTCAAACTTCAAAATGAAGTTTAATTATGCTGTCAACTTTTTTGCAGTTTGCAAGGTTTGTGAAGGCGAAACATAACCCGATGATATTGACTCACATAAGATAAGATTTTTTTGGATTACACAGGTCTACAAAATTAGGCTGATTACAAAAAATTCTATGCATCACGTAAGGTTTTTTCGCAAATATTTAAGGAAAAAACTATATTTCAAAAAATGTATTTCTTTATTGAGTAAAAAGGTGAAATACAAGTTAAAAAACTGGAAAAATTACTCTACTCAGTCTTTTTTAAGTGAAATATTCGTCTTTTTGCCAGAAAACTGCGTTGTCCAGACATTCGCCTGTGTTTTCAAGGGCATATCCCGTTTTAACATCCCATTAATAAATTTTTGCTAATAGGTCTAAGAATTGTTCTAGAGGGCGGTTCTTTTTGAGACCAATGTCTATTCCCTGCTCACCTGTTTCACTCTCATATAACCTCCTTGTTGTCCTAGTAGCATGCACACCACTTTAAGGTCACGACTAAGCATTTACTGATGCTCTTAGTTGTTTATTTTCTTTAAAAGAAGTTCTAAATTTTTATACGTATCCTTCGAATATACCGAATGGGCAACGGGAATAGGCCCCATTCTTCTTTTACTTACGGCACATTCCCAAATTTTGAAATTAAATCAGCAATATTGCTGCAGTACGCTAGCGGTCCACCTTGAGTAAAATATTGACATAACTTTTTTTCACGATCCCGGTAAAAGCATGATGTTATGCCAGGTGCCAGTAAATGTTTATTTTGAATTCGGGAGTCTAACTATTCGGATGCATCCATTGGAAGGTGGAAATTTCTAATTAAATCATTTATTTCGCTCTGGTTAAACACTTGGGGATCTATGAAATCTGGTGTGATGTCTGAGTCATTTGGGTCGGGCGATATGGTATTTCTGATATATACATTTTGTACAAAAAAAAAAAATCTATAGTTTGCCTCTGCTTTACTACGACATAACTACCACAAATATAACATAACTTATTCGGATTTTATGAACAAAATAACATTTTTAAGATATAAAAAAAATTACGTGATAGAGCAAAAATATGGCGATTTTGGAATAAGGGCCCTCAAACATATACAAATTAGCAAACAGTTTTCAAACACAAAATCACTATGTTGTTTAAAGGCTCTTTATGATTCAATAATATTATCAATAAACTTAAATACATATTAATGTTTCCTATTAGATGAAGACAATTTTAAAATCTAGTTTTTGAGGAACCTATCGAACTCATGTTTGTTTTTAGTACATCTTCATTGGCTTGAAAATCAACAAAATGGTTAATGGCGGAGTTATGGACAAAAACCCTGAAGTGTAACCCAATAAAGGCTTTATAACTACTATGGGGAGGGGCTCTGCCCCGCAAGTTCCGTTGCGGTAATACCAGCACAATCACGCCAAATATATTGGCGTTGGTTCACACTTGACCATAAGCGCAACCGTGTGACTACTACGAACTGTGGAAGAAACTTGAACGCGTCACAATGCACCAGAGACCAAAGTACAGTCAAAACTGGAGGTTTCTTTTGGTGAACGTCAACCGAAGAAGGGCAAGAATAATGCCATAGTTTTTTTGAGATGCGCGCTGTATCATTCGGACGAATATTATTTAGATCTTTTGGATAAATTTAATGCTGATATATACAAAAAAAAAAAACAATTGTGCACACGTATTTCAATACAATGGAAAACATGCATGGACTGCTGTCCCAATTAGAATGCTCTCTAGATTATGACTCTTGCGACTAATTCCTACTTTCAAATTTAAAGAAATATTTTGATGGCCTTGAAAAATCTTATTTTTTGGAGTGAATAAAAAAACAAGTAAGAGTGCTCTATTCGACCATGCCGAATATTATATACCCTTCACTATTAGTATTGCTAGATATTGTGTTACTATCTTATAGTGTTTTAAAATTTTTGTTGAAATTTTTTTTGTTAATTTTTTTTTAATTTTTTGTAACTATTTTTTTTAAATTTCTTTGAAAAATTTTTGGAAAATTATTTTTAAAAACTTGTTTGAATCTTTTTTATAATTTTTTTTAAAATTTAAATAAAAATTTTTTTAAATGTTTCTGGGTAAGTGATCACACAGTAAATAATGGTTGATTCGTACCTTAATAAGTATTGCCGATCCACCACATGCTCTTCTGCGGGTGTCCTTAATATCATATAATATATAGCCATTGATTTTAAAAAAAGCTATTTGTTGTTAAGCGAGTCTCTAATATCAGCATGACGTCAATTTGTTGATTATTAAAAAAGAACTCGAGTTCATTTTTGTGTTGGCGTATCCCGTTTGTGCCTGGAGTAAATGTATTAACCTTAAAGCTTAAATGACTAGTCAGTCTCAGATTTTTTGCCAAAAATATATCTTTTAATAAAAAAATAACGAAATTATAAATTGCCTCGTATCAGTTATAACTTTTTTATACAAATAATCAAAAATACGTTATTTTATGAAACAATTTGCTGTTTTAAAAAAGTGTCTATTTATACTTAAATTTTGTCAGATAAGGTTAGAGAGGATAGCGGTGATTACAATGTGATTTAGTAATCTATTTTTTTAATTGGGTGAGAGTATTTAAGGCGTATATTGCCATCTAAAATCGTTTTCAAATGTAAAAAATTTTAACAGGATTAACAAAATGGATTGTAACAAAAAGGATACATGAGAGGTAAACGGCTTCCATTTGAAGAAGTTTAAAATAGTGTACAAGAAACTATGATCAATTTTCATAATAAATGGCAAAACTTATAGAAAAAATTATGCTTTCTAATTTAAGGGTGTGCAAACAAACAATCATTTTTTTAATTAATTTATATTTTGGGTATTAAAACTTTTATAATTTTAATTTTTCATTATTAGCGTGGTATTTTTTTTTTTAATTATTTAATTTAGATCTGTGTACTAAATTCCATAAGTATAGGATAACTACTCTAATTTTTCCCACTGATTGTATAGAAACGAGTCACTGTGCGACCCTAGTATTTTTAAAAAGCAGATTAGAACAAAGCAAATTGATATTGCAAGACGTACAGAAATGATCACAAAAATTTTGATGCAAAAGCAAATGTTTTGTTATAATTTTTTTGTTTGTTTTAAATATATCAATTAAAGTCTTACATTTAAATTTAACTTTATTTAATTGAAAATTATTTATAATTATTTTTGTTTTTTGATAGGATTAGTTTGCAATATAATTGTTTTTAAATTATGTTAAAAATATTTTATTTCTGATTTTCAACGGTTTCTGTTAATTAAGATTTTAATGTGGGTAATACAATGTTAAATTCAAATGATGGGTATCTTTATGCAAGAGATATAAAAAAATGAAGATTTTAATTTTTATTTGCATTTTATATAAAAGCTTTATGCAAAATTTGCTAATTAGTTTTAAGTAATAAAGTAAAAACTAATTATTTTAAAGCATAAAATGGTAAATATTAAAAGATTCCAAATAAATGTTTGCAGCTAAAATTAATTAACTAAAATTCGATTTGCAGAACATGCCTCTAATATGTGAAGTGGTGAGGTTTGGGGTATCAGCAGATGATCATTTAGTTAGAGCTTTGAAGATTACCAAACTTGGGTTGGAAGGTTAGTAGCGTGAATCTACTTATCATTCCAAAATATCTTTATCCTTTTCTTAATTCGTTAATGGGCTAATTTAAGAGAAGGAACAGACCCGTGAATTAAACGCGGTAAGCTGGTCGAGCATGAGGCAAGTAACGATACGAGGACAATTTGATAATTTCGCTACTTTTTGCTTAAAAGATATTTCTTTTGGCAAAAAATGCTTTTTATTTTTCAACATACTCAGTCTCTTTTAAGCTCGATACATTTAGTCTTGCATCTGTTTAGAGGTTTTAATTTCCTTAAATAATAAGGCGTTTATAATGATGATCTTTATTTGTCCACCCAATCGCTGGAGATAATTCTGAAGAGTATAATGATGGGAATAGTAGTTTGTAGCCTACTTCATGAATTATTGCAATAGAAATGCATTATTTTTATCACATCAGCAATGCAATTTTAAACCATTGAAGTTGATGGTGCGTGGTCTCTGCAGCATTTGCTAAGCCTTTGATTGGTTACTGTAATGGCTTTTTACGTTAACAATAATGTTTATCATTATATTAGCCGAGTTACTGTTCTTGAGTAGGATCAAGTTCGTTTATTCTCTCTAAATACTCAATAGGGTTTAGAGAGTATATTTTTTACAAATTATATAATTAATTAAGAAACTAAGAAAAAAATTATTTTAGGCACTAGCAGAATGTAGGGCATTTTCTGGATCCGTTCTTTTCCAGCATTTTTTGTATCTTTATAAAAGGTTACTAAATGTTAAGGGCCGATGTTGATTTTGAATAAAACACATATTATTTAGGAAATTGTTGTCATTTCGTTTTTTTTATAACATTGGTAAGGTTCGGCCAAATGACCGCCGCGACCTCGGCGGCGCTCCTCCATCCTATGCTCCATATTTTCGATGACGCTGAGGCATAATTGAGGTTCTATGCCGTTAATGTGCCCAATTATCTCATCCTTTTGTTGCTGGCTTATCGACGTACACTTTTTCTTTCAAATAACCCCAAAGAAAGAAGTCCAACGGTGTCAAATCACATGATATTAGCGGCCAATTTACATCGCCACAAACGTGAGATAACACGGCCATTGAATTTGTCGCGCAAAAGAGTCATTGTTTCGTTAGCTCTAATCACATATCGTCCACATGCATATTTCTAATTCGGGCCATAAAAATTTGGTTATCATTTCACGATAGCGAACACCATCCGCAGTAACTGCCTGACCGGCCTCATTTTTGAAAAAATACGGCCCGACGATGCCGTCAGCCCATAAACCACACCAAACAGTCACTCTTTGTAGGTGCATTGGTTTTTCGACAATCACTCTTGGATTATCATTCGCCCAAATGCGGCAATTCTGCTTATTGACGAATCCACTGTGGTGAATATGTGCCTCATCACTAAAGATGATTTTCTTCGAAAATTGATCATCCAACGGTGTCATTTATTCCCACCACTATGACCATTAACAGCGTTTGTAATGATCAAGAGGCTTTAGTTATTGATTCAATTGCACCTTGTAAGCGTGTAAATATGCAAGTCTTTATGCATAATGTTCATCAACGACGAGCGTGAGAGGTGATATTGTTGGACACGACAACCAGTTGAGGTGGACGGCTCTTCAGCCACACTATCGCGAACAGCAGCAATATTTTCTGCAGTACGAGCTGTACGAGCACTGGTGTTTAAGGTATCTAGTGAGGTACCTTAAACACATTTTACTATTTTGTTCTTCTCCTCTGGCCTGTGGGTTATAGTTGTGTTGTAGTATTCGCACCTTCATTTGACCCAAACGCGTATCCACCACATGTACATATATTTACATTTATAAACTACTGGGATATTTTCAACACGGTTATATTTTTTAACTTTTTATTTTTAAAAGTGGGATATTTTAAAAACTATTGTGCAACATTACGCGACAATGGAATACAATTTATATTTGATTTGTATTTTTACTTCGTGGAATTACATTGTTATTTTAATATTTTAAACACCTTTTTTTATATTTTTACAATAATTTTTAGAATTTTTTAAAAATCTTAGAATTTTATCCAGGGATGGGTACCTTAATATAAAGTAAATACATAAACTATAACTGAAGCACTATAAGAGTAAGATTCTTACAATTGGTGTGGAATACGTTTAAAGCAAAATATTGTCAGGACGCACAGGACGTGGAGGGCACAGCTAGGTATATATAAATTAATTAATATTCCGTATAGAGGGAATAATTATTAGAAATTAAGTAAATAAATTCTTCTACTACCTTCCGCTTGCTTAGATTTCTTATCGACATTTGTGAAGTCGGCAGTTACCTGCCGCATTGCTCGACCTTTAATATCGATGTCGTTAGCATAAGCGAGTAGCATGTGTTTTCTGTTGTGTTAAATGCAGCATCGTGTACTATTTTGAAAAGATCATACGATAAACTATCATTCTGTGTAAAACTTCGTTTGATAATGAACGGTTCATAGATGATCTTACTAATCTTAAGTGACGATTTTGTGTTAGTTCCATTTGCAATTCCAGTCTAGTTCAACATATATTCAAAAAGTTTTAAATAATTGAGTTACATAAACCTTAAAAAACATATTATAAAATTTTAATTTTTAGGCTGACTCCAATAAAAAATCATTTCACAACTTGTAAATTTTTATAAGATTTTAAACCAGCTACGCTACGTGTTCTCTTTCTGATAATTAAACATAAAAATGGAACGAATACGTGAATTGTCGCAAATTTTCCGCAGGCTAAAGTAAAATATGCTCTAACTTTCTTTAATTTTTCAATATATATTTATCACTTTCTAGCCATAAATATAAAATAATAAAATAAATATTTAATTTAATTTAATAAATAAATAAAAAAATACAAAATAAAAAATAAAAAAAATACAAAATAATCATTTTCTTTACAGATTAAAAGATTGAAGGCATGACACTATTTTTTACTTTTTTCATCTGCCGACTTTAAATATTTTGAAGTCTGAACAAAAGCAAAAATGGCAAAACAAAAAGAACAAGAAAAAAGGAAAAATAAAAAGAAAACACCTTCAACGTCATTCTTTATTAGTTATACTTGAATTTGCTGTTATCAAAATCAAAATTGAGTTTTCTGGTTCAAGTACGTTACACATACACAGCGCAGATCCGCAAAAAATAAAAAAAAATACTGAATAAATGAACTGTTTATATACAATAAAACTCGTTCATTTGCAAATTCCATTTCATGGTCATTTGCATGGAAATGTTGTTGCACAAAGTGTTCAGTTGGCCAATATTGTTGTTGTGGTTATTTTTACAAAAAATAAAAATAAAAAGATTGTTTTTGTTTTGCTTTAAATCACACAAAACTTCAAATATAAGACAACACAACAGTAACAAAAGCCCACAGCTGAAGTCTTCCGTCACAAGTGATTTTCATCATTAACGTCATCGGCATCGTCATCGTCATTATGCGGCAAAAACTTTACAACAAGAAACTCTTCTACTTTTAAAACAGCAACTACAACATGAAATCCTCAATCCTGTCTGCAAATCGAACAAATGCAAGAGAAGAAGCTAAAGAAGCTTTTCTTATATGAAAATATATGCTAAAAAAGTTGTTTAGTTATTTTCAACTTTTATTGCATTTTTGTTTTATTTTAATGTGGTTTTTTATTGAAACTTTTAACGAAAGATACTACTGCAACAGTTAAACAGGGGAAAAAAAGCATGCTGATATTTAATCCAGATTTGAGGCTGAAAATGAAATTCTTTAGTATTGTGGCACGCAAAATATGTGGCTGAAAACAATACAAAAAAAAAAAAAAATAAGGCACGACATGGTCAAATAAGACACTTCACTTTTTTTCGCAAAAACTTTTTTTATTAATGATTTGTGGCCTTAGTTCACAAAAAAAAAACGAAAAGGCTTCTGTTTTTATTATTTTCTTCTTAATATTGCTGCTTTATTTTTTGTGGTTTATTCTTATATTATTATTTCTTTATAAGGACTTATTGTTATATTTGTATGTAAAGCTAAAATAAACTTTGCGACTAGGCCACTTTTATGCTGATACTCTACAGACTGCTTTTAAGTATCCTTCTTGTAACTGTTATTTGTTTTTTCCTAAATCTCATATCTATTTCACATATAACATACTTCATGATCCCGCAATTTTGATTAAGGAAACTATTTATAAATGAAAATTGAAATTTTTTCTTCCGATTAAATATTAGTGATTTTTTAAGAACTTTCGGATTTGATTGAAAAGAAAAACAAATAAAGTTTAAAGAAATGTTGCAGTCGTTAATTGAATCAAAAGAACGATCTATATAATTCAATCTTTAAAGAGGATTTCATGTAAATGTTGGCTACGCTTCAAATGGTTCATAAGCTGGGTCCAATTGTGGATAAATAACAAATACTTCAATATTGGCTTTCAATACATCAACCGTTGCGGGCTTGCCTCTATAGACATGAGCCTTCACATAGTCTTACAAAAAATTGTCTAAGGGCGTTCACCGAACTCGGCTCTCAATTGGGCCATTTTTTCTCGTAATATGTGGCATGTGGCACCATCTTGTCGAAACCAGACCAGCTCTTCCATTTTGTAATCATCGAATGGTAACGTTCGCCATTCACAGTAACGTTCATGTCTTTCCATGGGACACAGGCCCATAATCCACACCATAGAGTTTATTTTTCGCGATCCTTTCACAGCTCTTGCAATGCTTCTGGCTGCTCTTCACACCAAATGCGGCAATTTCACACCGAATAGCCGCCTTAAAATGTCGCCCAAACTGATCATAAAACGGAAGAAGTGCACGATGTACTTTCCTAACCGAGCATAAATTATATTATGAATTTTTATGACCCGATTGTTCTATCTTTTGTATATATGTACATACGGATTTTCATAAATTCAAAGGGATAAAGACTTAAAAATTCCATATACTTTTGAACGTGACTAATGTATTAGATACAAAACGGCGATCCAAATTTAAATATTTTTTTTTTTAAATTTAACAAAATGAATTAAACTTAATGCCTACACACAGAGAAAAACATGGTTATGGTATGGTTATAACAATCATCTTATGTTATCTATAACAATATATGGTTTAATTATTACTGTGGTTACGATAAACAAATTTTTGTTACCTTTTGATTAATTAGTTTTTTTTTTAGTTTTGATTAAATAGTTGCTATACCCCAAAAATGCAACCTGGTTGGTTTGAACTATATAATTTTTAAACCATAACTAAAGTTTTATTAGTATTCCCAAATAATATTGTATTTATAACCCTAATATATAATTAGTAAACAAATTATGATAATTTTGCTCGTATGTAATCAAAGTATGACTAAAACGAAACAAGTAAGTAGTTTTGTGTCTAGTTTTTTTTTAATTATTAGAATCTCATTTTACGCCTTTATTCTTCAAAAAATAATTATCTATGAATTGATTCATTATATGAGATATTGAATGCTTAAAAATTAACTAATAAATAATTGTGTGCTTGATTATAAGGTATGTGTATATAAAGAAATAAGATTTTTATGAATCTCACTATACTTATTTCGTTTATTTTATAATAAAATTTTATAATTTATAATAAAAATATCATTGATATTTATATGTTAGAGAATATTATGGTTAGAACCATATTATTGTTATATTATGATAATATTTTTATTCTTATTATGTTAATAATAATATGATTTGATTACAATCACATAATTCAATCATAATATGTTGCTCTTAGATTAAGGTTATCTCAACCATATTTTTTCTTTGCGTGTAGGGTATATTACGACTTTATTAGAAATTACAGATATTATTATATTAAAGATATTTCCAAAATTCAAAGGAAAACGATTTCATCAATATGACTCCTGTTGCTTAGCGACTTAATCCGACTATATTAGCCTTAAGAGTGTGGCTCATTTCTGGATTATATGCACAGCAAGGCTATTTAACTGCACCATAAAAGAAAAATTCATTGGGGTATAATCTCTGCTCCTGGGCAGCATTTAAACTATGTGCACAATAGACTAATTGCTTGTTGAGCTGTATTCAAATTCATTGCTTCCGTTTTAGGCCATAAAAACGGCTTTCGCCGTTGAATAAAATTGGGTTTTCAGCAGAATTTTCAGAAAAAATGGGCTCTTAAGAATCAAACTATCACACTATTCGTGGGTGCAGTAGTCTTTCGACAAGAACGTGTGCATTTTACGAATCCAAAATGCAGCTTTTTGTCAGAAAATCTGAATTTACTTTCAATTTCGATGTTTTATTGGAGCTTCTGAAATGCCCGAACTGAGAAGCCGTATCGAAGTCAGTGGTTTGAGCGAGATCTTTCTGCAAAATTCTCATAATACTTCTGCGTGAAATGCGCAGGTGTCCAGGTAGATAGAGAGTCAACGTTCTTGGACTGAGTTGAACACATTCGATAACAGCAGCCATTGGATGAACCTTAGCAATAGCGGTGGGTGCTTTATTTTGGACAACACTTCTCTTATACATACGCTCAATTAAGCAATATAGCGTTCGCTTTGGAAATAAATTTGCAGTATTTCCCAGCGTTGTAAAATCGCTAAACGACTTAATTTGTCAGAATTACATAAAATTTTAAAAGAAGTTGTTTTTACACCAACCAACAGGTATATGTACATACGCTAGCTACTTTTAGCTTCTTAGAAGTTATCAAGGCTAAATATGGTTGGAAATTCTATACAAAATATTAAGATATTTCACATTTTTTAATGGACGCCTAATTTACTGTTAATAACGGTACATTAAAAAAAAACTCTGGAGTGTCCTACACTCAACTTTACCATACCCAATAGAAACAGACATTTTTATGAATACATCACATAAAGAATATAAGTTCAAAGTATATTCGAATCGAAAAATTTATTTTTTTCTGTTTGGGGTCTTAAGTAAACTACCCCTTGCCCCTTCCCGACTTTACCCAAAAATTATACAGCTCTTCAGTTTCAGTGTAGACTTTTGGGGCAATAGTTTCACATTTATTAGGCTTTTTTTTCTTTCTTTTTTTTTCAAACTATAAATATAAATGCCAAAAGATATCCCAAATTAAAGAGCCTGTAATAAAATATTTGATTTAGTTAATTTACGAATAATATTAACTTAATATATTTTTTTTTACTCTTGTTAGTTTTTAAATTTTTATTATTTTTTAAATAATTTTAAAAAATAATCACACAACCATGTAGGGTATTACATTAATCCTTTCATCATCGCCAATAGTATTTATACCTGTTTGTTACTTACTTCTTGTCTTTGTTGTATTTTATTAGTTGTTGGCTTGCGAGGTATTTTGCTCTATATTTTGTTTTTTTTTTTTACTTATTTTTTCCTTGACAGTAGATTATCAATCACCGGGCTTCATTGTCTCCTTTTTTGTTAGTATAATTCCGTTGTAAACAAAAACAAAACACAATCAAACCGAAAAATGTGGTTGTTGAACTGGTTCTGCTTGATGTGTGGCTGGAGTGCATGGATAAATATAAAAATATAAAAAAAGTTAAATAAATATTTTATATAGAACATCAAAAATGCAAAAAGAAAGAAAACGGTGTTGCACTCTCTCGGCAACAAATATTTATTTGTAATGACACATAAACTAAAACAAGAAAATAGTATGAATAGTCGAAAGTAAAGATGCGCTAAAACATTGATTTTGAAATTTTTATTTTGTTTTAAAATCTCTAGCTGTAGTTGTTCGTAAAGATAGACGTTGTTAGTTTTTAAGATAAATTAAATATTTTTTAAACTCTAAAACTTTCTCATATTAAAATTCAGAAATGGGCTAGTAGGTAGTGTGCTAGTCTATCATTCCGGGGTTGTGGGTTAGATTCCTTCCAAAGATTCTGGAATTTTGCAATATAAGTTGGCAGGAAGACCAAGAAGGAGCTTGGATATAATCTGGGAACCCACAAACGGTTACAGGTCACGTACTCTCAAGTATTATCTGGCCAAGTTAAAAATCACGGTAAGCCGATACTTGCAGACTGTGCTTTGAAAAAGGTTACCGGAACAGAAGGCTTTGGACCACGGGTAGGCACATATTATATGCTGTGAAGCGTAGCCTTAACCTCTTCTCTTAGACCGAAGTGTAGAAAACGTAAATTTCTTCATATTAGAAACTTATTTTTAGACAATATATTTAATTTTTAATAAAAAATTACAAAACAAATTTTCAATAAATACTACATTAGGATTTCCTAAAAACAGAATAACAGAAAGATCAGTTATGTAATTCATGTTTTATAAGTTTTATAAGTGAGAACAACTTAAAATTTTATTTTTAATATAATAATAGTTAGAATAAGCACATGGGAAGTATATGTTCCAAGCGCCGGAATCAGCCACACTCAAAACACTTATACTTAGTTTATCTATTCTTTTTTGATCCACAATCTTCACAGCGATTAGTTTAGCTTAAAGCTGTTCCAAGTCCATTATCCGTATAACCAATCATTGCGGGAGTTATAAGTGGCTTGCATTAGACACAGTCATATGTTTACATGAAGATATAGGATCTCAAAAAGTTACACTTTTACTAACATCGGTCTCATAGACCGAAAGCTCAAAATGCACAACTCTGAGCTACAGAAAGCTTTCAGTATGTGTTCGGTCTGTGAGACAGTATGTTAGTAACGGAAGGTTAAGCAAATGTTAGCAATTAATATAGACTCTTTGATGAGGAAGGATGTGGCATGTATCGCCCGACTTAAATCACACTAATCGAGAGTCAAAGCACGTGTCTCAATGAAAGTAAGGTAGTCGTAAATTACCAGTGCGATACCAGGAATCATTGAGGACTGAAGGGTGTCGAAAAGGGGCCCATGAAGTTAGTGGTCTTCTTCGGTATCCCCCCCTACGAAACAAAAAAAAAAAAAAAATCAGAAATCAAACCAGCCTCTTATTTATGTACTTGTGTTTAATAAATTCTTTTTCTATTTTCTGGCAAACTGAAACAACCAACTTATATTTAAAAATTTCCTCATCTGTCGAGGAGGTTATAAAAACGACATTCCTTAATAAGTGACATTTTATGTTATGCAACTTGCAACAAGTATAAAAAAAGTAATTCTTTAGCATTTTATATTCCTTTTAGCGTAAAAATTAAAGTTAATAGCAAAAAAAAAGCACAAATATACTTAGGCAATGTTTGCTGTCTTATTTTGAAGCAATTGATTTACCAATTCTTTATAGGCGTGTTTTTCTTTAAATTTTTATTCTTGGCTTTCAAGAAAGTTAGTGCTTTTAATACAATATAAGCAATTTTATGTTAATCTCATAATTTATAATCTGAGAGTTAATTTTTGATGCAGTTATTTCTCATTTCATATTTTTAGGGTTCCGTACACAAAGTGTAAAAACGTAACCCTATTGTTTTCGCTACAATGTCTGTACATCTGTCCGTCTGTCAGCGCCTTTTATCTCTGAAACCGTAATAGGTAGACTCTTGAAATTTTCACAGATGATGTAAGCTGTTGCCGCTATAGCAACAAATACTAAAACTTATAGGGTGTTCCAATAGAGAGGTGTTATTAACAAATATGTGCATATTTCATGAACTGTAGGTGGGATACACTTGAAATTTACATACAGTAATTAAAACTTAGTTCACTATATAAACAACTATAAAAAAATAAAACTAAAAATTAAAGGGTGATCCGATAGTGGTATGATTTGGTAGGTAGACTCTTGAAATTTTTTTTTGTATAGCTGTGGCCGCAACAAAAATTAAAACTTATAGGGTGTTCCGATATAGAGGTGTTATTCACGATTATGTGTTTATATCTTGAACTGTAGGAGGCATACACTAAAAATTTACAAATAGTAATTAAAACCTAGTTCGCTTTATAAACAAGTCTAAAAAATAAACCTAAAAATTAAAGGGTGTTCCGGTAGTGGTGTGATTTGCATGTATAAGGCCTAAGTTTTGAACCATAATAGGTGACTCTTGAAATTTTCACAGAAGGCGTATAACAGTGGCCACTATAGTAAAAAATACTACAACTTATAGGGTGTTCCGAAAGTGACTTGTTATTTGCCTGTATATCTTTATTTCTTGAGCTATAGGAAGCAACCATTTAAAATTTGCAGTGATTTGAACTATGTTCGCGTTATAAGCAAGTATACATATTAAACCTAAAAATTAACGCGTGTTCCGTTAGTGACGTGATTTTTATGTGTATATGGCATAGGTTTTGAACGATAATAGGTAGACTCTTGAAGATTTTACAGAATAAGAATTACTATGGCCACTATAACAAATAGTAAAAATTAAAGGGTGTGCCGATAGTGACGTAATTTACATGCACATTGACTAATTTTTTAACCATAATAGATAGATTCTTGAAATTTTCACAAAGGTGTATTACTATGACCCCCATAAAAACAATAAAAATTTAAAGGGTTTTGTCGGCAATGATGTGTTTTGCATGTATAACGACATATTTTTTGAACCGTGATAAGTAGACTCTTCCAGTTTGTATAGAAGATTTGATGCCATGGCCGTTATGACAATTACTAAAAATTAAAGGGTGTTCTAACAGTGACATGTTTTTCACGTATAGTAACTTATTTTTTTTGATAGTAATAGGTAGACTCTTGATATATTCATAGAAAGAGTATTGCCATGGCCGCCATAGCAAATAACAAAATTAAAGGGTGTTCCGACAGAGACATTATTTCTACGTAAATAGCCTTATTTTTTGAACCGTAATAGGTAGCTTCTTTAAATGTTTACAGTAGATGTTGCACTTCGGCCGCTGTGACAATTACTAATATCTAAAGAGTGTTCCATCAGTGACATGTTTTTTTAAAATATTTATTTAATAAATTTTAAAAAGGAGTTTTTCGTTTTTTAGAAATAAATAATGTTATATATGGGTATTTCCATGCCAAATCAATTTATTGAAACTTTTGTTGTTTGTATTCTTTGACTTTCAAAAGCCAAATATCACTTTAAAAAAATTCAGTTTTTAGCTTACAGTTATCAAAATAGGAAAATATCGTATTTTTGCATATAAGTTCGAGGATTAATTACATTCTTATTTTAAAGGTCTATAGGCCCTAGAAAGTTGAGTAATAGCTCATTTTAAAGGGGGTTTTTATAAAACTTTTTTTTTTTAAATATAAGAAAATGTTAAAAATTATTTTTTTCATGACTGATATCAAATTAAAGCGAATGAGATCCCCCTAAAGATCCCCTAGGGCTTATAGAACTGAAATAAGAATATATTTAATCCTCGAGCGTATATGCAAAAAAACGACATTTTCTGACTTTTATAGCTGTATAGCTAAAAAACTGTAAGAGATAATTTTTTTTAAATTACATTTGGATTCAGAGGGTCAAGGAATATAAATAACAAAAGTTTCAATAAAATCTGAAGTATTCATTTTGAGTGCCTTTTCAAGTTGACCTGGAATTACCCATATTAAAATTCCAAATATAATTTTTTAAAGTTGTTTATAACCATTGAGGGAGAAGGGCGATCTGATTCGCTTCTCCTCCTACATTAATAATAATAGAACCCTAGGGACTCTCCCATTTTCTCACATCTAATAAAAAAAATAATCAATGCAAAATCCTAGCACCCTAAAACAAATGGAAGGCAGTACTCATCAATGTTTAGTTTTCACAAATTTTTGTAAAACACTTAACTTATGGTTTCACTACGTTTCACTAGGCTGGCGCTACGTACCATACATCTCACGAAACCATCGAATTATTAAAATGCTTTTTGGGTGTTAATGTTATTTCAAGAAATATACCTGTGTCTAGGATTTAAGGCCGATCCATTTAATTTCTTTGGTTTTTTTTCTTTGTGGGTACTTTAAGTCTTTATGTTTTGCAGACAACCCAACAACTCTTGCGCAGTTGGAGATCAACTCAACTATTGCCTTTAATGAAATAACACCAAAATGTGTCTTATAATAACAATATTATGATTGTGTACAACCATATAATTCAAACAATGTCGTAAAACATTTAGGTAACAATTATGTTTTTATTTATGTGCATATGTGTATAGTCAAGTCTGTATGTGTTTCGCGGTAACCACTTGACTTTGACTTTTATAATCTCTGTTTTTTCACTAAACTTTAGATAGTCGATTGGAAGAAACAAACACACTTGTTGAAAGCTGTTACTATACATTGTGATCTGCTTATTATTATTTTTGTGATTTCGTTTCTCAATATTATATTTCTTCAAACCAGATGTTAAATTTTTAAAACTTCAATTATTTTGGCAATATACGTAAAACAAATTTAAATCCACAGACACTAAAAAATTGCTACTACTATTACTACATACTATTTCTTATTTAGTTTGAATTTTTGCTTGGTGGGTAATTAACAAACATCAATTAGTTTTTTATTAACATTTCGTTGGTCTATTAAATTCATTTAAAGGTTGTTTTCTTTAAATCACTTATATAACGTATCTTACAAAAGCTAATTAATACAACGTACTAAAACGAGTGCATTATCAAGTGATTGATCATTTCTTTTGTTTTTGCACCCTGATACTACTCTATGAGCAGTAGCAGGTCATAAAAAGCGTTAGCGAACCTTGATTAAGTCGTCAACTTTTGTTATTACAATCTACAAAAATATTTGATAAAATGTTGTATTAGGGGAAATTAAAACAACACAATAATTAGATTTATAATAGAGTGGTGTCATAATAATAATGACCTTTCTTAACCGATTTTCATTTTTTTGATTTGTTAGGTTTTGTTTATCACTCGGTTTATTATATTTACGTTTTAAAGAAAAAAAAGGGAAAATATGTATTTTGACAATAGCAGAATGTAATTTATTTTCTATACCTCAACATCCTAAAAAGAAAAGGAAACACACATTGATGAGGGCCTTATTGGCATAGACCATACTTAATCATACGTAACCTCAGAGAAACAAGTCCAATATTTTTTTTTGAGAAATTATGCATCCCGAGAACTTCTTTCACAATAGTATATATGCAAAGAGGTCCAAATTGAATCATCCAATTTTGCTCAAGATCATCCTGAAGAAAAATGATTTTGATGATTTTGAGTGATTTAATTAGACCTTTAATATTTTATTCGTTAAGTGAAAAATATGATAACCGTCAAGTGGCTACCGCCAATGTTGATACAAATTATTCTCCGTTTTATGACATTTACCATAATTTCGAAGTATTGGCTTCCTAATAGGGCGATTTTGGTGGCCGTGCTAGATCAATAAAACGATAAATTACGCGAATAGGAAACGCTTTCTTTACAACATCCAATATCGCTTCTGAATATCCATTATATCTTTTTTAGAACCACGCCCCAAGTCGTTTGTAATGTCCGTGTAATGTTCGCCAATATCAGTAACCGTATTGCCATGGTATCGTCAAAAAATCTGAATAATCGAGTGAACACCTCTCGTGCATCATACGCAGATTTTTACCGCCCTAGAAATGAAGATTTAGCATATTGTCATAACCGCTTATTCAACTCAAAATCGTCGTCTTAGTTGTTGAGGATTGCTCTACAGTAATTTATACACGACTGAAGGTCAGCAGGCATTAGATGTTGTACTATTGTCCTGCACATTGTACAGGAACATTTATAAGTCTTTCAGTAAATCTGTGGCAATTTATCTGCTTGCTGTTTCTTTGTTTTCAGCGACAGCGGCAGCCACAGTCGCAATAATCTCGTTAGAGAGATCAGTTTAATGGTACCACACCAATTCAATCCACACCTTGTACTCAGTACAATTAAGTAGGGTAAAATGTGTCCTTTTAGGATTCATATACACATATATTGGAATAACTATTTTCAGTATGTTGTTATTTTGTAGTTTTATTTAATCAAAATTAAAAGATATGAAAAATTTTATAATAAAGATAAAGTTTTCATTTAATGCTTTTGCTTAATATTAAGATATTATGGTTTTGCTTCATATTAATATATTTTAATGATTGCTTTTAATGGAAATTCGCTATAACGATTTGAACTGTAATATTCGTTTTTGTTTTTTCTTTGACAAAGTTGCAATTGCACACCTACTTTAGGTAAAAATAATTTTAATTAAGAAATATTGGATTTTCATAGACTTCAACACTTCATACTTAATTAAATTTCAACCCATATGTAGATAATGCAACATTTTTTAACTTCTTAAGTACGTTGAAGCTGTAATCAACAATTTTTATCTAATAAATCATACAAGTTTTTGACATTTTCTAAAATATTTATTAAGAAATTACACATACTTACATATAGTATATGAGTACGAGTGAATTAACACATTTATTTTATATTTATGTATGTTAGTATTTGTATTCGTATTCGTATTTGTATTTGTGGTTTTATATTTTATTATAAATTTCCTATTTGGTTAAAAAGCTTTTAAATTTCGTTTATATATCTTTCAACAAGTTTAACTAATTAATTAGCAAACTAATAAACATCGTTATAAAATACTTAATTTTATTTTATTTTATATTTCAATATCATTATTTGGTGCTTGGTAAATAGGTATGTACATATGTGATATGTCTCGGTATTTTTATTAAAAAAAAGCGTAAAGACACAAAAATACCTCCGAATAGTTGATAAAAATACAAACCAACAACTTTACAGACTAAATGGTTTCATTAAATAATTTAAACGCATTTAAAGTCAATTAAAACAAAAAATCTCTTTAAATTAAAATAATAATAATAAATACATGCAATTTTTTATTTGATCAAAAATTTCAAGGCCACTAGAGCAAGCGTACCCACACAAATCCATGATCTGTGAGCACTGGTTTTGTTTTTTTTTTAGAATATTATTTGTTATTATTTCATAAGTAGACAAAAAACTTGATAAGATTAGAATGAAAAACTAATTTTTATTTCCCCAAAATAGTTTTTAATCATCAATTCATACTCTCCTTCATGTATATATACATAAAAACAAGTTTTGTCATCAATTAAAGGTTTTATTTAGTTTTAAATTAAATTTCAATTAATTTCTTAATTCATACAAATAAATATTTGTTTAAAATATTTAATTAAATTTAAATCTAAATCAAATTAAAACCCTTAGTAAGCGTTTCTCTAGTTGGGGATAGTGGCACTAGACCAAAGACAACCACGCAAATCCCTGAGTGTCTGTGAACACACATAAGGGGTGATCCATTTCCAGGTTCCCTACTTTTTTAAAGAAAAAAACAAAGAAAATTCATATTTAATGGAGAATGTTTATTATCATTTGAAAGAACATTCTTTGGCATTTATTTTTTAAAGATTATGTCTATCAAATGTTGGCCGATGCTACGTCGCAGTTGGTCCATTCGTTGAGTTCAATTTTCGATGACTCGATCGAGCATTTCGACTAGTATCTGGCGAATGAAAAGCGTGCTGCTTTCCTCCAAGGCCTGAATTGAAGCGGGTTTTTCCGCATAAACTTAAGAGTTTAAATATCCCCACAGGAAAATGTCTAACGGTGTGATATCACACGATTTGGTGGCCAAACGACCGGCCCAAAACGTGAAACTATGTGCTCACCGAAATATTCTCTCAATGAATTCATTGATTTATGCGATGTGTGAGAAGTAGCGCCGTCTTGCTGAAACTAAATGTCGCCGAGATCACGAGCTTCAATTTCAGGCATCAAATAGTCGGTTTTCATGCACGATAACAGTCGCCATTGACGGTTACGTTCGCACCGGCAACATTTTCAAAGAAATATGGACCGATGATTCTACCGGCCCACAAAACACACCAAACCGTTCTTTTTTCTGGATGAAGTCGCAGCTCTTGAAACTCTTCAGGTTGCTCTTCATCCCAAATACGGAAATTTTGTTTGTTTACATACCCATTGAGCCAGAAATGGGCCTCATCGCTAAACAAAATTTGCCTCGAAAACTTCGGATCATCTTGGATCTTTTCAAGAGCCCATTGATCGAAGCGATTTAGGCATAAATCCTTCTATTATTCCAAACAATACTAAACAAAAAATAACATGGCAGCATGACACGACTCACACGTGAACTGTCAAAAAACGGCTATTTAAAAAAGCACCTCGAAATGAATCATCCTTTACAATTGCAAATATACTCTAGGCTTAAGCAAATTTGATTTCCGTACGGAAAGAGCTGATTGTACTTTGTATTATACATATGCAGTGGAGAACGAAGGTGAAAAAATATTTTCTATAAAAATAACTCTTGCAAAAAACCCGACTTCAAAGCAGATATATGGGCATCAATAAACTAAAAATTCAAAGGAAAGTGATCTGTAAGAAGTAGTACCCAAATAAAATAATTTTATACTTTTATTGCTCTAACGGACATAGTAAGATACGTTCTGTATATTCACATGTCTCTCCATAACGGTTCAAGAGATAAAGCCATATACGACAAATTACTTCAGATATGAGAGTACCCTTTATTTTCTTCACAATTATTATTACTGACACAATAATAAAAAGTTACGGTTCCAAAGAGAGGGCCATATAGATTAAATAATATCACCTATTGGGGCACCCTTTAATGCACAATTTTAAATTAAACACTTATTTAAAAGGACAGATTCTTTGTAAATTTCAACTGTCTGTCTATAACGGTTCAAAAGTTTGGCCATATGCATCAATTTACATCAACTATTAAGCAACTTATTGATTTTAAATATTTATACATGTGATTATATCAGACATAGTAGTGGAGATTCTGTATAATTTTCAAATGTTTGTCTATAACGGTTCAAAAGATACGAATAGATAGCTCAAATTCCGTCAATTATTTAGTTACCAAATTTTAATTTTATACTTGATATTATACCGGACTTCTTTATATAGGTTCTTTGTAAATTTCAACGTCTCTCTGTTACTGTTCAAAAGTTTTGCCATCTACATACATCAAATTACATCAACTATTGGGACACCCTTTAATTTCTAATTATAAATATTTAATTTTTAATTATAAATATTGGACATTCTGTCAAATTTCCAAGTGATTATCCTACAATGGTTCAAAGATAGGGCCATATATTTAAATTGACGTGACGTATGGGGACTCTCTTTAATATTTAAGTTTATTTTTTATTATTTTCTGTTATTGGCAGCTAAAGTGATATGCAGTTTTTTTTAATTCTAAGATGGTACCCTTTATGGGTCATAATACACATAATAAACATGACACGTTTTAATTTTTAAATTTAATTTTTTTAAATTTAAAAATATGTAAAGTTAAAATTTTCAAAAACATTCCAGAAATGACTAAGATCTGGGCGCACAAATGTGAAAAAAGCAACATTCAGTCGAATTGATAACCTCCTTCTTTTTTTGAAGTCGGTACGCGTTGTATTATAATAGTAATTTAAAAGAAAAATTATTTTTTTTAATATAGTGGTCCATTTTTTATTACTTTTGGCCAAAATTACATAAACAGCGAAAAATTTGTAATATTTCTTTCGATTTTTTTTAAGATAAAATAATTATATATTTAGATATGAATGGTGTTAAGTATATAGAATTGAAAAGAGTTGGTTTTAAATAATAAAATAATTAAAAATAATTATTTTTAATGCTAAAAATAAAAATAATACGAAATGATACGAAAAATACCATGATTAAGTTAACCATAACCTAAGAGCAACATATTATGATTAAATTAAATTAAATGATTGTAGTTAAACCACATTGTTGTAAATATAAATATTATATAGTTTAATTGAATAATTATATGATTTAAAACTATGAAATGTCATATGGGATATGGGAGTTTATTATACCCTTCACCACAGGTGGAAAGGGTATATATAAATTTGTCATTCCGTGTGTAATTTCTCCAATATTAATTTCCGACCTCATAAATTATATATATCCTGGATCCTTATAAATAGATGTCCGTCTGTGTTCGGGTTGAAATAAACTTTGCCAAGGCACCCGAAGAGATACAGAAAATTTAAGAACACGAATCTGCCAGTCATAGTTTCAAAAATTTCGCTATTGAAACTCAGCAACATCAGACCACTCAATTGGAGGCAGCTGGCAAAAAACCACGCCTACCTATAGTTTTTTTTTTTAATTTTTTAAATTTTTTCATGTTATTTTTATTTTTTTTTCGGTTGTAATGATTAATTGAAATTTAATATAACTTAACAACATTTATTTGTAAGTAATACTGCAATAATTTTTCTCTTTTGTTGTTTTTGTATTCCAAAATTTACTGAAATAAAATTATAGACACAGCCCTTGAGAAAGTCGACACACAAGCGACGAAACGTTAGGTAAAATTGTAATTAAATTGTTTTAATTACGTTGGAAACTGTAGGCCTAATTAGCTGAATTTTAAAACAAACAAAAAATTTTCACGTTGATACACTATTGGCAATGATTCTCTTTGGCTTTTTTTTGTTAAATAGATATTAAACCGCGACCAGAAAAAAGACTAAGAAAAAAATTTTCCAAAAAATTTTTTAAAAAATAATTTAAAAGAATTCCAAAAAAATGTTCAAAAACATGTTTGTACAAAAAATTTTTCTAATCTTTTTCCAAAAAAAAAATTTCGCGAAACTTTTTACAAGCGATTTTCGAAATATTAAAAAAAATTTCTATATTTCTATGAAAATTATGAATATAACATAACACACTCGTATATATACATATATAGAGTCACAAGTTTTTTGATTGGTTTTAAAACCAATTCACCTAGATGCATTAAACACATATACGACATCAGAACACCGACTACAAACTGACAAAAATTGGTTCCGAGATGGTGGTTTCAGTGTGACACGATTAAGGCCATGATTCACTATCATACTTAGTGTAGGACCAATAGTTGACAGTGGTAGCGCACTACGTCCATTTATATATATATATTATAATATATATATATATATATATATATATATGTCTGCCTTAAAATTAATTCTCTGTGTGTTTGGTGTATTAATAATTTGTAACATTTCTAATATGTAACGACGTTTATAATTGTTTTCTGAATTTAGTACTGAAACATTATCAAAATTGGGATAGTGATTTAATTCAGCACAATGAGAAGATAATGCTGTTTTTTGCGAATTAATATTCCTATATTTTTGGTCTGATTTATGTCCTGCTATTCTAGTTTTAAGTTTATTTTTCGTTGTGCCTACATATACTTTATTACAATTTTCATTTTCATTTCCGTTACAAGGTATTTTATATACTATATTTGACAAGTCTAATTTTTGGATTCTATCTTTAGTGTTACTGAATAATTTGTTTAGAGTATTTTGAGTCTTAAAGCCATTTTATATTTAGTATTATCAAAGATTTTATATTTTTCTAAACGTTCAGATATTTCTGGTACATATATTAAAGATTTATAAATTTTTTGTTCTATAATATCTCTTGTATTTTGATTACTTCTTCTCCCATATTGATTTATTAATCTATTTGTTAATTGTTTTGGAAAATTATTATCATTTAAAATATTTCTTATTTTTTCCTTATTATTTTTATGGAATTCTTTATTACTAATTGTCAGAACCCTGTCTATTAAATTTTTAGCTGCGTTAACTATTATTCGTTTACAATGTTTCGAATAATAGTTAATAATTCTTCCGGAAGACGTTGGTTTTTGATACCAATCTATTAATATGTCATTGCCTCTCCTTATGAGTAATGTATCTAAATACGGAAGTCTAAAATCAGACTCTATCTCAACTGTAAATTTAATGTTAGGATTAAATTTATTAAATGTCGTTAGTAAATTGTCAATTGCCCTATCGGATATTATACAATATAAATCATCTACATATTTAGTCAATATTATTGGTTTAATACTTAACTTTTCAATACTTGTGTCTAGTAGTTTCTCCATAACAATATCTGCTACAATTGGGGACGCAGGAGATCCCATAGGTAGTCCTTTCTCTTGTTTATAAATTTTATTATCGTATTTAAAATATCTGTTATCTTCAATACAAAATTTTAAGATACGTAAAAACAAACTTTTTTCTATACTTGTGTGTCTTTCTATGATATCCCACTTTTCTTCAATAGTACTAATTGCTAAATCAACAGGTATACTAGGAAATAATGAAACTACATCTAATTTTAATCGTCATCTTTTTATTTTTTGATTTACTATTTTATCTTTAAATTCTAGAGAGTTTTTAATGTTATATTTTGAATGTTCCGTTATCTTTTTTAAAATGTTTGTAATATATTTACATAATTCGTAAGAAGGAGTATTGACACATGAGCAAATAGGTCTTAAAGGAAATCCTTCTTTATGAATTTTTGGTAGTCCATACAATCTAGGTGCATTAGATACATTTGTTTTCAATTTATTTTTGTCTAAAGTTGAAATAATTTTTAATCTGAAGAGTTCTTCAACAAAACCGTTATTTATATTTTGTAATTTGTTAGTGGGATCTCTATTTAATATTTGATAATTTGTTCTTCTAAAATATTATTAATACGTATACTATAATCCTGTTTACTTATTGCTACAGAAGCGTTACCTTTATCTGCTTTTAATATAAGTATATCTTTGTTCCTTTTCAAAATTTTTCAGCTTCTTTTACCTTATCTAACATATATTTAATCTATACTTGTTAGTCTCATTTTGTTTAAATGGTTATCAACTACTGTGGTTAACTTTGTCCTTGCTATTTCTTGTTCTTCTTTAGTTTGTAAAGTCTGTATAAAATCTTCACCATCTGCTATCATTCTTAATGTGGGCAAACTTTCTTTTTTAACGGGTAGTGCGTGCTTTTGACCTAGTGAAAAAACCCACTGTACATCTGCCGGAATATCTTTGTTAGTCTTGTTAACAAACCATTTTTCGTTGTAACTTAAAACCTAGTTCTTTCTTTTGTATATTATTAAGACAATTAAACTTCAAATTGTAAAAATTCTTCCATCTCTTCTAATGTTAAAAATTCTCCTAATTTTCTTTTTATATTCACTATCTCAATTTGAAAATGTTTCAGTAAATTATGTTTTTCCTTTAATGTTATTTTCAAAACTTTGTTATGTAAATCATGTGTATACTTAAAAATATATATACCAGAAATATCTGAACGTTTAGAAAAATCTAAAATCTTTGATAATACTAAATATAAATGGCTTTTAAGACTCAAAATACTCTAAACAAATTATTCAGTAACACTAAAGATAGAATCCAAAAATTAGACTTGTCAAATATAGTATATAAAATACCTTGTAACGGAAATGAAAATGAAAATTGTAATAAAGTATATGTAGGCACAACGAAAAATAAACTTAAAACTAGAATAGCAGGACATAAATCAGACCAAAAATATAGGAATATTAATTCGCAAAAAACAGCATTATCTTCTCATTGTGCTGAATCAAATCACTATCCCAATTTTGATAATGTTTCAGTACTAAATTCAGAAAACAATTATAAACGTCGTTACATATTAGAAATGTTACAAATTATTAATACACCAAACACACAGAGAATTAATTTTAAGGCAGACACAGATAATGTAGCTCAAATTTACAGACATTTAGTAAATAAGAAATAATTTAATTACTGTTTGTACTTGTTTAAAAACTTTTTAATAAGTTTATGACAAAAATTTTTTTTAAATATGTTACTTTGAAGAAAATTTTTTCAATACTTTTTTAATTGTAATTTTTCATAACGTTAATTTGTTAATTTTTCCTGATGATGCTACACAAAGGAGTAGCGAAATATCGAAAAAATAAAAATTAAAATTATTTAAAGACCTAAAGCTTAAATAAAATAATTAAATTAATATATATATATATATATATATATATATATAAGTCTTTAAGTCTTTATATATATATATATATATACTTAAAATTTGCAGACAGTAATTTAATCTAGGTTTTCGTTAGAAGGAAGTATACAATATTAAACCTAAAAATTAAAGGGTGCTCCGATAGTTACGTGATTTGCATGTATGTATATGGCATAGGTTTTGAACGATAATAGGTAGACTCCTGAAGTTTTTACAGGAGGTGCATTACTATGGCCACTATAACAAATAGTAAAAATTAAAGGGTGTGCCGACGGTGACGTGATTTGCATATTCATTGACTAATTTTTTAACCATAATAGATAGACTCTTGAAATTTTCACTAAAAAATGGTGTATTACTATGACCCCTATATAAACAATAAAAATTTAAAGGTTTTTCCGACAGTGACGTAATTGCATGTATAACGACATATTTTTTGAACCGTAATAAGTGGACTCTTCCAATTTGTATAGAAGATGTGTTGCCATGGTCGTTATGACAATTGCTAAAAATTAAAGGGTGTTCTGGCAGTGACATGTTTTTTACGTATAGTAACTTATTTTTTAGTAATAGGTAGACTCTTGATATATGCATAGAAAGAGAATTGCCATGGCCGCCATAGCAAATAACAAAATTAAAGAGTGGTCCGACAGCGACATGATTTGTACGTAAATAGCCTTATTTTTTGAACCGTAATAGGTAGACTCTTTAAATGTTTACAGTAGATGTTGTACTTTGGCCGCTGTAACAATTACTAATATCTAAAGGGTGTTCCATCAGTGACATGTTTTTCACATATATTACCTTATTTTTTGCACCGCGATAGGTAGGCGCATGTATATTACTATAGATAGTGTATTACCATGGCCGCTATAACAAAAATTAAAAGGGTGTTCTAACAGTGATGCAATTATGACTTTAATTTTAAAATTATAGGGTGACTCATAAGACATGAAAAAATTAACAACTTTAATTTTTTAAAGTTGTACTAAACATAGTACGGAACCCTAAGTGTGTGAGTCTAACTCGCACTTGACTAATTTATTATAAACGTTATGGATAATTATCATAATATTAAATAATTAATATTTAAATTTCCAAAAACTTTATAAATAAATAAATAGATTGGTTTTTAGTATCATATCTCGTCCAGCCACTTACGAAGTTCGCAACGGAAAATAAAATAGTCGAAATGTTGTTAATGACTTCTTAGCTTTTTTGTTATTTTGAGAATAAAATTGCTTAGTTATTTTATGGTAACTACAAAGTTACGTTTACAACAAAATATTTTGTTCTATTAATTTCGATATAGAAGCTGTTGCTTTTGCATTCTACGGAAGCTAGTTGGACTCAGTCAGTTGCGTTAGACTTATAAAAATTTAACGTTGGAACAAAATATAAAAATATCTGTAACCATTTCTAATGATGCCTTGTTAAATGTTAAATTATTTCTATTTTCATAAACCTACAATGCAATAACGTTAAATATCTTTGTAATGTGATATTCGCCGTCGTAGATTTTGTAGCTGTAATTTTTAACTTAAAAATTATTTTCACGTTTAACATCACGAGGCTCCATAAGAGTATTATGGAGTATAAGTTAATAAGTAACGCTGGTACTTAAACAATAATTTTGATGCTGTGAGTCCTAATGGATTTTAGCTACTGCCTAATTTTATTGTAGTTATAAATACGAGTATAATACATTAAAAAATACAAATTCGCTACGTGTGTCCTGCGTTGCAATGCTTGTCATCTTTAAAATTGTATTTTGTACTTAACAACTTGTGTATTATTTTATCAACACTGCCAGTTAAAGTGTTGATTCAGTGCCATTTTAACAGCTAAAACAACAAAATTCTTGTATATAAAAAACCATATAAATTAAATATGTATTACATTATATTTTAGTGTATTTTCCTTTTTATCTTAGACATCCTAAATTTTAAGCTATTTAGAGTCTCATTAAATTTTTAAACACGTATCACACGTAAACACTTTATTTTGCAAAACACAGCATACAAAAAATGCACGAATGCAAAAGAAACAAAATTAATACTTTAGGATTGCAGAAAAACTAATCTTAAAGTAGGTATTTTTAATTTAATTTCTACATGTCAGCAAACACACCAAAACTCATAAAGATATACCCCTGCTGACAGTCTGTCTGTTGGAAAATCTTGTGGCATTTCTTAATTGTAAATAAAAAAATGTTTAAATCTCTAGAGAGATTTTTTCTGGAAAATTTTCGTTACTTTTCATTACTTCAATTACTTCACACTGATATTGCCGAAATGTTATAGAGTTAAATAGCGACTATGAAACCAATATTTTGAAATCGACAGCCATTCAGTTTTTTTTTCATATGCACACTGATACTTATATAATGATTTAAAAAAAAAAACATTTGTTTACCCTACCATAGCTATATTAACACAAAAACGTAAATCATTTTTTTAAATCGTTTTAAAAATTTAACCATTATAACTACACACTACGAATAGTTTCATTCTACGTTTTTCGAATAGGTATGCATCGATCGCACTCTTTCCTTCAGACCGTGCTATTAACCCAAATTATAAATACACTGACTAGCTTACCCCGTAGTAATCAATTTCAGTGAATTTTTAATTTGGGTTAATAGCACGCTACGAATGAAATATTAAAATTATTTAAAATTCATTTAATTTTCCTTTATTTATTTGAATGCTGCTTTCCATTTAAATTTCTCGATACACTCATTGGTTGTGCTCTAGTCTATGAGACTGGAGGTTGCGGGATCGGTTTCCAGAGTAGTACCGAAAAAATGCATTTTTTTCGCAATTTTTATTTATTGTATCTTCAATATAATTGAACTATCAATAATTACTCATATCTTAAGTCTAAAAATATACTTGTTAAGTCCAACCAGTGCTGGACAAAAAATGTATGTTTCACGGTTACTGTAATTTGTGGGTTATCCCTCTGATGTACGGATGAGAGAAGCAGTGTCCCTCCTTCTTAGTCGAATGTAACCAGGTTCAGTTAGTATGTTACGGGCCAGTGGATTCGGATGAGTTTCAAGCTTCTTTAAATACCTTATGGAAAGTTTCGCTATTTCTGCGTTAACTGATGGCACGTTTAGATCTTTATGGATGTTCGAATTTTTTATATACCAGGGAGCAGATGTAATTATACGAAGAATCTTATTTTGGCGCCTTTGAATTTTTTCTACGTTGGTAGCTGAGGCAGTGCCCCATAATTGAATGCCATAACACCATATTGGTTTTAGAATTGACTTGTATAATAAAAGTTTGCAGTCTAAAGCTAGAGCAGAATTTCTGCCAATTAGCCAGTTTAGTTGGACTGCTTTCAACTTCATTTGTGTAAACATGCATAAAATAAATTTAATAAAATTATAAAAAGTAAAATATTGTCAAGATAACTTTCTTAATTTTTAATATAAAATTCCTTCTTAAAGGCGTTGAATTCTAGCACACAATTTTGGAGGGCCTTCTGGAACGCTTAGCTGTAGGAAACGAATTTGGAAGGCCTACTGCGCAATGACAATGAGTATGAAATGCGACTAGAAGGCCTAATGTTTACTAAAGAAGGAGTAAAGATGGTTTCTAGAAGACCATAATAGTACTCCTTTTTACCGCTGGGCTGATGACGAAATAAATACTAAGTAATTTAGTAGTCGTTGTTAAAATAGAAACCAAGCAACACGTTTAGCATGTGTGTGTCGATGTTGTATAGGAAACGAAAGAGATCACTCGAGACATAAGCAGTAGCAATAATTCAACGTGCATCGAGTCGTTGCTTGTCTAACTAATTCTATATCTGCCTACTGTATATATATCAAGGCACAATCGAAGGTAACGCTCTTACAAAAATAGGGATCATTAATATTTAAAAATTAGCAGGTTCCCTGTCCAATGAATCACATATGATTCATGACGCATTTTTTGTACCACCATTGCTGCGCCCACGTATCATATTTGATCAAATTTATAGTTAATTTAAAAACCATTTTTTTTTTTGCAAACGTAAACGAGCAAATTTAATGTTTGTATATGGACTTTAGGGTGGAACGCGAACATATTTTTTTTCAATTTCAATATGCAATAGCGATAAAAAGTTGCCATTTGCTTATGTTAAGTCAATTGTGAAGCTTAAACATGATTGGAGTAGGGTAAGTGGTGCCGCAAAGCCAAATGCCGCAGATTTAAATATATTGAAATTTAGCAATTTTCAATACATTTGGATTTGCAAAAATCGTATTATAGAAATAAGAAGACCATTCTTAGTACATTCATAATAAGTTTTATTCAAAGAAAAATCATTACAATATCATAACTAACCCCATTTTTCTACAACAATGAAAAAAAAAAACATTTTCATGTTTTTATACCCCATTTAGGTATTAAAACGTGAAAAAGAGTTATAAAATGAAGCTGGATATCAAATTTTTATGGTTTGCATTATTTTAGGATTAGTTTTAATGAAATTAAAATAATAATAAAAATGAAAAACCACTAATAAAATAAAAAATATAACAGTATATGATTTAAAGACAAAAAAAATATGTTCAAGGCTTCTGAGGCAACTCAAGATGTAGTTTTATCACAATAAAAATTTGTCCTCTACTTCAAAAAACAACAGAAAACCGTGATGACTTTTTATTTTTTGTCTAACATTTTTTACAAAAAATTTACACAATGTAAAACGAAAATAAAATATTTATTAATTATTTTTCTTAGGCCCATTATTATAACTTGCCTTTAGCTAAAGTTAGGATTTTGTTGGAGCGATAAATAGTTTTTCGTTATTAAAAGTAAGCTAAAAACCACTTTTAACTATCACGTACTATAAGGACAAGTTATAGCAATGAGCATTATCCTCATTATTATAACGAAAAACTACTTATTGCTCCAACAAAATCCTAAGTTTAGCTAAAGGCAAGTTCTTATAGCATATTAGTTAAAAAAGGATAACGTAAATGCACAGGAACTCAAACCACATTTCAATTCTTCTTAGAGCTTTTTGTAAGCATCGTTGTAGCATGATAAGCAGTAGGCATTAGTACACTCAATACATTCTGTGTTTACCTGTTTGGCTTTCAAAAGATGTCGTTCTTGCAGACATTTTGGATGGCTTCGCTTCCTGGTTCTTGAGTACTTCCTCTCCAAGATTATGACGAATACTAGCCTCTTGAATTTTTAAAATAACAACAGGAGATCCAGCAGCTTCATGGAACCTAGTGCTGCTTGGTAGTGTCAATTAACAGCAATTTTCTTTTACCTTGTCAGACTTAATTGATCAGCGCCGTCAATCGCTTTATTAGCTTCGTTGAAATCAATTACTATATTTGGTTTTGATTTCGTCTCTACGAAGAAATATCTTTCATACCGTCGTCGTGACACGTTAATATTATCAAGACGTCTCGCTTATAATGCCATTTCAAAACAGTCACAAAACTATCATTCTGCCTTGCTACTTCTTCGTCACATTTAAGTTTTTCTTTATAACAGCACTGGAGTATTTATCTTGTTTTTTCGTAAAATTCCACACAAATTAGTGTTTTTATCTTTTAGATATTTTCCCAATCATATTACAGAGTAATAATTATCTGCGACAATAAGTTTTCCTTAAGACCATGATAGGGATTGGTCGAATACATTTTATAAATTTTATTCCATATTTATGGCTTTTCGGTGGATTATACGTTTTTATATGTAGTCGACCTTGATGACTTATTTCTGATTCATTAACAACAATTGTATCACCAGGGATATATAATTCTCGAAACCTTCTTACAAGCTGGTCCACTAAAGGTTGAATTCTACACAAAAACTCAGAATTATAAGGCTGCACACCTACAAAATGCCATCAACGAATAATGCTGCTAAATCGATATAGGAAAGGGATATTTTATGAAAAAAAGGTGTGTAATAATGGGTGATTCAAGTAGAGATAATTCTGTGAGGAATGTGATTCGTGCACTTCGCTCAACGACCTACTGAGCGTACTATTCGCAACACCATCCCCCATTATGAGACCCAGCATTCATTATTGGATAATATTCGGCCGAATAGACCACATCCAGCAAGCTGTGAAGAAAATATAGCGGCAGTAGCTGAGAGTGTACACAAAGACCGAGGAGAGTCGATTCGGCGCCCTTTGCTGCAACTCGGACTGACGTATGGAACGACTTGGCGCATTTTACGTCGAGAACTTAAATTGAAAGCATACAAAATACATCCTGTGCAACAACTGAAGCCGCTCGACCTTCTCAAGTAACATCGCTTCGCTCTATGGGATCTTGAAAAAAAATTTCCAAGAAGATCCGACGATTTCGAGGCAAATTTTGTTTAGCGATGAGGCCCATTTCAGGCGCAATGGGTATGTAAACAAACAAAATTGCCGCATTTGGGACGAAGTGATATTCAAGGCCTGCCACTTAATCCAGAAAAAACAACGGTTTGGTTTGGTTTGTGGGCCGGTGGAGTCATCGGTCCATATTTCTTAAAAATTATACCGATGCCAACGTAACCGTCAAAGGTGTCATGATAACTGACTATTTGATGCCTGAAATTGAAGCTCGTGATCTTGGCGACATTTGGTTTCAGCAAGACGGCGCCACTTCCCACACATCGCATCAATCAATAAATTTATTGAGAGAACATTTCGGTGAGCACATAATTTCACGTTTTGGGGCGGTTGACTGGCTATCAAGATCGTGTGATATCACACCGTTAGACTTTTTCCTGTGAGGATATGTAAACTCTACAGTTTATGCGGACAAACCCGCCTTGGAGGAAAATATCACGCGTGTCATTCGCCAGTTACCAGTCGAAATGCTCGAAAGAGTCATCGAAAATTGGACTCAACGGATGGACTATCTACGACGTAGCAACGGCCAACATTTGATAGACATAATCATCAAAAAATAAATGCCAAAGAATGTTCTTTCAAATGATAATATACCTTCTCCATTAAACTTGAATTTTCTGCGGGGAACCTCGAAATGTATCACGCGTCTTGGAAAAAAAATCTTCAACTCTAAACTATATGTATAAAAAAATATAACTGTTTAACTCATTATTTTTGTTTACTTTGTTTACACACAGTCACAATTCGAACTTTTAAACACATCTTATACAGCATGCTCAATGAATCATAAATGATACATACCATATATGATACATATGGCATAGGGATAGTATATTACTCAGTAGGACTGATTTGAATTTTTTTTTATATATTGTTACTGCTTGGTTACTACGAATTACCAGCCAAACGTGCCTACTGGAGTTGAGAAGAAGATCTTGGTTCGCCATTGGTTGCCAACTACATGTGATGCAATATATTTTTGAACATAAGGAAAATAGATTTTTAGGCCATTATCAGAGCGTATTAAAAATCCATTGCACTGTGTCATTTGTCATAGTTGAGTGAGCTTTGTCAGAAAACACAATGCGTTAAGCGATCTTGCTTCGGAGAATTTCATTAGTGAATACGCTTATTGTAAACATCTGCTCAATAATTACAGAATTAAATATTTATTTTCTAATATTTTATATAAAATGTTTTTATATAATGAATTTAGTTCATATTGTAATACTAATTAGCAATAAATTAAAGGAAATAGCATTAGTTCCATTAGTAGTAGGTTAAACTGAATATTAACTTTTAATTTAATAATGTTTTGTTTTTTTCATCAAATGACAGAAAATTATTGTAAATTATGCAGAAACTCAGATGACAACATTTTATAACTTTAGATAAAAAATTTAATTAAATTTCAAGAGAATTCTGTTTAATGTTTTTTTATTTTTTTCGCTACAGCTTTCAACTATGATTTTCAAGTGTCCACAAAAACACAGCGAGTTTGGGTCTTAAGTCTTTTGATTACAGTAACACATTGTAAAATTGTGGGAAGGCTTTTTTTTAGTTTGTATGTTTTATGCTTATTAACTAATCGATTTCTTCTTGCACTTTAATTTGCATTAGATATATGACTGCTTATAATTATAAAAAAATGTTTTAAAAAAATTCAAAAATAAAAATTGAGAAAATGTAGTTAATCAACTAATGTAAATATTCAAGTTTTGTGAAATCGATTAAAATTCGCTTTTGTTTAACAAAGAATTGTATTCTATTTAATTACAGTAATACAATACAACAATGTATTAAATATTACTCATAATTATAGATTTTGTTACCTAAGCTAATTATTAACTTATCGCTGTCTCATTGACATCAAGACATCCAGTTTAATGTCTAGTTGAATACTTTGTTTCTGTTTTTTGTTTTTTTTTCTTTTTTTCTTTGCTACATAATATCTATATTTATCCAAAAAGCTTAAGATCAAAGTTGAACAAAAACTTGTGTTTTCTTACAAAATATTTAACACAGTAAAACAGAGACATTCTTTTACAAGTTAGAGTTGTATAATTATTCGGTTATACTGAATATAAATCACCCAACACCATTACGATATGAAAAAGATTAAAAAGAAGGACTTCAGTAAGTTGTGAAAACTATAATTTAGGCGATTTATTCTTGTTATTCATTTTTTGTTTTATACTTTTCAAACTAGAAATTCAAATAAATATAACTTAACTCAAACCGAAAGAAAATTCACTAAAGTTTCACCAATGTCACACAGTTTCATATAAATGTCACTAAAAAAAGTTTTAATTGTACCAATACAAAAACCCCAATTTCAATTAAAATATTTACATACATATGAAATTTGTTTTATTCTCTCTAACAAAGAATAATTTAAATTACAAATTAGGTTATAATATTAAAGAAAAATTGGGGAAATTTAAACGAAAATCATCAACATATCTAAAATTCGATAAAAAATTTAAATTTCAATATCATCACAATTTCGCTAAAAATTGAAATTTCATAAAAAATCTTAATACTAACAAATGGAATATATTTTATTCACTAAAAAAGCGCAAATTCTCAAATATTTCTATAAAAATAACTTAAAAAAATCGATATTTTACTTAAGCTTAACCCGGGTATGTTTTGCGTTTTAAATCCACTATATCGCAAAAAGTAGCTACCATATTTATTTAAAATTTCACGATATACTTAATAAATGTGTTTTATATCATATTCCCATTTTCGAGTGGAATTGGACAACTCAGGTCAGAGATATGTCCACTTTTTAAATCCTACCCCTTACGTCAACACTGCTGCATACTGCTGAAAATATATTAATACTGCATAAACACTAATTGCATAAAATTGAAAAGCAATCTTTATTTTTAAGTACACGTCCCCTTTACGTTTGTTATGGTCTAATATTATTACTGGGTCTTCTTTAGACCCTCTACTTCGCTTCTGCTTTTCATTGTGGAAAGGACTACAACTGATTTGTTTTTCGTGGTCAAGTAGAATACATTGAAATTTTGTTGCTAATATGGGATATGGTGGATTCCGCTATAAGTCCTATTGGAAAAGAAAATTTTGATGGTACAAATGTTCTTATTTTATATGCTGTATGCAACATCGAAAAATTGCTGTTCAAATTGTAGTTGGTAAAAACTTGTCGAACACAATGTTTCGTCTACTTCTACGACAAAGGTTGACGTAAAAGTCCTTTAGCACTTTTCCACCCACTTTTTTTTCCTGTTTACTGGATGCCGCCATTGCCGTGTAGATTTTTCCCTTCAGCGTATAAGGCGACATAAAGTCACGTAGCCACCACACTTTTATTTCGTATTTGACGGGTTTAGATGGTATGAAATGAGTCAAAATAATACCACCACGGAGAGCTCCTGCTGTATAATTGCTACTTTGTTTATTGTGTAGCATTAAAAATATATGCGTTATTGATGCCGCTTTATTTATTTGCGTTGCTGGAATGTGTTTCCATTGTCAAAAAGAGACACAAATACGCATAAAAATCTTTTCGCTGTTCTTTTGGGTTTGGTGAACTCTCACGTCTATGGCATTGGTTCGCTTTTGTATTTATTTCTCGAAAAATTATGTTGCACATTTTATCAGAAATTATGAATCTGAATGTTTCTAGAATGGATAGCACTTGTATACTTCGTCCAGAACAATATTTTATTCGTAAAGCAAAAGGCAGTTTGTGGTGGCACAAAAAATTAAATACTTTCATATTTACCAGCATAATTTTCCGCATTTTCAGACGTTATTCGTTTTTCTAAATAATTATACATGGAAAAAATCAAAAACATACTTAATAACAAAAAATTTTCTATATAAAAAGTACGGTTATGCTGCTGTTGACGTACGTATAATTTTTTTGCTGTTGACATAAGGGTTAAAGTTAAAAAATATAACAAAATAATCGATTTTACATACAGATGGAATTTTACATCAAGCTTAAGTTCGTTTTTATTTACTCTAAGATGGAATAAATTAAATCACAAATTAGGTGATATTATTAAAGAAAAGTGGTTGAGTTCGTTCTCACCAACTGACGATTGATGATTGAATACAGTTTTTTCGTATTCCTTTATCTGAGTTTGGTTGGTTAAATAGATGATGCTTACAACTAAACACTACCCAAAGTAGATAGATACGAAGAGTGCTGATTACAGACGTAGCTCTGCTCGTGTCTGAAAATTAAATTCTCACAACTTTGCTTTAATAATATCACCTAATTTGTAATTTAATTTATTCCATCTTAGAGAAAATAAAAACAAACTTAAGTTTGATTTAAAATTTCATCTGTATGTAAAATAAATAGTTCGACTAATAAAAATTTCAAATATTCAATATAATCGATTTTATTTATTAAATTTATTTTATTTATTAAATGAATAATTTATTTATTAAATAAATAAATAATCTATTTTCACGAAAATTCTTATATTACAACTAGCTATACCCAGTACGCTTCGCTACACTTAACCTCAAAAAGTATAATAAATACTCGGAAGTGAAAGTATCACCAAGCTTAAACTCCTTTAACGCCATATATTGTTCACAGAGAAGGCTATCTCCAATTTATAGAGGCTCACTATTGTAGTTCTCTTGATATACATAGGTTCGTTACTGTGTAAGGAGAAACTCGGTCCTCCGTTCTTATCACCTTGCTTTTACTCAAAAACACATGTTACGCAATACTTTATCTCTTACAAAAGAGAACAGCATTTTCGTTACCTAATATATGTTACTCGGGTGCCTATCTGAAGTCAGATTGTATCGGATTTGTATCATCTTGGGTTTTTCAGGTATAATGAAAATGCGTTTTTAAGAAAAATTTATTTTTTTAAAAAAACCATTAGATAAATAACCACTACTTATTAAAAAATTTTCTTTTATAAGATTTTCTTGCTTAACTTGTTTCACGATGGCTATTTGTAATGCCTCATAAATAGTACGCCATCATGTGAACATTCCAGTGACCCTGGTAACGCTCCTCCATAGTTCGTAATTCTTGATCGCTCAGCTAGCCAAGACGTTCAGGGAAACGGTAAATAGCTGTAGAGGTAGTGTACCTTGATGCTCGTACTACAACTAAGCTGCTCGAAGTTCAATATGCTCCGAATAGCTTTAATTGAAAATTTCCAATTACAATTACATGTAATGTGTAATTAAAATTTTTAAATTACAAAATACAAGTAGTTTTAATTGTCTTTAGTCATTGATATAAATTACAATTACTTGTAACGTGTAATTGAGAATATGCTATTACACATCGTTGAAACGTAATTGAATCTCTCCATGTCTGGTACATAGGGTATAAGGGATCGAGTACTTGTCATGGGTGTCCAAAGGGAATACAAATTAATTAAAACTCACCTGAGTCCTCAAGTTAATAAACAGCAGGCATAAAATTCCATACACAAAATAAAAGATTAATTTTCTTTCCGTGTGTTATAGTTACCATATCTTTTAATTGCACAAATGAACTTATAAATAAAAAACTACAAAGACCTTGTTAAATTTTTGTTCAGGCCTATGATAATCATGGCTGGAGTTATCATAGCTTTTTAGTAAGTTCATGATACCATTCTCCGAATATTTGAACCAGTTCCAAATAAAATGTGTAGATTATAAAATTGAACTCCCCAATATTCACATAGATTTATACGCTAACTATATACCCCTTATGCCTGATGATATTGGATGATAATATATGCAGGTTCTTATATAGTACAGATTTAAAGTCAGTAAAATTATTGGTCCGTACTTGGACAAAAAGGACTTTGTTGAGGTCATCATTGTCAGAAAAAGAAGGCTATAATATATTGTTAGGAAAAAAGAATTTATTGAATATAGAACAACAACAACATTAATGGTTTGTTTTCTTACAATGATGAAAGAAAGAAACAAACAATAAAGAGGGTCGCTAGTCATTTTGTTGTTGTTGTCGATTAGTCTAGAAAGGCCTTATATACAAACATTCGCATATACGCATATACATACTCTTCAGTTAAATACATAAGCACATACATAAATACAAGCATAAACAAATAAACAGCCACACAAACAGGTATAAAGAAATAAACAACCACACAAACATAAAACAAGAGCAATAACAATCGAACCTGCCAGATCTGTCTGGAACAGAACATTCTTTTAAATCACCTATATAAGCAAATCGTGCTGGCGAGTAGTATGGCAGTATTATTATTTTAAAAGTCAAAGAGTTCAGTTGTCGAATTTTAAGAGTGTTTAACAGTTTCCTGTATTTTTGAACAGTGGTGTTAATAAATAAAGTGACTTACAGTAAAAGTAATAACAGTGTGTACTTATTTTGTAATTAAATGGACCCAACGTAAAGTAAAAACGTAACAATATGTATATTCTGCATGAAGTATCTATGATATGATAGTTTGGCCATCTGTTGGCAGGACAAAAGTAAAGTTTGCCATATCTGAGCGTACTATCACCAGTCCGACTTATAACTTTTCGAGGTGGCAATGGTTAACAGGCTCATAGTTGAATCTTGAATCTGCTAGGAACATGGCTAAAACAAAGTCTACCCAAGTCTGGAGACTTGTTGACTTCCAGTTTTAATATAGACTTATCTGCGAGTATGAAGTTCAGTATGGATGCTCTTTTTTTTACCGAAAGTTTTATTAATTATAATTGAATAAAAACAACCAGGATTATGGGAATACGCCAGAGTTGGTTGAACATGGATGTATCAGGTGAAGAGGTTAGTCTCTTAACGAACTCCGGTTTTTATTCGCTGGAAGGCATGCATACAAGAAAGTAATCGAGTTTAGAATTAAGCATTTTTTTTGCTACTTAAAAATTTTAACAATAAAATAACCCATCATTCAGAATTAAGGTAAAGTACATTATGTTACAAAATGTAGTCCAAATCCTGTTTTTAGGTTTTATATAATTAAGTAGGTAACTTAGAAATTTGAAAAAAATATTTAATATAATGACATACATATGTACATATTTATTATATGCCTTGAGGCATTTTCTTTCAAATTATTCGAATTATTTCAATTAATAATTACTTTTTTAAGTTTTGAAATCGAGTAAAAGAACTTGTGAATTTCAAAGTAAGCCATTATGTGGCGAGTAGTTCTCATGGCAATGCCTAATTTATTACTGGAAAAGCCCAGGACGTTGCTTGAATTAATTCAAGTTACCTCGAGCTATAAGATAACGATGCTAGAGACAAGTTATAGAAATTTCAATTATCAGAAGCTAATACTTGCAGACTGCAACCAAAAGTGACTAGTATGGTAGAGCACATTATTAGCCTGCTTAACTTTAGGCTTATGACTACAAAGTGAGACATATTAGCTGTGAATGGTATGAGCGCTGGACAAGTGGAAAAAATTTAAGATATTCTGTAATGAAAAAGAAGGTCAACTGTTACTGGTCTACAGTCAGAAATCATTACAGTCGAAAGCATGATAGTCGTAAATTGCAAATCGCATACCAGAATAAATTCAAACATGGTCTGCTTCGATGTGCCCCGTACACATATATGGTTCTCGTTAGAACATATATTTCGAGGATCTTACACCGTTAGACTTTTTTTGTTTTGTTCTGTGAAATAATCAGCAATTTTTGTTAACCATTTTCAAACCTTTGGTTTTAAATACTTACACAAGCTTTAATTAGCTATACATTCCGATTAACTGAAGTATTAGAAAATTGTAGCCACGATAAAACTGAACAAGTCTTGTGAACATACCCATACAATCTGAACATGCCTAGGCACTCTAAATTGCTCATTAAGATTTTTACCTTAAAACTTAAATTTAGTGAGCATTTTATTAATGTGCCTAGATATGTTCGGATTGTATTGGTATGTTTTATTCCCTTTAGGTTATGCTGAAAAAAATATATATTTTTAAATTTTTTATTCACAAAAAATTGCAGGAATAAATTTCTTTTTGGCTACATTATTGCCGAACAAAGTTAAGCGCAATCACCTAGTTAGAACACGATATTAGGCAAAAACTGATGGCACCTTTTTTTGAAGGGCCCACTGATTTTCCGAATCTTTTGAGGCCCATAAATAAAAATTGGTCACTAACTTCCCCGAACTAACTACACCTAATTCTGTTTTTACACGGTAGATGGGTTCCAGAAAAATCCGTATATAAAAAAACTGTATAAAAAAAGACATATCATATACAAAAACAGGTGATTAGTTCCTTATCTCTAAAACCTATTAAAATTAGTGAAAAAAGAGAATTTTTTTAAGAACAAGAAATCATGTTTATTTTTACACATACATATGCATGTATGCAATGTGTATTTGCGTCATTTATTTGCATCTTTAGTGTATGATGAAGACTTAACAGATAGTTTCGTTCCAGAAATCAACAATTGCCTGATCGAATTTTAATTTTTTTATAGTTCTTACTGTGACTTCGTTTAAACCGAACATTTTGCTAAGAAATTTCAATTTTGTTTTCTAAACAAATGGCTTTACATTGTAGTTTTTTATTTGTAGTTTTCGCCGTCTTCTTGTAGAGATGCATTGATAGTTCACAAAATATTACCACATTTCAATTGCTCTATCAAGTAAAAATGCTTGTGTGCACACAAAGGGAATTCCTCTAAATTTTTGATATAAAAGTATTTCGCAAAATTTCAAGTTTAAAAATAAAAGCTAAGCCCAAATGATTTTGAATCCTGCTAAATGGAATAAAATCTTGTAAAAAAATTATCTTTTTTTATTTTCAAACCGTGTTAAATCAAAACCGTGTAAAAAAAGACAGCGTAAAAACAAAATTGGGTTTATAGGGTTTTACTAACCTTTGATAGTAGAATCGAACCTATATTGTCACTTCATTCTACTTTTTCACTGTTGCACTGTGTTATTAATGTAGGGGGAATATCGAAGCACACCACGTCCCTTTTCGACCGCCTTCCATCTTCAATGATTATAGGCAATCGACTTTTAATTTACCGCTACCTTATGCTTGGTTTTCACTATGTCATTTGTGTTGTCAAATTGTCCAAATTGTTGGCAATTGTATGAAAACGGATTGTCATATGGTGCCATCTATGTTTGCAATCAGTTATGCACACCAACTGCCATCTTAAATGACAAATAAGTGAAAACGCCAAATTTTAGTTTGTCAGCAGATATGGCATCATTTTTTTCTTAAAGTAGATTTGACAACAAGTTGTCAACTTTTTTGTTTGTCTTTACCGACTTTTTGTCAGTTCTTAAAATGCAGTGAAAACGCATTTGACGCAAAATGACGACAATTCATTTGAGGCAGTTTTTGTTGACAGTTCATATGACATAATGAAAACCAAGCATTAGTTTCATTGAGTCACGTACTAATTACAACAAATCTTTATTTTGACCCCAGTGATTTCAAACTGTCGCCTTCTGTCTCATCACCGAGTCTTTAGGAATTGCTGTCATTTATCCAAGGTTTAGTTCGCCCATGGCATTCATATTTAACAAGTTTCTGTTCGTTGTCCTAAGTCTTATGCTAGCCAGTGCTGGACCTTCACACACAATGTGCGCTAACGTCTTAGCTTCTTTCAGGAAAAGTCTGCAAGTATCATCATCGATTTTCATATTGGCTAGATGATACTTTACCTATCACTAACGCAGTTATCCAGCTTCTATTATATCTCGGCACTTTAAGGGCCGTCTTGCCAAGGGACACTTTGAGCAGTTTTAAAGATAAATTTCATTGAATATTTTTTTATATTATTTATAGTCTCTCTAATGTTTATGAACTAAATTTGAATTTTTAATTCATTGTATTTTATACTAGCAGCGCCCATACACCCTTGTGTGCGTCCTGACAATATTTTGTTGGATTTAGCTTTAAAATTAACCCACAACAATTACGCATTTACTTTAAATTAAGGTACCCATCCCTAAATTAAATTTTAAAATTCTAAAAATTATTGTAATGCTCTGTTAAAGGTTTTTAAAATATTTTAATAACAATGTAATTCCACAAAGTAAAAATACAAATACCATTCAAATACAAATTTTATTCAATTAGCTATTTGGAAATCAGTAATACGTATTTTGTTATTATTTTAAACAGCGCCATCTGTTGCGCATCCATGTTTAAAATATCCCGCTTTCAATTTGTATTTTGTCATTATTTTAAAACAGTGCCATCTATTTCGCAACCGTGTTTACAATATCCAGCTTTCAAAATTAAAATATGCCTTAAGGTATGAAGTACTTTTAAATTGGTAAAATTGCGTATGTACTTTCATTGCTTTTTCTCCACTTTCTCTTGGAAACAAGATGTTTTTGCAGAGAAAAGTATCCTATATTGGAATCAGGATACTAAGTTACTTCCTCACAAAGGTTTGTTAAAAGCCATGCAGTATATTCTACGTGATACAAACGTAGATAGAAAGACAGACAGGCAGGAGTTGAGTCACTGTTTTATTATATGTATAGATTTGTTCTTTTTTTTCTGTACATCGGACGCTGCAAAAAATTGATTTAGATAATGAAGTTGTAAAAAAGTCATAAACTCATACGGAACAAGAACAAAAGTACCAAATAGGGTCTAACAATAATGTTGTAATATGTAACATACTTGTAGGTAAATCTTATATACCACCTAACTTGTTTATTGTGAACATAACATTATTACTTATCTTGATCAAATGCACCTAATATATGTTTAAGCCGTTTAAATATTCATAATTCATAAAATAAAGCAACGAAATCAAAGACCAAAGTTTTTGGCTGCAAAGCCACTTTGAACACTTAAACAAGCTTATATATAAATTATGGTTTATTTAAAATTCAAAAAAAAAAAAAAACGATTGAGATAATTTTCGTTGTCGGTTTATTTTACTAATATTGTTAAAATATCTTAAACTCTAGATATTATTGACGGGTGCAATTTTTTTTATTTTTGCCAAAAATAGCAATTGCGGGTGTGTACAATAAAAATGCTAAAAACGTGACTAAACTGTGTTTTGTTTTAAGTAACCAGAAACATAGAAAAATTGGACCTAGAACCACACAACCAATATAACAGTTTTTTTATTACTGAAATCTCTCATAAATACTTTTTTGTTTTGTTTTTTTTTTTGTAAGAAATCTACTTATTTATAGCGTTTTTTATGCAAACCACATATAAACGTTTTGCAAGTTAATAAATTTTGTTAAATATTTTATTGCATTTTCCTTAAGCCCATAATGCTCATACAAATGCATTCTTTTCAGTTTTCTAGAAGAATTTTTAATAACTCCTTAAATATTACAAATATGCTTTTCTAAGCCAAGTTGTGCTAATTGTTGTTTCTCATATTAAGCCATTACACTTTGCCACCGCATTTGTTAGTTTCAGTTACATTTAGTAGTTGGTCGGGGTTTTGTGTTTGATAAAAAATTAATTTCATTTGAAATATTTTTGTGCCTTAAAAGGCACATTTTTAAATAGTATAAATTTATAATTCTTATTATGTCGGTGGTTTTTGTAGCGGTTTGGCTTTGGCTTTGGCTGTTGCTGTTGCTTTTGCTTTTAAAACAAACGACTTTATTTGGTCAGTAAGCATCAATGTGTGGCATAGTTAATTGTTCTACAAGAAATGCAATTAAAAAAAATTTACTTTAATTCCAAATTTGCGATACAAGAAATCATGTTGAAAAACTTTTAATTTATGACAATTATTTATACGACCAGATATTTGGGGAAAAATTTATAATGGCAACAATTTTAATTATAAAAGTCAAACAAGTAGGAGTGCTGTAGTAGCATAAAATACATTACAGCTACAATGTTGCTAGTTGTCATCAATCTAAAAATTGCAAACACGTTTTTTCCCAGTGTGTTACAGTGGGGTAGGATATTATGTGTGCTGGTAGTAGGTTTAAAAAAAAGCCATTTAAACTTAAATGCTTTGTGCCTATAAAATATGATTTTCTGGGTGAAGTTATTGGTAAGTAAAATGACATTAAGTGAAAAAAAGTGAGCATGTAGATATATAAATATAAATAAATATATGTATATCTTTCTCAGATTACTCAAGGGGAAAGTATGCTTAAACCTATATGCACTTTCTTATTTTTATTACACAAAGAACTTTCTTTGCCAATTCCAAGAAGATTACTTAGGATCCTGCCTTAGTCTTACCCTATGTATAATTTTTGTTAAACACAGTGCAACACGGAAAAAAATAACCATATACGGACACCACTACGTGATAAAAGACCAAAAAAAAGACCCCTGCCTCCCAGTTTTGCCCAAGGTCCTCCAGGTTTTTTTTATGGGCCCTCAAAGATGTGGGGCCTCGATGTCATTTTTGCAAAAAAATGATCATTTACTCAAGGTCATATTATGCAAACCGTTTGAAATTTTGATATTCTCTCTGAGGCAATGTTGTAGCTCTTGTCATAAAGAACAAAAATTGTTAACATATAAGTGTTAAGAATCATTCCTAGAAAGTTCATATGTTCTAGAAAGTTGTTTACTGAGATCTTAGGTTCATTTTCGTAGTTGATTGTTTCCTTGAATTTTGAACGGTTTGCTACCTATGGACCTGAACAGGGGAAAAAAGGTAAACAAAATTGAATTTTTTAAAGTTTTTTGGGATTTTGACCTTGAAGATGAAGTTTTTTTGATTTTATATGTTAACAATTTTTGTTCTTTATGACAAGAGCTACAACTATGCCTCAGAGAGTATACCAAAATTTCAAACGGTTTGCAAAATATAAGCTTGAGGAAATGATCATTTTTTTGCAAAAATGACATAAAAAAAACCTGGAGGACTTTGGGCAAAACTGGGAGACAGGGCTCTTTTTTTTTGGTCTATTATGACGTAGTGGTGTCCGTATATGGTTATTTTGCCATGACTTAAAAAAATTACACAGTGTGTAATTAACAAAATACCGTGTTCTGATCAAACATTAGTTTTTACATTAAATAACCATCAACGAAACAAAGAAACTCTTGAAAACTTTTATGGGGACTCTACACAGCCATTTAAAAAGCGGTTACTGAGATACGTTATAGCCGAACCATCAGAATTTACCCTAAATGTCTAGGGCTAATAAAAGACGTCATCACACCATAAATAGTCGATTAAATTCATGGGATAATATAATCTGAGAGGTACGTGAGGTCGATAAATATTTATAGAGCAAGGGTACAGGTCCTCCAGTGTAATTGCTGAAGCCAGGGTTAACATGTGTATAAATATATATTTCCCCATGATTCCTAAGAGGAGCATTAGGCCGTAACAAAATCATTCCACTTAATTCTATCTAAGGCTAGAGTTTTTATTTGTCTCCATGTGAATCCTTTCTCTGTGACTTCTGCTTCAACTAGTTGTCTTCACGTCTTTGCAGGTCTTCCTCTTCTACGGCTTCCCTGAGGATTCCAATCGAGAACTATGTCGTCTTGTGGCTTGTGCTAGTCGTCTTGTGGCTTGCGGAGTGTGTGGCCAATCCACTTCCATTAGCGGCGTCGAATTTCTTGACTTACAGGGTCTTGTTTTGTTGTTGTCCATAGGTTTCATTGGAGATTTTATTGGGCCAATATACTAGTAAGATTCTTCTTAGACAGCGATTTATGAAGGCCTGAAGCGTTTGCAGTTTTTTACTCCGCGCAATCCATGTTTCGCAGCCGTATAGTACCCCTGATTTAATACCCGCGTTAAAAAATCTTATTTTTGTGTCCCTTGAAATTTTCGTTGATCTCCATACTTTTTCGAGTGAGCTGAAAGCTGCACGGCTCTTGTTTACGCGAGAACGTATGTCGTTAGCTGAACCACCAGTAGTTGTTATGATGCTACCGAGATAATAGAAAGAATCCATGGTCTTGATTGGTTTTCCGCTTACGGTAAATGGTTGGTGGATGTTGGAGTTAATGCGCATAATTTTTTTTTTTAATTTTTATGAGCAATCCGACTTGTGTACCAAATTTTACAACGTCATTTAACATTTCACTTATGGCTGAGTGATTGTGGACAAGAAGGCAAATATCGTCTGCATAGTCGAGGTCACTAAGTTTGCCGTTTATTCCCCAGGTAATTCTTTTATTATGTTGGGACACTCGCGACATCAAGGCATCTAGGGCAATGTTAAAAAGCAGTAGAGAAAATAGGTAACCTTGTCGCACGCTTTTTTGTAAATATATATGGCCGCTGAAAAAGTGGCCATGTCTTTTGCGGCATGTGGTTCCATTGTGCCTTAATGAGGCGAATTATTTTATTTGGTACACCTCTGCACCGTAGTGTCGGCTTGTTCATTTCGCAAACTGAGTGTTAAATATTCTGCCAGGCATTTATTAATTATATGCGCTAATATTTTATTTGTCGTGCTTAGAAATGTTATGCCTCTCCAATATCGGGCGGTACCTGAAAGTAGCCTCTTGCAATATTTTTCCCATATCAAGGTTTGTTTCTACCTTGAAGTTGTGATTGCACCCTCGTTGTCCATCAGATGCTTGCTGATTGGAAATTTGTAAATTTGGTGTTTGCGAGTTGCCGCACTAATTAAAAGCGATCAGGATTTCGATGGCTGTCAGCTGCAGCTTGCGCTTTGGTTGCAATCTGGCTGCTCCACTGACGTTTGACCTTTCTCGCACTTTTCTTTACAAGTTTATCTTACTTGGTGTAGTTTTGCTGTGCTGTTGTTTTTGAGATTCTTTGTTTTTTTGGGCTATTGTTTTTGGGGTTCTTATTTTTGCTGAATTCCAGATTTTTTTGCTGAGTTTCTTTGTTGTGTGAGATTCCAGATGATGTCTGAGATTTATGATTTCCTCGAGGTTGTTTTGTAGCCAATGTGCTCTTCTGCAGCCTTGATGAATATATTCTTAATTATTGGCCATCTCTCATTGGCTTCATCACGTGCTTGATTTCGATTTCTGATGGCATTTACAAATCGGTTACCGATAATAGGGTTTGCCAATTTATCCACGTTGAATTTTCTTGTCGTTCTATTCGTATTGTATGCTCCGCAAATGATTTTGAAGTGAAGTTAAATGTGAATGAGCTGACTATAGAAGTATTGTTTTTTAAAAATAACTGCGATAAATGTAGATAGTTTTGTTACAATATTGATATTTTAATAAATTGTTTTTTTTAATCTAGTAAGCTATATACTAGTAGTAGTTTTACTAATTACTAATGCTGAGTCAGTGCTAATTACGAAATTAACGGTTTTGTTCTGTTGTTATCCTTAAGGAATTTAAGTGGCTTTTAAATATTTGTATTCTTGCAATTAATTATCGTTCCAATTTTTTTACCCATATTTGTGATTTTAACAATTTTGTCTCACTTTACCGGTTAATGATTTTTTCAGTTTTCTTTGATTTTAGCGATTTTCTTAAATTGTAGTATGTATTTATGGTTGATTTTGACTTATCATCGCCATGAGAGTCTGTCAAACCAAAATTAACAGGGATATATGAGTATGTATGGTAACTCCATTAAAAACTTTTACTTAGAGAAACCGATTAACTAACGTCATTAAATATGCATATACATATCTATATGTAATCTCTTCATGCAATTAAAATTTGTAAAGAACAAAAGCTAAAATACAAAACACTTTTTTGTATCGATACCATTAGTAGGATTTTATGGATTTTTTTTTTTTGTTGATAATTAAGCAAAAATTGGTTGAAAAACTTAAAATCTTGCCTGCTCCCTACGGCTACATATATACAGTTTCAGATTTGTATTGGCATAAATAGCAATTTGGTAATTATGAAAAAAATATGTAAGTTAAAATTTACACATATATACATATATGTATGTATGCATAATAAATACAAAAGAATAAACAATAAAAATATAATTTAAATTGGGAATGTCAGCTTAAGTGTCAATAAGTTGGCAAATCTATAACATAAAATATATTACTTTACATCCTAGAGCAAAGCTAATTTTGATCATGGTATTTGACCGAAAAATTGTGAAGAATTTAAACTATGAGTAGAGGGTATTTTGAAACGAGGTACAACTTTGAAGTAAAGTAATATACTGAAATTACAAAATTTTAAACAAAATTTGGCGTTATGCCAATAGTGTTTGAATATACATATGTATGTGTGTATATATGTATATATAAATACATGTAGGAGTCGTGACTGGCTCCATGCAATTGTTGTCTATCCCGATGTGCTAGTATAACGAAGTAAATCCGGGACATAAATAACTAGTTTGCTAGTCCATCAGTCCGAGTTTGTTTGTTCGATTCTGCACAAGCACCCTAGTATTTTTAACTACCAGTTCGAAAAAAGACTGACAGGTTTAATGCATTATTGACATATCGTGGAAACTGCAATAATATTTTCACTAAGCATTCCATCCAAATATTCTTGTCTCTATAGTACACACACAACTAATGGTAGTGTTTTAGCCGGATTAATTTTTGACTGCAGTATATCTATCGAAAGAGAAAATTTTGTATAAAAAGAACTCCATTGAGCTAAATGAAGCCTTATCTCCAAAGATAATTTAACGAACTGATCCACAATTTTTGAATTAAAGTCTTTGGCGGTAATCGAACCAGCAAACCCCAAGGCTGATAAAATATCACACTGCCAGTCAGACTATGAGGACAAAATTTGCTAATTGTTAAAAAGTTAGCCTATTTATAATAAAATATATTAAAGTACTGATATAGTTCCCCGATCTGAGGACCCTATGAAGGTTAGGCCCTGTAAATAATTTAAAATAAAAATCCGTACCCAAAAAATTGGCTTTTATTGTATATTAAAATGGTATTTCTGTTAAAATGTAAATGATTTTTAATAATTAAATGCAGTTAAAAGTTTTTTTAAACCAATTTTTTTTTCAACAGACAGTGTAAAAATTTTGTCATTAAATCAAATTTTGTTTTTATTGGCATCCGAGTGGTATAATGTGCCAGAGAAAAACAGTTCCTTTGGCTGGCTAGATGTCAGTGTCAATCACTATTACAAAATTTTAATTATTATTCCAATACAATTAACGATATGCAGCTTACAAGGAAAATATTTCTTTTCAATTACTTGTAGACATTTTCATTTGGCTAAAGACACCGTCAATGAAAAAACAATTTAATAAACAGGAAATTAAAAAAAGAGAAGTATTTAAACATTTTTTGATTTCAATGAAAAAATGTTAGTAAAACTAGTCCATCAAGCTGTTACACTTAATCTAATGTTAAAATTATGAAAATGTTTATTGCAAAATTATATGCAAACAACATTTAATTATTGTATTTAGTGTTAATAAAAATTTTCAAAAAAAATTTAAACTACAGACAGAAAAAAGCAAAAAACAAGTCAGGGTGGCACGTGATGATTATGACAAAGTTAACTTAAGTTATGTCTTGTAAGCCAAATGATCGAACATGGATTATAATAGCTTTAACTCTTATATTTTGCAGGTAAACGCTGATTTGCTTCATCAAAATTGATATTGTTGAATAAAATGCTTTAATAGCGTTATTGTCGCCAAACTAAAGTACCATTGCAAACAGGTAAGCAATAAATGTTTATGATAATAAGCGACTTTATAGGCATCTTATAAACAGAGTCTAATACTTAGCTATTAAAAAAATAACAGAATACTAATTTGAAAACAGAAGACTTAGAACACAAACTTGTATTTTGTATGATGTGTACGGTTTTGATTAAATTTTGTATTTACACTTGATCGTAGCTTTAATTGATTTTTTACTTAATTTCGATATGCTATTAGACAACTATAATTTATTTCGTTAGTATGAAGCAAAACTAATAAATATCAGAAAAAATTTATGTTGATGACTGGCGTAGATGGGATACGAACCCAAGCGACTTAAGCCAATACGTATGCTTAGTAATCTCCTAAACATACATGTTGGCTAAACTACAACATCGTCAAGTTATATTATTTCCCAATATCACAGCAAATTGTATAATTTGGAAACAATTAATGGCAGTAGACCCCAATTAAAACTTAAACTGAACTAAAATTGAAATTTCAATAGGCATAAATTCCATTAACATATATTTAAATATTTTTTTTAAGAGGTGCGCCGTTTTAAAATAATTTGTATTATCTAGAGAGAAAAACCACATTTATTAAATAAACTTTAAGCAAATATGAAAGCTTGTTTAGCTAATATATAAAAGTAGTTAAGAGTGGTTAAGTATTTTTACAAATGTCTATTCACTCTTAGGTTGGTTAGATTAGGTTGAAAAATAATCAAACATAATACGTGTAGATTCACAGAACCATTAATGATCCATAGTACTCTACTACTCTACTCCTCTAATTTTCTTTACTACTCATAGCACTATTTTTATTAATCTTTTTAAGTAGTTTCAATTAGCATCTGTGTACATCTGACACCTGAATTTTTCTCTTATCCACCTAGGATAATTTCCAGGCTATATATTCTCATAACACACACTTATGTCCAAATCAGTGCTAGCTCGTCTGCAGATTACGATCATACGACCTTGTAAAGACCAGCATAGTTTAAGTATGTGTTGTTCGTTTAGAGCTTCTAGCTCTCTACAACAACGGTAGACTACGATCGATATAATACACCTGTTACCGCTTGCTTTTGTAGTCGTATGACTGTCTATATAAAGATTGATATCGTTTGAGAATATCGGCCTCGTACAAGGTAAGCTAGCAAATATTTCGTATTGAAAAATGTTACATAAATTTTCCAGTCTAGAACTGTGTAAATTAATCTCACGTATCATTACAAATGACAATCTATAATATGATATCTTAAGTTTTATATTGAGTGAAATTTTATTCTTCCTAATAAGTATTTGATAAGAACAAAAATTGTTCACATAGTTTAGTAAACCATCTACCATTGACTTCCAAACTCTTTGCACATTCTGCGAAATCAAAATTTCTTATAGCTTAACAAGCGAAACAAATTGTTATATTTCTCTCTTGTTTACACAATTATATTCAAATGTATGCTTTTCAATTATATTCAAATGTACGCTTTTTCAGTATATCAGCTTAGAGAATATTGAAATGATCAAAAGTATATTTACAAATAAAAAAAACAAACTTTAGATAACACCTTCCGGTGAGGTATGACGAGATAATATCATATACAGTACTGGAGAGTTAGTATAATGTGTTTCAGTATAAATAGTGGGGGCTTAGGCAATTTACACATTAGGGTGTTGTTTAGGTAAATTGCTTGCTACCTATTATATTTAGGTGAAGTCGATGTCGATTTGATATTTTCGCCTTTTCAATTGTTAGATTATTTCAATAATTTCAGTGGTGTAAAAATTGTCTGAAGTTGTGTTTCCCTGTTCATTAGTAATATTTCCGTTGAAAGGTCGCATTTTGTGTTTTACATGTTTTCAAGACTATTTAGTCTTCATCCGTTTTTGATATGATGCAGTGATGTCTTACATTTATTCATACCCCATGGTGTGTGATTCTCAGTATTAAGGTATAATGCAACTTTGGAGTTCTCTCTTATTCGATTGTACGAACGTATGTGTTCTGTGAATCTTGATTTTAGTATTAGTCCAATTTATGCACAATGTATGGTTGCAGGTGCAAGTAATTCTGTATACTTCGCTGGTGCTATATTTATCGGCTATTCCTGTTCCGATTACCACCAAAGACTCTGGTATTTTTCAATACAAGTTGGCAAGAAGAACAAGAAGGGGCTTGGATGTTATTTGAATATTGACAGTCTTATTTCGCTTATTGGCTCTGGAGTTTTTATTATTTCAAACAACATTAAGTTGTCAAAGATACGAACAGAAGTAATTGTCAAAATTTTATTGGAAGTTTTTTAAATGTTCGTTTCATGGATTGAGGGGATATAAATATGTATAACTTGGATTTATCATGAAGTAAATTTCTCAATTTTTTTACATATAAAAAGGGTAAATCGAGTCCTTTATGTTATGGTACAGTTTAGATATGTTATCCAAAGGATTTTGTGCCTTTCAATCGTTATTTAACTTTCGATAAGATTTTTTTGGCATAGCTGATGAGATGAAGGATATTACTTTCAGGTCCATCTGCTATTTTGCCTATGGTTAAAAAAAACTGGGTTAAAAAATGCGTAGATAAACTCCCTTTCTTCTGTTATTATTATTTTTTTATTACTAAAATAAAAATGTTCTCACTCCTACGTGTTTCTTAATATGCAATGATTTTTAGAGTCCTTTGTATTGTCCTACTAAAGGTTTAATAACTCTATAAGTGTCGCATATTTTTCACTTTAAAATGCACAAACATATAAGTTTCTATAAACTATTTAAGTTCCCAAGGTGCAAAAGTGAGGCAGCCAATAGCGTCGAGTTAAAGAAACAAACAGTTTTGGAAAAAAAACCTTCTAAAGTTTATATAATTTATTTACATTATAGTAGAGTGATTTACCTGATAACATTTCTGTTTTGCAAAATAATCAGAAAAAGACGAAGAAATGCCGAAAAATTTACAGGGGTGAAGAATCCCACTTTGAGAGCATATAGTGCAACCACTGGCAAGTGGATGGTGCCCACCGCCAAAACTTAAACTGAGATCCTCCTCTGCTATCGTCGTGCAATTTGGGATTTGGATCAATCGGCTTAGCCCTTTACAAATGGCTGAGGTGTTTCCAAAATTTTTTGATTCTGCCCAACTGTGGACTGCAACAATTAAAAACTTTTTAAAAAATACAACTAATCCTCGTCTACATTATTGCCGAACAATGTTAGGCACTGTCAAATTGTTTGAATGAGATATTATACAAAAACTGTTGACACTTGAAGGGCCCACTGAATTTCCGAATCTTTTGAGGCCCATAAATAAAAATTGGTCACCAATACTGAGTAAGGGATATTTTGAAATAGACCACATTCGTAATGGGTCTCTTTTCGATCCTCTTCCTTCCTTAATGATTATAGGCAACTATCTTGTAATTTACGGCAACCTTACTTTCATTAAGTCACGTTGTAAAACCAGCCTCTACTATTGACCTTAGAGATTTCAGATTGTCGATTGAGTCTGTGGTAATTTCTAGTATATGTCCGAATTTAGATTTCCCATGGCATCAATATTTAACAAGTTTCTCTCAGCTGTAAATGTGTACTTATTCATTAAAGGGCATTTCACACAATAATACAAGTATTAATACTTTTGAATAAAAAGCAACTCTGATCTTATCGTTATTTGAAATTTTTCAAAAAACAATAACAACTCATCATGTCGGAGTTTCATTTTCCTCAAAAGTATTAACCAATTAGGGTGAATAAGTTATTTTATATATCGTCCCCTCAATATAACAATAGCGTATAATTTTTTTGGGGTTTTGAGAAAATCGAGTTTAAAGTTTTGTCAAATCTGATGTCTATTAAAACCTCAATATCGCGGTAAATAAAAATTCTTCATATTGGATTTTTCCACGAATACATAATACCGTTTCTTGTCTTTAAATTGACAATTTTTTTATTCTACGCATCCTTCAAGACTATATTTATGTCATTCAAAGCGTAAGTCTTCCATATATTTTATTTTGTAAGGAACTCGTATGATTATCTGATACAATATTTTATTTTGTATGGTATATACTGTTTTATTCAATAATTATAAGGTAAATTTATTAAAATATTTGATCTCAAAAATATCAATTTGTAACATTATAAAACAGTGATTAACTCATAGTTTTGTTAATTGAGTGGCACATATTCATTACTTTCCAATTTGGGTTATTATAAACAAAAAATTATGACAAATTAAGTACATTGCGTAAATCAAAAATAACTAGAATTCGTCTTCTTTCTCTTCCTCTGTTGCATCTGGATCATCTAAACAATTTCGCTTCTTTCCACCTTGTAAGTTAAAAAAAATGACTGCGATCCACGAGGAATTACATTCTTTTTGCACAAATTTTGGATATCATGCTTTTGATTACAAATTGGCACTATTTGAAAACTATTTCTCAAACAATAGTGTATATTATTTTAAGCTATTTTATGAGTTAAAGTTTTCATAAATTGTATGTTTTTCTACAGGCTAAAATGGAGTATACTGCGTATACATTATTATTCTTTTAACAACTTTGGAGTGGCAATTTCAAGTCAAATAGCGCATATGAGCTTACACACTTATTGAAGGAAAATTGTTTGAACAAGAAATTATACACCATTTTTTCCAGCGACATTTTGACCCACTTTTTGGAAGTAGAATTTGGCGAAATTTTGACCAGACATAAAATCAATGCTAGAGATTCTAAATATGCAATAAAAAAATAATAGCGTATGAGCACATACGCTATTATTATATTGAGGGGACGATATATTTATCGACAAAATTTCAAATTTCAAATTTAACGTATAATACAACGTTTTTCTTATCCCATTAAAACATTTAATGTAACGATCACTGAGTATTGTCTTTTAATGCCAAAAATAACAAACCTCCATTTAAATCAACCAATTTGTCAATATAAACGTAGCGACGTATCAAAATGCACTAGTTGCTGTACTAAATTTTTAAACAGCAAATAAAAAATGCTTTTGCAGCGTGTCAAAAAGTGGTCAATTGCTTATAATTATTATAATTGCTTAATTATTACTTAACAGCATCAAGAAATAAGTGCAACATCAGCAACAGCAATAACAACACGATAATAGAAATTGCAATTGCAAAAATAATGCATAATAAATGAAACGCCAAAAATAACAATTGTCATAAAACACCATTTACAGTTGTACAAACACAGAAAACAGCAAACTCTCAGAAATATACAAAATTGAATTTACACTCATACTTACTGGAGAAGTTATCATAAAAAAAAATTTATCTGAAAACCACTTTGATTGCGCATATTCCAACAATACGAACTGTAAGCAACGCAATAATGCGCATAATTTTTTATGACTTTTTTTAGTTTTGTTTGTGGCCGCTGCTGCTATTATTATTTTGAATATTTTCCGCAATATTTATTCATTATTGTTAATTTTTCGTAATGAATCTGGTTAATTGGGGGGACATGCCATGTAAACATAATGTTCAATTATTAGACATTACACGGAAATAAAAATGCAGCAACATTGATTAAGAAAGACAGCAGTAAAGATACAAATAAAAAGACAATTTATTTTCAAACAAAGTATATAGAATTTATTATTGAACCAACAACAAAAACTTGCTATTATTTTATTATCAAGTATCAAAACAAAAGACTTAAGCAAAAAACTTTAAACAGTTAAGAGAAGAAATGTTGTCAAAGCTAATTAAAATCCAGTGAGAAGAGTGTTAGACAACTTAACTGTTAATAAAAATTATTTTTTTTTTTCAAATGTCATTAAAATAACAAGGAAATATTAATAAAAAAATTTACGCACTAAATTCTAGTGAGTAGTGATGAATTATTTAACTGTAAACGTCTTTTTTCCTTGGGATTTAATAAGTGGGTGTGTTATTACTCACAGTTAATTCGAATATATAGATATATTTAGCGCTATTACAGCTAAGTTTTTAAAGTGTATGTTATTAATTTAGTTAATTCTATTATCATTATGCTAAAACTAATAGAACTAAGCATAGTTATAGTTAAACATATGCGACTGCACTCTGTAAAATTTGTATCTTCTAAACGTAAAGTAAGGTTTCATTAATTTTATTTTTGTTTAAGCTAATTTATAAATTGAAATTATTACCTATTGGTAGTTTGTGTGCATTAACTTCTCGTCACCCTCACCACCTATAAGAAAATAAAAAATCGAATAAATAATTTCTCGTATTCTATTTCTCTTTAAAATTTGTTTAACTATAAATATGACTACAATTAAAACTACCTTGTAGATAGAAACGAAGAAGAATGTAGTGATTCTGAAAATGCATTGCTTCCCCCAGTATTTATTGTTTTTATATCTTTATAATAACAAACTCAAGCCTGAAAAATTATTAATTCAATTGAAAGTAACTTAGTAATTAACACTGCAACACTGGGTGCATAATTATTACGGCAACTGAAGATACTGGATTGTTATATTAAAATACCTATAATTTTCAAACTGAAGAAATTTTAATGTAATAGATAATCAAAAGGTTAACTTTTTGTCATAAAGTTTATGAAGTGAGTTAAAAACGTAACGAGCTTTGTATAACCTTTTCCATAGTAACTTAATTTAAAAGCTTATAACGGGTCCAAATGCAAGTAGTTTTTTTCATGCAATTAGTTTTCTTCATGTGTCTGCCGCGGTTGGCTTCGCATGGCCCAGATCGCGTAGCATCGGTCTTTAAAAGTGCCCTACAAGAAAATATCTAAAGGAATCAAATGATCAGCAAAGCAGCTGATTATGATTACAGAACTTCGTGCGCAAAGATCTGTGATGGGCTGTAGGACATGATGCAACTGACTTTCTGGTAGAACCAAAGATTATCCCAGTTCATATTTTCTGTTGCAGTTGTTGCAGGCAATTAAAAGCCCGTTACCGTGGCACTCGGTAGAACTCGTCGGTAACTAAAATGGCATTTCCAGCAGCATTTTCGAAAACAATTAGTTAATGCATGTCAATCTGTCACTCCCTTTGGATTCATTGACTACCCGACAAATACATGCGCCTTTTCGAATCCCCAGATGTGGCAATTTTGTTTATCAACATTGCGCCTCCCTCCCTGATTTTTCTATGCCTAGTTGGTGATTCTATAAGGTCCAAGCTGAGAAGTCGGATAGAAGTGTATAGTCGTTTGCCTTCAATTTCTAAGGCAATTGGACTTTGTAAGCAAATAATTTTTTTGAAATATTCATTATGCTGATGCATGAAATGGCGACTTGTTGAGATCAATCTCGATTTGATTTTCAGCCAAAAATTAATTTTTTATATATGCTCACTTGGAAAATAAGTTAGCAATATATTTCCATTTTGTGCAAGAATAATGCAACTCATTTGTGTTCGAGGGGCATGATAAAGAGTAATAGTCAATATTTCGAACAGAAAAACTTTATCAGTGTCAAAATAACAAGGATTTAAAAATAAACATACTTGAATTTTGGCCACCTGTCATAGCTTCACCAAGGCAGGTTTTGCAATCCGTAAGCTCAAGCTCTTCTACTTTAAAGACAGTGTGATGGTCGGATGCCATATTCTGTACTTCTCATAGCAAAATCTATCGCTAAAATTCTAAAAACGCACAAACAAATTATGAGTGTTGTTGTAAGAATACTCGTAATTTGTTGGTGCATTTTTAGAACTTTAGAGATCGATTTAGCTACGAGAATTACAGAATATGGCACCAGGATGACCAAAGTAAAATAAATTATGGTTTTCAATAAAGAATGCGACTGTTTCCCATGATTCCTCTGCTTGGGCGCCTTGTTGTTCTTCGCCTACCTGTAAGTATAAATCTCGAGCCTACTTCTTCATACACAGTTTGCATGGTTCTTCGGTTAGTATATTTAAAACAGATGCACTTGACTACCATTGAGATGAATAATGTACAAACAAATTTACTGAAAAAATAATAACTAAAGTCTGCTTAATAAAACAAGCTTTTGGATTGAAGCTACTGACAGTTATTTCTTAGGTTATTTGTGGCTCCAAATTTAAATCTTCAATCCGTCTCATTAAATTGATTCTAGTGTTCGAAATATATCGTTATATTCAAAATAACGGAAGTATCATGCCATATATAAGCATAACTTCATAACGGTTCCTCTGATTTCGTTGTAATATTTGTTATGCTACTTCCTTTATTTCATTTATAACGGTACTACAAGATCATTTTTAACTTGTGTATTTTTAACAACTGTTGTATTAGCTGTGTACCGTTTCGTTGAGTTTATTATTAATTTTTATAATTTGGAATTTATTAACTGGTACCTTTTACAACTCGAGGTGGCTGACTAATAACGCCAAACTTTAAACCGAATGACCCAGGCTCGAATCCCAGCGAGGACAAAAAACTTTCAACGCAATGTTCGAGTTTTTAGTTAAGAGGCTTTAACCCCGCTTTAGACCAATCCTTGCGAAAGAAAAAGGACAAAAGCCGCCTGACGTTCCAATTTGTTATTAATGTAGGGAAATATCGAAGCAGATCACTTCCTTAATGGGTTCTTTTGTAGACACCATGATAATAAGCATTCGATTTACTTTCTTTCTTGCTCTATAACTTTCATTGAATCACTTTCTACCACCTGCGTTTACTCTTAAATTTAATAATTTCGACCTTATTTCTTATCATGGAGTTTCTAGTAATTGCTAGAATTTGTCATCCATGATATCCCTACTTAAAAAGTTTCTGCCCATGGTCCTAAGCCTTTGCTAGCTAGTAATGGGCATTCACTCATAATGTGCGATACTGTCTCAGCCTCTTCCAGGCACAGTCAGCAAGTACCATATTCTTCTATTTTCACCTTGGGTGGATGCTACTTAAAGTTTCCATGACTTGTAACTAACACAGTTATCTAGCTTAAAGTACTTCTGTTATATCTGACTATTTGAACCTACCTCTATGTAGCAACCTCCTCCAGATTTTCAGGTTTAGTGATGTTTCAGCTCACTCCTGACATGAGGGAAAGATCAGCAACACATGGACATTCAGGAAGCGCTACCTCATCTCACAGGAAGAATAAATGGTAAATGACAAATGCTCAGCTTGATATCATCTGCACTACTACACGATCATAAGGAGGCGATTGAGGTGATTATGGGATAGAGCAGAATAATAATCTACTTAGCTGGAAAACACAAAGCTTAACGAAACAAGGGACATGACGGATATGTTCTGTGAAATGCCTTATGGTTGCAGATAAATGAGAGGCAAAAAAACTTTTTGCTACTAAAGGCAGGCATATTGAAAAAAATTTATTTTGCCTGAAAATGACCTCATTACAACCCAGACGAAGAAACTAAGCCACCAGCAAAATTGTTTAGCACATTCTTTCGTCTTAGTTCAACGAATTTCTGTTACTTAACATTCAATATCAATGTAACAAATTCACTTTGAATTTATAAATGTAGTAAGGTCATGTTTACATTCGATAATTTCAATAAAATATTTCCTTTTCTTAATCGGTGTAAAAATATTAGCTTTCATGCATGAAATTAAAAAAAATAGATAATTAGTTTAATAACATTTTTAAACACGTAAAAATGATGGAGAAACAAAGTAAAATCAATTAAAACATTTATGTGATTTCCAAATATGTAAAGAGTTTAGCTGGATTTATAATCTCATTTGTAATTATTTTATTTTCAAATTATAATTTTATTAATTTAGTTATTTGTACGTTTATCTTTCAACAAATTATATATTTCGCTACCATAACTTATGTTTAAAACATAAAAACTCAATTAATATATAAACTTTATTTGTACATTAAAGCCATTTAAAGTTTCATATACATAGTTTTTCATGGATTTTCGGCCTTTTATTACAACCACAAACATATTAATATAATGAACATTCGTAAAGCAAACGAGGTTTTAGCCAAAAAAAAATCGTTATAGTTTTTTTTTTTTTGTGGTTAAATTAAGTTAAATATTTTTTTTATAAATATTAAATCTACGCATGCATTTCACAACAAATGATTAATAAAAGCGATAAAAACCCTCTAACAACCATAAATACGGCAATGAAAAAATCAACTCTTATGTTTTAGAAAATATATTTAAACTGAAATGTAAAAATAGTAAAAAAAAAAGTTGGCAGCAATTGCATTTGCCAGACACTGGCATCACATACTGCAAGTTACACTTTGAAACGATTAAACATTAATGGAATACCAAACCCAATGATGGAAAAATTAAATTATGAGTGGCGGCTGTTTTAAGTTTTTACTTCGTTAGTGTGCAACTTTGGCATTTAAAAGATCTTTTTTTTGTGTTTTGGAAATACATTGATTTTATATTGATCGGTAAGAATGATCATGTGTGGTGCTATGGTTATTTCCTGTAAAGTATTTGAGTAATTATTTTATAAGGATTTGTTTGTGCTGTCATAAATGAGGTAAAATATTAACTTCTATTGAATTATATAAACTAGCAGTATGATAAACCTGTCAACATACACTGGTTCCTAATGCATGTTAAATTTGGTGTTTAGTGGGGCAGTGCAGCCTAAAAACTTATATTCGGCACTATTGCATTCTGTGTCAGTTGAATTGACAGTTTTCGGTTGTTTCGAGGTTAGTCTGGCAATTTATATTTTTATTTATCAATTTATCAATTTATTTGAAAATTGTTCATTTATTTATTTTGCATATATTTTGAAAATCATAGTTCAATGGAGCCTTTGATTTAGAAAGTGGTATAAGTCAAAAATTTTAAAAATCTAGTTTATCAAATCCTACTAAAATAACATAATCTGAAGTAATTCGCAGTATGCCATGAAAATCAAGTTGATAAATTGAGTTTGTTTTTTGGTTGGTACTCTATTTTTTAATAGTGGTATAAGTCAGACTGTTTTCAAAGTTCGGCAAAATAAATATTAGTAATTTTGTCGTGTCCTCCGACAGCGGTTTAGGTAGGCTTAAGCAATTCTATTATTGTAAAAATGCACTATTTGTAGACATTATACGGCGAAGAAACCAACGACTAATAGAAAGAGAAACACCAATTGAGAAGCTGTGTCTTGGATAAAAATTCAATGAATTGGATTTCTAAAAATGTTTTATAAAACTTTTTTCGTTGACAATTCCGAATTCAAAATGATAGACATCACCTAAAAGGAGAAAATGATTTGATTCCATTATACACAACCATTAGATCAATAACAGAAAAAAAAACTTAAATATATTCCTCCAATTTTCTAAATACTAAAAAATAAATTACTTAGTTACAATGAGTTTGAATAAAATTTTATTTTTTAATAAAAATTTTTCCTTTATGATGTAAGCCATGCAGTTAATTTTGAAAATGGTAAAAGTCATTTCAATTTTACAATTTTTTTATAATACAAAAATTTTTTTAATATTTTTCTAATCCTTTAAAATAGATGCAAACCTCTTAATATATCGAAACAAGAATTCAAGAGCTCAATTCAACAATGGGTTCTCATGCTCAAAATGATGTTTAAATATTAATGATATAAAATAATGTAGTTACTAGCTGTGCTCACATACGTTTTGTGGGTCGGTCCTGTTAATATCTTATTCGATATTGCTTTGATAGTAATCCACACCAAATTTTAAGACTACTACTTTTATAGTGCTTCAAGTATACGAGTTTTCTTTATATAAAAGTAACTATCCTTCGATAATATTCTAAAATTTATATAAAATTCTAAAATTCTAAAAATTAAAAATTAAAATAACCCGCGAGTATTGTTAGATCTTAAATCATCTACTTGGAGGAAAGAACGCACGCGTACTATACTTCTATCTTTCTCCAAACTTTAGAAAGATTTACAAAGCAAGGATTCCAACTGATTTAACTTCAAGAGAAAACAGAAAAAGCCTGAGCATTTCGTTAAACTCTTTCCTTTTAATACCGAAAATCATGTCTCAAAACCACATCCAGGTATTTCAATAGTAAAAAAAGGCCATTTAAAGTTGTGAATAACTTAAAATAAAAAAATTGGACATGCAAATACAGAATTTTATTAATAATTAGCGTACTGTAGTTTTAAGTGACAAAAATATTTTATATGAGTGGAGCAGATGGCTAAATATATTATTTTCACAACAGACAATTTCAAGGCTGTTAAAAACTTTGTGCATCAGGGTTGGCGAGGACGAATAATAAAGAATACAAAACAATCATTGCATAGTAAATGAACTTTATTTCGACTGGATAACTTCAGCAGTATTTCCAAACAGGGCTGATTGGTTAGAATCTGGTACGAGGAGGTCGCAGTTTTATAAAGGGTTCGAAGATTAATGTGGATATATATTCGGCAGTTTACATTTTGAGAACTAGTATTCGCAGGATGCACACATACTGGCGGTACTGAAGGCTACTTATTTGGTAACTGAACACTTGAGAAGAGATGAGGAGGTCACTCTGTACGTCGACAGCCAAGTGCATCATTACAATTTTAAGAGCAACTAAATGTGCCGTCGAACTTGCAAGATTGGGATCAAATGGTATTGTTTCAGAAACAGTTAAAGCGATGAAGCCACTAATTTACCACTATTACAGGCTTTTATCTAAGTGGGGAGTAGAAATTACTCTTGAATCCTGTGAGACTATGTAGAATTGCAAGGACTCTCTAGGGGATATTATAGGTGTGAAAACTGGTCACTGTGCCATTAGGGCGAGAAGTAGTAGATGGTTTAGCGATTTCTGTAGAAATTGCGAGGATGAACTGGAATTAGAAACTATTTAGCACGTTTTGGGTCGCTCCCCGGTAATGCAAAGCCATATGCTTAGATATCTGGGCGAGAGATTTCATGATGGGCTAAGTGACTTTGTTGAATATAGTGTAGAAGATTTGGTCACCTGTATCAGAGAATTTATGTTTTTCCTTTAAAGTATAGCTGTCATAAACCATAATAGACTCTCTGGGTCTCATATAAACTTGATATAAAGATGTAGGCATGGTCAAAGACAGCGCTTATTTTAGTGTAGAGTGTATTTGTGTTTTAAATTTATTCCAAAGAAATACCTTCAGTTCAGATCTACTAGTAATTGATAGCACCAACTGTTTTATAGGCATTTGTTAACTAGCAGGCAGATACATTTTTTCTAAATTCGCCAAATACAAAAGTGGGCGTGTTAGTTCGTTTAACTAAACATTGACTAAAAGACCAAAAGTCTAAGCCCCAAAATATAATAAAACATAACACTAATACTAAAGCAAACAGTCATCGTTATATTTATTTGTTACTCTTGCATTAATATGCTGAGTCCACAACTGACAATTGTCATCAATAATGATGTGGGGAAGTGGTTGTGCTAAAAAAAGCTCATATAAATGATAAAAAAACACACACAAGTACAAATAGTTATTCTCCTCTATATTTAAAAATCATAATATGCAATTCATGTACAAGAAATTTAAAAGAAATAAAATTAATGTGGGTTGGTAAAACGCAAGTTTAGACTTAACAGCGCCATTAGGAATGTATGTATGAAAATGAATATAAAATTAAACAAAACGTACAAAATGATTGCAACGATGGTCGGACTAAATAAGTGGACGACTGACTGGCTTATTTACGTACTCGTTTACTACAGCAGATTTTACTGCGTGTGTTTTTTCTTCTTTTTTTTTTTTTGAAGCTTAAAGTTTTATTTGTTTAGGCCACCTCTTTGGCCAAACAGTTAAAATTGAGCAATTGTTGAAACAATTTTTTTTTTGTTTTCTATGATCATTTAGTTTCCTTTAAATAAAAAATTTGTATTTTATTTATTTTTTTTTGTTTTATTTTGTTGCTCGTTTTGTCATACCAAGAACACAAAAAATTGGTATCTTGTTTAAATGATTTATAGCTTTATTTTGTATAAATTTATATGTTGATTTTAATCATTTGTAATCGAAAATCTCAATATGTGTGTGCCAGAAAAAACAGCTAACTCGATATTCTATATATTTTTTTTTAGTTGCCAGTTGTAGAAAAAAGAATTTTAAAGAACAAAAAAATAAACGGTATCATTGCATAAGAAGTTATGTTTTTGTTTTTTATTTAATAGAAATTGATCTTAAAACATACGCCTTTAACGTAACGTTTAATAAAAAAAAAGAGCGATTAATGTCACATTCCTGCTGACATGTTAAAATGCAATTAATTTGACATTAATTTAGTGTTTAATCTATTGGCAACTTTTGACATTTTACATAATTGAGATCAAGTTTATATTCTTTTAACAATTTTAAATATCGTGGGTTTTTATTTGAAAATGCGTTAAAACGATCCTAGCATATAAAATAGCATATAAAATAGTTGAAACTTGGAGCTACAAGCAAGTTGTTATTGTGATAAATTTTTAAACTGAATTAGTTAAAAAACTATTTTTATTAGAAGCTGAGATAACGGGTATTTTTTTAAGTTAAACTATATAACGGTGAACCACATTATTAAAATTATTAATAACTAAATAAAATGAAGTTATCTTAATTTCTTCTAGTATATTATGGCTTTATAAGAAATAACAAATATTTCAATTATATATTGAACTCGATTTAATTTTTTTGTGACTGCCGTATGTGGCTTCAAGACCTGGTTGACAGACTCTGGTTCTAGTATGAGTAGGTTAACGTTGTCGGCATGACGATTACCGAATTCAGTGCTTTAGATCGATTGTTTGATGAGATGTATGACATGGTCAGAAATCCTACTGAACTCAAAAATTAAAGAACTTTATATTATCTATTACAAGTCATAGAAAGTCCATAATTATGGATCTGGAGCGTACAACGATGACTGAAAGAGCAATTTCAAAAGCATTAGCAATAAAAAGGCCAAACTATCACTCTCTATGGATGTATTGGCTTCTCGACAATGACGTGCAGGCCTTTCGATTCCCATATATGACAATTCTGTAGTTGACATAGCCGTCGAAATAAAAATATGCCTATTCAGAAAATATGATTTCTTGTCTTAATTCAATGTAGGATTGTAGCTTCTGTAAGCGCTAATATGAAAAGCCGTGACTAAGCCAATGAATAGTGGAGCAGACTCAAAATATTTTCAAGTAACATTTTTATACATTTTATACATGGTATTAAAAGTCTAGTTAATACCAGCAAAATGATGATTTAATCTACAAATTATGTTTTATAAGCGAGTTATAAGCAGTTTAAAATTATAATTTTTAATTTTTCCGTACATTGGTGGAATTTGTTCAAAATATTCAGTACAATTTTCAGACATTTTTTTTTTTATTTTTTAAAGCAATTTTCAATTAAAAAATTCCAAAATTATTGCATTTTGTATTTTTTTTTTAATAAAAAAAAATGTTTTTAATAGTGCATTTACACTTATGCGAAATCTAGTACCAACGAGATTTTTAGCAAAATCTAGTTGTTTTTACTAGATTTCCCATACAAATCAAAATCTACTTCGTCACTAGAATGGAATCTATGGTTTTGCCAAAATAACACTAAAAAATGCCACATTTTAATTAAAAAACAAATTAAATAAAAATAAAAACTTCTACAAAATTTTGATAAACCAAAAGAAAAATTAAAAGTATAAATATAATTAAAAATTAAAACAAAGAAAAACGTAAATTATTGAAATTTTGTTAGTGTCAAAAAAAAAAAATGCTTTACACTGCATGTAGACTTTGAAAAAGATTTCAATTTAAATCTACGACATTTCGCTGTAAAGTAATTGCCCTATAAGCATTATATACAAATTTTATATTTTTAAACATTTTTAAATTTTTTGGCGTACATCTAAAATAAATTTCGTGTAAAATATATCACCCTTGTTAAAGATGCAGGTCCGTTCTTCAATGTGAACAATTTTATGTCGAAATTTTGAATTTAGCCTGTATGTTTTAATATCCCACAACTGGGAGCTGAAAAAGACGACTGCTGTAATAAAGCTACATATAATCCTAATTGTTGCTGAATGTATTTTATGAACCTCAGGCCATTCTCACATGGACTTTACTTTAAATACTATAAATCGCAAACTTGGGATTTTTGGTCTTTATTTTTGCAATGAAAAGATTTCTTTTAGCTTAACGTTTGATTATTGTTGACTAATTACATATCAAAAAAAAAATCATTTAAATTGTTAAACTTATAAATATTTTATTGCATATTTAATATTTTTACTAACAAGCTATTTTCACACAATTATGTATTATTCGGCAAATGGCGAACATTGGTCAAAACTTCTTTAAAAAAAAATCTGGAGTGGCCTACACCCAACTTTTTCATACCCAATGCAAACAGAAATTTTTGTGGATATATTACATAAAAAATAGAGGTTCAAAGTATATTCGAATAGAAAAATTAGTCATTTTCGGTTTGGGGTGTTAAGTAAACTACTACTCCTTGCCCCTTCCCGATTATGCGCAAAATTTATATAGCTCTTCATCTCCATATACCAAAGCCACATACTGAATTTCATTTTGATATGTCATACGGTACGACCTGTATAGCATTCACAAAGTTTGGGAGTAAGTAAACTACCTCTTGTTTCCTCCCGATTATGCCCAAAATTTATACAGCTCGTTATCTCTATATACCAAAGCCACATACTGAATTTTACTTTAATATTTCATACGGTATGATTTATAAAGCGTTCACAAAAGTTGAGGGTAAGGAAACTACCCCTTTCCCCCTTCCGCTTATGACCAAAAACTATACAGCTTTTTACCACCATATACAAAAGCGACAGACAAAATTTCATTTTGATATGTCAAACTGTATGAACTGTACAAACTCCTCATAAATAGTGGTATACACACCCACCCACCCACAGACATCATCGCGAAAATAGCAAAAATGGATTCAGGAGACCTCAAAACGTATAAAGCCGTCGAAATGCCGACCTTGATTTTTTTCACGGTTACTATTTTATCTTATATCACGTATGGTAAAGTAAAAAAAAAAACCCACGTTATATGTAACACAGCACTCACATTGAAAATTTATGCAACTTGTAGTTAGATATTTAGCTTCTATCCTTATGTAGGAACACAGCAGTACACGTAGCCAAGTTCCGGCCTCTGCAAAACAGTGCGTATATTACATGAACCCATTCACCCTGTTTTTACCCTCTTATAACTTTCTTTCCGTTTATCGTATAATGATGACACTCAAAATATAAAGATGCTAAAAGTATAAAAAGTTTAACCTTTAGGGCTTCCTGAGGTACGAAGATGTAAAAATTGCTTATTTTAGTATATACTTACTGATACAAGTAGTCTCGAGGAGTAAGGAACCAAAAACATTTTAAAACAACAAAATTTGTATCTGTGGTAGCACAACATATGGGTATATCGCAAGAACTTCCACTATGGCTAGAAAGCTGGAATTTGGTATACTAATAGCTTTAGGTGAGCTAGTAACAATGAAAAAAACTAAAATGGAGAAATTTTTTTCTGCGGTAGCACACCAAACTATGCAGCATTGGAAGGTATAAATTAACACAATCAGAAGTGATATATTTATAGACGTAGATATTATTATCTCCTCATTTCTGAAAACTCTTAATAAATTACATACACAGTTTACAGTTTACACTCCATTTGGCAAGGTATTAAATTTTAAAAGACCTGTGTAGTACTTTCAAGAATGCTGATGATCATTTTATATTAAACAACTACTTGCGTTATTTTTCAAAGAACTAAATTATACCTGCTAATAATTTTCTTTGAAACTCCTAATGATGATTCACAAGAAAACTCTATAATAATTTATGGAATAATTATAAAGATTTCTGCATTCATAAAATGTGCTAGAAATGGCAATAGAAGTAATTAAATTTAATATATTAGACGATAAAGACTATTAGCAGGAAATAGTGTAATGATGAATAATTTTTACCTGACAATTAAGAAAATAATGTGGAAAAATAAATGGAAATATAATAAATAAAGAAAGAAAGAAAATAATCGTTTAGTGGCATGATAAAAATGTCTAATTTAATGTTGCAAAGTGGTGTAGTTGAATGTAGTATTTTTGCTATCGTCATAATTTTGCCTATAGTTATGTTACTTTTTCTGTCCCTCTTATTTTTCAACAAGGGTTGGATGTTTTACAAAACCTACTTTAATTAACGGCAAAGCGGGAGCTTCTAAAATATACAAATTGTACATTTTCAGCTTTTACCTTTTAACATATTCTGTACAATACAATACATTGCACTGTGGCTTAAAAAGTTTTATTTTCGAAATAATTCCATATCTCACCACTACAGATATCTTAATGAAATTTCACAGAGGCAGAGCGGATGTGTTTTTGTGTGGAGATGCTTAGGGTCGACCACCATAGGGTAAAGTGGGCTTGTGTGTAAGACCCAAAGCTGAGTACCTCGGGCACAAATACTTATTTTTTTAAATGTGTCGAATGCACAGTGGGGCAGAATGAAAATATTTTGGAAATAACTCAGCCATTTGTAAAGGGCCTGGCCGATTGATCCAAACTTTGGCATGAGCTAGCAAAGGAGTATCTCAGCATAAGTTTTGATGGTTGGCACCATCCACTTGCCAGGGGTGGCGCTATGTGGTCTCACCTTAGTCCTCGCCTCAGAAAAATTTTTAAAGCTTTGCACATCCTCAATTCTTGTTTGATTTTTAAAAATTATACCTGGTCCTAAAGATCTAGTTAATAACTATAAAATGACGGTTTAATCTGTAAATATTAAAGATGCAACACAATTTTAATTAGTTAAACGATTAAAATTAAATTTCCTGTAATAATATATAATTGGGCAACGAAAATTAAAGTGCAAAAAAAATATGTTGCAGATTTTAAGGTAAAGTAAATCACACAATTCCCAAAATAAAGAACAAAAATCCCAATCCCAAAATCTCTTGCCCATAAAGTCCACATATATAGGGGTCATGAAATATGTTCAGCAATAGTTGCGAGTATATATAGCTTTATTACGGCAGTATTCGTTTTGTGATCCCAGCTTTACGATTTTATAACATATAGGCTAAAGTCAAAATTTCAATGTAAACTAGGTCAAATTAAAGGACCTCCATCTTGCACAAGGTTGATCAATTTTACACGAAATTAAGTTTAAACGTACGTACATATTGCTAGATTATAAATGGTGGTTAAATTTTAAGGGCCGATATTAATTTCGAATAAAACTCAAATTATTTAGAAAATTATTTTAATTTCTTTTTATTTTGATAATATTAGTATGGTTCAATTATGTATGCAACAAACTATCGGCATAATGGCCGCCAAGATCACGGCGGCCCACCTCCATCTGATGCTCCAAATTTTCGATGACGCTGAGTTATAATTGAGATTCTATGCCATTAATATGCTGAATTATTTCATCATCATGTTTATTTTACTAAATCATATAGGTAATGTGTATTTGCACCGTTTATTTGCATCTTTAGTGTATGATGAAGGCTAAATAGATAGTTTCGTTCCAGATATCAACGATTGCCTAATTTTTTATAGTTCTTACTGTAGCTTCGTTTAAATCGAACATTTTGCTAAGAAATGTTGAGCCTACACCATTCGAAGGTTATCTAAAATTCCAATTTTGTTTTCTAAACAAATGGAGTGGTTTTCGTCGTCTTCTTGTAGAGATGCATTGATAGTTCACAAAATATTAACACATTTCAATTGCTCTAAAAATGCTTGTATGCACAAAAAGGGAATTCCCAAAATTTTTGATATAAAAATATTTCGCAAAATTAAAATTTTACAAATAAAATCTAAGCTTAAATGATTTTGAATTGTGCTAAATGGAATAAAATCGTGTAAAAAAATTAATTTTTTTATTTTCAAACCGTGTTAAATCAAACCCGTGTAAAAAAAGACCGTGTAAAAACAGAATTGGGTGTATTTTTATTTTTTCTCCCGTTTCCGAAAATATGTATTTAGTTCATAGGACAGAACAAAAGCTCATTTTTGCAACGCGGTGTTATTAATACCATCGAGAAAAGAACGTGCCTCTCACTAAAGAGTTAGATATTTCTAAATTTAAAAACTGCGCTTAGTATCCTTATAATATATAGGATACTATAATATAATATTTAAGGATATTAAGTTTTAAAATTATTAAATTATTATTTTGATAAAAAATTCGGTACATATTATACATAAAAAGCCTATCGAGTTTGATAGTTCAACTTCCATTTAAGGGAAATATTTTCAGTGTGAGTGCTAAAATCCATATAAAAAAAGAAAAAAAAATTTGTCTTAATATTTCCCCTTCGTAGTGAGGCCACCTGATATGTACCTTGCATAATATTTAGGGGAAAATTTTTGATTAATTTTAAGGGGAAAGAAAATAGTTTTTAATGTCAAGAAAAATTTTTCCCATAATATTACGGATCCACCTTGAGCTTCCACCACGTTAAATATGCCTACATAACCTTAGAGCGGAGGGGAAAATATAAATAAGAAAATTTGTTATTTTTCATATGGAATTTGACAGTTACACTTACTCTCCTAACCTTTAAATGGTAGTTTAACTGTCAAACTCCATATAAAAAAAATAAAATATAAAATAAAAAATTTTCCCCTTAACATCTCCCTCTCCATTGTCAGCTATTAATTTGTTAGGTTTTTGGTGCTGTCAACTGAAATATACAAATTTCGGAAAAATACAAATATTGCGCTAATTTTGGGACAATTAAGAATATTGTTTTACTTTTTCAAAGGAAAATTTATATTATATTATTTTTTGATATATAACAACGTTTTTTCATTGACTTTATTTCTAAAAAGAATATTTAGATGTCCAAACATCCTACAATTATTGTAATCTGTATGGGTTTTAAATGCTTTTAATGTGGATGTTTTTGGATCAACATTTCTATTAAATTTATGTTCAACATCCAGTTATATTAAATTAATTACATAATCTTTTTGAGGAGCAGCCTTAAAAACATGTATGAAAATAAACTACATTTCATACGTATAATGTGCTCGAGTGCATTCGCATGTTCAGTGTAAAAGTGTATAGATTTCAAAATTACCATACTTACTTGCTAAAGGGGTAATTTATGTCATGTTAAGTTAGGTAATGCAAAATCTAAACTGAACATTGCAATTTTCATTTCATTGTTTTGCTTGTATTAGTTATAAAAACCTATTAAAACTACACGCATACTGTTGGAGAACTATTAAAATACACATTTATATGAATTTACAAATTTACCCAATTACATAGGCAACTACACTGGAATTCTGAAATGCATAGAAGTGTAACAAGCCAACAATTTAAGTGAAGCTGTCATCAGCAGTACCAACAACCAAACTACCAGAAATATTAGCAACAACGACTCAAACAACAAACTACAATATTATTATGAATTTAGGCACATGCCAGCTAGTTTAGTTTGATGCCAACGCCTTTAAGTCAATTTCTTGTTTACTGTAAACAAAAAATTTGCCACACTCTTTTACAACAGTAGTACACCGGTTTTGGAAAGAAAAATTTGTTGAGAACGAAAGCTATTAGTTTGTGGATTATGACTTTTATTAGGGTTTCAGATAAGAATCATTTTAATGAGATTTAGAAGATCAGTACTTGTGTATATTTTATTTTATTAAAATTAAATGAAGTTAATCGTAATGGTAGTTATAACAGTTAATATTTTCAAGATGTAAAAAAATTAAAGAGTCTTTTCCTAATATTTTCAGATTATAATTAGGCTTTAATTATACCCTTTCTTCATAGCTATAGTCACTTTTAACCCGTAAGCTTTTCACAATAAATTAAAAATTTTAATTAAAAATTTTCAATTACTGACCAAATTTTTCTTTTGTAGGTTGTTTTTTGAATGTTAAAAAATTGCTAAGAAATCGCTAGTACTGACCCAAATTTAATTTACAAATGATAATATTTTATTCTAAACTAGCTACCCTCAGTGCGCTTTTCAAAAGCAATCCTCAAAAAATACAGCCAAGCTTTATGCTGACAGGGTCACTGTTAAAGTTATCTAGAAAATTACTTTTTATGGGGTTACCTGGTCATCTCTCCTAATTGCAAGCTAGAAAACAAAACGTTAGTAATTTTTTAGACTATGCAAATTAGTAAGGAGAACAATCTGTAATATTATAAAATTCTAACAAATATAGTTCTTAATGACACTTTTTTTTCATAATTTATTTATTGTATCTTGAATACAATAAAGGGTTTGGATGCGATTCAAGCCTTTTTAGATATGTGACTGCATTTTTCGCTATTTCTGCTTTAACTGATGGTATGTTTAGGTCTTTGTGGATGTTCGAATTTTTTATATACCAGGGGGCAGACGTAATAATACGTAGAATCTTATTTTGACGCCTTTGAATTTTTTCTACATTGCTAGCAGTGCTCCATAACTGAATCACATAACACCAAATTGGTTTGAGGATCGACTTGCACAGTAGAAGTTTACAATCTAAGCTCAGGGTAGAGTTTCTGCCAATAAGCCAATTTAGTTGTACTGCCATTAGTTTCATTTGTGTTAACTTGAAATCAATGTGGCTTTTCCAAGTAAGGCGACGGTCAAGATGTATACCCAGGTATTTAACGTCTGAAAGCAGTGGTATCATTTGGTTATTTATGCGAAGAGGAGGATATGACTCCCTACGCAGTGTGAAAGTTATGTGAGTACATTTTTGTTCATTAACTTTTATTCCCCATTTTTCTAGCCATTTTTCCAAATTGAATATGTGGTCTTGTAAAAATTGTGATGCATCTTGGGCACTTTCATGAATACTTAAAAAAGCTGTGTCATCTGCAAAAGTTGATGTGTGGACTAGGGTGCTAATTGGCATATCCGATGTGTACAGTAAATATAAAATTGGTCCCAAAATACTACCTTGGGGAACTCCGGCTTCAATGAGCTGTGGCGAGCTTAAAAAGTCACCTTCTTATAGTAAAAACTTGCGATTCGTTAAATAATCTTTTAAGAACTTATACAAGTTTTCGGGCAAGTTCAGCTTTAGCTTAAATATTAGGCCTTAGTGCCAAACCTTATCGAATGCTTGAGAAACGTCGATAAAGAGCGTAGAACAGTATTTTTTTTCTTCAAAGGTCGTTTTAATTACATTTACTAATCTGTGTGTTTGTTAGATCGTACTATATTGTTTTCTGAAGCCGAGTTGATGGTTCGAAATACATCCTTTCACGCTAAAAATTGGATTCTAATTTTAAATCTTAGGGGTACTACGGAACTAGTCTCTACTGATGGCAACTCAGCTATATCAGTACATACATTTGGGGTGAAAACCATCTTCAAATGTCCAACAAATAAATTGCCTTTGACGCATTTTTTAAATAGTGTCAAATAAAACACGACCTTTTGGTCTTGTAGTCTTGATCCCCAAAACGTATGTTTAGCGTTGTAGTCGCCTGATGCTATGAAACAGGGACCTAGTGATTTGTAGAAGTCGATATATTGACTCTCTGATTTTAAAATCTAGGAGGTGAATAAATCGAAGAAATAACAAAGTTTTGATGATATTCTTCAATACAGAGTTTGTTGCTTGAAGGTAGTCCTCACAAAAATCACACAGTAAATGATGTTTAATTCGAACCTTTATTAGTATTGCTGAACCACCACATGCTCTGCCACGGGGGTCTTTAGTGTCATATAATATAGCGATTAATTTTAAAAAAGCTATTTGTTGTTAAATAAGTCTCTGAAACCATCATGACATCAATTTGTTGGTTTTTCAAGAAGTATTCGAGTTCATTTTTGTGTTGGCGTAAGCCGTTTGCGTTCCAGATACATATTTTTAAACAGTTCATGGTTTGTTAAGTACCGCCTGCAACATCATAGATTGCATGCGAAACATTTCTTGCATCATGCTGCTCATAGATCTCATAAAACTCTTTAACGAATGCACTAATGTCTCGATACTTGCTTCGAGACGATTGTAGTTACCAGATGGTGTTCTTTAGCTTCTGGATGCATATTTAGCTTCTGGATGCATATTTGTGGTAGAATTTGTATGAGAGATATCATGCCCACTGTTTCAATCCAGCCAATTGTTTGGTTACCTATACATATTGATGAGGGGGTTACATGTGCAAAATTTTAAAACTCAAGCTGCTACATTTTCTCAGGCACACAATATTAATTGTTTTCTTTGTATCGGGGTACCACGCCCACTTGGCATATTAATATGGGGATTATTTCTGCACAATTTCAAGAATTTAATTATTATAGTTCTTTATAATAATTGATCACTTTGTATGGGTGGTGTAAATATTAAGTAAGGAGCATACCGAAGCAGACCACTTTCATAATAGGTCTCTTTTAAACCCCCTTCCGTCCTCTATGATTATAGGCAATCGAAATTTGCAGCAAACCATGTTTATTGAGTGACGTGCTATAACTGGCCTTTAATATTGACTCTAGTGGTTTTAGACTGTCGTCTGACTGGTAACTGTCGGGCTTCTTTCTCATCACGCACTCCGTAGTAATTGCTAGCATTTGTTCAAGGCTCAGGTTCTCCATTGCATTTACATTTAACAATCTTTTACCAGTGGCCCTTAGTCTTATTCTAGCCAGTTCTGGGCATTCACACACAATGTGCGCTGCTTTTCAAGCTCTTCCAAGCACAGTCTGCAGGGCTCTTTGATCACTTTTCGAGCCGATATTCCAGCACGTTATCCAAAGCATTTAACAAGCCTGCTTCGTTTACCAATTCTGCCTGGTAAACGGACACGTACCCCCAAGCGCAGACTACAGGACAGGTTCAACTCAGCTAAACACCTGATGCTGATGTCTTTCTCCATACACTTACTGTGTATAACTTCTTCCGCAATGACTGTCCGATGTAGTCTTTCGACTATTTTTCTTAAACTCATGCGTTCCATCGGCTTCTTAGATTCCCTGACCTCATACGCAAAGCTGATATAGCAGCCATTTAGCTAATAAATAAGTCAAACAGCAACAATATCAACAGTGTCTCAACAGTGTTGGAGCCATGCGGTTGCATGACATATACTCATACAAGCAATCTTCTGAACCGCAACCTACTTACGCTTAATTATATTCTGAGAGGCTTGCGGTCACCAAACCGCAGATGTATGTCATTATTACGAAATAAAATTATCATTATGTGGCAAGTACTTTTGTAATGTCTAATTTTTTGCTGGATAATACGTTGAATAATAAAGCCTATGGTCATGAGTTTAATCCCCCATCGAGGCAACATCGATTTTACTGATATATATTTGTTTTAATCATGTCATTTCAGTTAACGGCGAAAGCTACAACTTCATTATAAACTTTTTCGTCCTAAAATGATTGATATGAACTTGTTTAATCTTTGGTTTCACATAGCACCAACGAGCTTATGCGCACTAAGTTTTTTAATCGTGTTATCAGCCATCTTGGTTATTTTAATTGGCCGCGTTGGAACTGCGATTTTACAGACCTCTAGACCAGTTATTGCGGGGTTTCATGATATAGAACTAGAAAACGACAAAAAATCTTGGTAATTGGCAGGATAAGTTATTGCAAAACCAGCAGTTACAGCCACATCAATGGCATCAGTCAAATACTAGTATATGAACGAGTAAATCGTCAAGGTATTCCGTTAAATTGTTTTTTTAATAAGTTTCGAACACTGTTTTATAAATTGAAGCTAGCTTTCATATGGAGTTAATTTGCATTTTAGTTTCTTTATTAAAAGTGGTTTTACACCACGTGTGTTTGTCATATGACTTGACAGTTTAATAACTCATATGTAATTTCATGTGTTTGTCAAAATAGGCATTTTACATACGGTTTATAATTTTTGCTTTCAAACGTACATGTGTGATTATATCTGACATAACCTATAATATTTAATTTTTCGGCCACACAGTTTTGTATTTCCAACCACAGCTGATGCAGAGATGCAAATAAAGTGCTTTTGCCACGCTTTTAGTGCTTTTGGTACCACGAAAAACCTAAAATAGCAAAGTATCAAGTTGGCATTACAGGATGTCAGATGCTTTGTCACATCAAAATAGAACACGTTCTAAATGAAAAATGCATACATGGAAAATACACATGTTATGTTTGAAAGGGTTCACACGACGTCTTTAGAATTTACACATGTAAAAGTGACAAGTCATATGACAAATACACGCCGTGTAAAACCACTTTAAGTTATACAATGCGAATACTCTTTAAAAAGGGTAGTCGGATCATAAAATAAATATCTGTGAAAGACACTAAACGTTAAAAGTAATATATGTTTAAAGAACGCCGTTTGTTGCTTTAACTTTGAGTAAAATAATTCTGCTGGAAACATATAGGTTGTCTGTTATTTTTGTACGGAAATGGTGTAAATGTAAAAAGTAAGGATTTGAAAAGAAATCTTTTAACCTAAATTCAAATCCCAACAAAGTTTATATGTTGTAGCTGACAGTGTGAGTTTCCACAGAGATAAGATTGTTATTGATTGCGATTATAGAATGTGATAATATTCATAGTCCTTTGGCAAGCACAAATGCTTGATACTCAGATTTTTACAACAAAAAAATAATAATGAACGTCAAACAGGGTTCCACACCTTCTCCTTATTGCTAAATTATACTTAAAAATCTGAATTAAAGTCAGATCTTAAGTAGTTTTCAAAGTTTTAACCACTTTATATCTGTTTGTGGATAAATTAATAAAATGCCAATTACCTCCTACTTACTTGTCGCATCAATATATTTATATTTATAAATATTCTTTTTAACTTAAATACTTCTTAGCCAAGCTATTTACATATGTTTACCAAATCAGTATATTCTTCTTGGTGGTCTTTCCTAATCACAATTTATTTGATGATATTTAACATAAATTATACTGCGATATTTATAGACAATAAAATAGCCGAAGGAGAGTTTAAATATTTTAAAGACAAAAAAATATATTCATTGAAGAACTTGATTTCAAAATACTATTACGCAAGCAGCTCTAGATTTAGCACCTCAACAGCATTTTGCCGCTGCACTAGCCATACGATGGTCAACTTAAAGTATATTGATTTGCTGTTGTAATATTTGTCTTTGTGGGCTGGCACCCAAAACATCTACCATTTATTTTATTTTTTTTTATAGACGACTTTAGATAAATTTAAGTAGTATTAGTTTGACTAAGTCTACTTCTAATACGATACGCGAAACCTATACAAATAAGAACAAACAGCTAACTACCAACAAACCATGTTAAAATATGTTTAACTTGGCTGTCACTTGTAAATGCTAAAAGCATTATTAACTATTTTAAATAACTTTATTATAGAAGGCTCGATCGCTGGCTTAAATGCGTTTACGCATATTCCAGCATAAAGCAGACTAAGATATAAGAAAATATATACAATAGAAAAATGAAAATGCCATTAAACAACATTTATTGACAGGTAAATTGCACAAACAATGTACAACACGAACAAACAGAGTAAAAATAATACGTTGAAGCAAAAGGAAAAAAAGAATAAAAAAACAAATTATTTTTATACCACTTTTTAAATAATTATAATGTTGATTTTAAAAAATAATATATAAAATGTTTAAATTATTAATGCACATGTGAAAATATTTTGAAAAAAAATTAAATTTGTAATTTCGCATGTACTTTTGTTTTGCTCCTACTTGTATACGAGTATATGAGGCCTTAATGTCAGATGTGTGTGCTCATAAGCTCATGAGCAAGTGGTCAGACTAGAATATAAACTAGTCTACTCTTACCATACTATTAGTGAGCAAACCTCTGTTTGTATCATAAACACAATGAACTGATGATAGAAATTTCTATAATAGTGAGCGCCGTGTTTACCCATTGCTTGCTCAAAACACTCAGTGTGTTATTTTGTTTAGTTGTTGTGTAGAGCTTTTGGATAAGGCTTAGTGCGTTTTACTTGCACTAGTGATTTTTATATTACCAAAAAAATTAAGGCCTTAAAATGAACGTAAGTTTGTACACTCGAGCAGTGTGTTTGCGTTTTACTCAAAGCATAAAACTGCTTGAACTCGCCCAACCTCAATGTTATTATGTTAAACGTTTATACATACTTATTCAAACTTGCTTATGGAAACTTTGCAAGCTTATGATATTTAGCTCGTTAGTATTCGGTGTTTATTATTGTACACAAATCGTTACTCGCGTGAATATGAGCGTCTCATGAGCTTCGTTTTTTTTTTGCTCTTGCAGTGCTGTAATCAATAAAACCCTTTATTGGTTGTTTCATTGAAACAATAGTCAAGCCCATTTAAAAAATTACAACAAACACAACACAAACTTTTGATATTTGTTGTTATAGCGGCCATTATAAAAATTTTAAGAGTCAAGCTTTTAAGATTCCAGAGATAGAAGGCACTGACAGAAGGACAGAAAATTGAATTAATGTGTTTGTATTGATTAAGGCCACAGAATTTCTCATGCAACATGTATCAATTGCTTATAGAAAATATTTAGGGCAAAATTCATAAAAAAATATTTTTAATTTATAAAAGGTTTAAGAAACAAATTTTCATACAAAATTTATTTAATAAACCAAAAATAATTTTATTAATTGTTATTTTAAGTCTACTGGTTCATTCATTTGATCCAGTAAAGGGAAATACTACTTCTTCTAAGAAATGGAAAATATACTCTGGCATTTTGTTCCACAATACACACTTATATTGCCTTCTACATTGTATAACAATATCTTTTTCTCTCTGTTCCAGTGACTTAAGCACTTATTGTTTTGTGTATCTTTACCAACTATCGTCACCTGTAGATATAAATCTGGTTTAAATTCTTTCAATATTTAAGAAGTCTTTAAATGAAAAAGTGAAAAGAGTGTTTCGGGTAACTAAACGTAAGTGTTCTTTTTAATTTATGCGTATTTATTAAGTTTTAAAATATGCATATTAATCAATAACCACTTAAGAATAGATTAATCAATTCTATCTATTTCTTTGAATACTTGCAATTTTTTCTACCTTTTTTTTATTTGTCTAACGACCTTATAAATTATTTATATATTTGCGTGTTCGATTAATTTTAAACATGAGAAAGAGCATTAAGAAAATAAGATAAATTGCATTTAGTTTTTTTTTTTTATCATCTTAACTCTAGATTTAAACACGTTTATTTACTTTGCACTAAATTTATTATTTGTCAGAGTCATTATTTGTCAACATTATTGTTAGTGACCGCGGTAACACCCTCATTTTATTTAAACCTTTAGGAGCCGATATTATAAGAAAATTTTTTTTTTTCATTATTGATGGACATTAGGCCACCAAATATTGAATAGTCCATTACGTCAAACGGATACTTAAAGAGAGCGGTCAGGTGTAGAGGCTAAGAAAGAAAAAGCTTTGCTTCTGGTCATTTACTAATTAAAATAAAGAATGATAAAGATATTATTTGACCCGATTGATAAAGTTGTCTAGTTATTTGCGGAAGAAGTTTTTCTTCTAGCTTTTAAAATCGAACAAACACTGCTCCCTCAATAACTGCTATGAAAGTTCAAAATTAAAGTTCCCCAATTGGAGAACCTATTACACTTGGGGTGTCTTCCTACCATCACCACAATAAAAATTTAGCAGAAACATAGGTTTCTCTAAGAGCTAAGAAGGTGCTACTACACATAAAGTAAATCCTTAAAAACGTGCTAGATTATCGTCGGTTCATAGTTCGTGATGTTCGGGGTTGGTAGTTGTCACCCCAAATTATAAAAAGGTTTGCTATTGAGGGCTAATAATAAAACGTAATCTTCTGTGTGCTTTTAGGGTACTGAACCCAAATACACAGCAAATGTAGAAGGATCTAACGGTTCGGTAAGGCAAGTGGTAGTGTACAGCTGCTTTTATCACTAGGCAACTTTAAATATCACTGCATTGACTGTGTCTGTAAGATTTTGAAACAGAAGCTATGTACGTTATATCTGAACTTTAGTACTGACAGTCTGGCACAGGCTGCTGTACCAATTGTCATCCATTTTCTACTGGGATAGTTGTTTAAATGTTCATGGCATTTGATTTAACTTCTGCCCGTCCAAGCTATTTTCCCTAACTCACAATGGATTAAATGTGTTAATAAATTTCTTTAGAGAAATTCCAATAAAATACCAAACCCACAATTATCAGTGGCATAGCTGTATGTAACGAGAATGTTGTTCATATAAATTTTGTTTGCATGCTCCTGGAGTGTTCTAATAAAAAATGTGATTTCTTTTGTGATTTCATTTGTAATCTACTTTGTACAGATATAAAAATAAAGTCAGGAGTATAACAAATTGCAAAAATTGGAATGTATAAATTTCTATGGAATGATCATCAGTCATATATTGTTACTGAAGAAATGTTTGGTTTTAAAAAGAAAAAAAAAATAATATAATTAAAAAAATAATTAAAATAATAATGGCTACTATATTTAAATTTTAGGTTAGAACAAATATTTTAAAATATGTGCACAGAAAAATATATGTGTGTGCACGAAGTAAAGGTTTTAATTAGTTTCTGATTAAAATTTAGTTATTTTGTTAATTAATTCAACTACATACTTAATGCAGAAGGAAAAAAAAGAAAAACCTTCCATTTTATTTAATATATAGAATTATATCAATTAAAAATTTAATTAAAACTTCATGTGATACTAATTAAAACCTTTGATTAGTGCAACAATTTTTTCTATGCAAAAAGATATTAAAAAAACTTTGGTTTTTCAAATTATTTATTGCATTTGTAATTATAATTAAGTTAACAATAAATCCTCATATGAGGGCAATTTAATAACTGTTTGACTTTTTTATTTATTTAACATTTGAATTAATTAATTGGAACTATTTATTAACATAAAAAAATTTAATATGTAAAAAGCCTAATGTTACAAACGTGACTAGGACGAATGACGAATTTTTCGTTCCGAATATTCCGGTGAATAAGAAACCTGAGGAGCAACAGGAATTAAATAATTTTACTGGCAAAAATTAGTGTCCGTTTGTTCTTGTGAAAGATTTTTTGAAACCATTTTTGCACAAATTTTTCTCATCTGAACGCAGAAAATCGCGGATACTTCCTCTTGCTCGCTCCGAGGCTCGCCTTCAATTGAATGCCCTCCTTCTGAAAATACCTTAAACCACCTAAAAACCCAAGCTCTCGAAAAAGACTATCTACATAGGCCTGACGCAGTTTTACAAATGTTTCTGTTGCACTGTCGCCAAGTCTGAAGCAGAAGTTTATAGCACAACGTTGTTCGAAATTTATATCACTCATTCTTTGAACGTACTAAAAAAAACTTTTCTTGCAAAAAAATTCACTGCGGATAGCGCAACAACTCTATCGTATTCAAACTTGTACTATACGCCTATCAGATGTTTATTTGTTTGACTCTCTACGTGCCGTATATCCAGTGTCAGTCTCATTACATAATTTACACACCACGTAAAAACTATTAAATTCTGTTACAGAACAGGGTAAAATCACGAGTATGACATTAAAACCGGTTGTGACTGGAAAGGTATTGATTTTCAGAACAAAACTGACACCTACACAGAAAAAATTATCAACAAAATATTTCCAAACAAGTGGTTTTTTGATATTTTTACGATTTTCAAAAACTTTTTTTTGTGCATCTAAAATAACTTTTGTCTGATTTTTAATTTGTTGCTAACATAATTTACCAAACTAAATTTATTAGTATTGAAATGTTGTTCTTCTTTAAAAATAAATTTAAAGAACTTTAAAATTTTAAATTGCCTCTAAAAAGTTTATAAAATAAAAATTGGTTCAGAATTAACTGATTTCTACGAGTTAACTCAGACGATTTGATAACCTTCACATTAAATGAAGTCGGTTAATTACGAGACATTTTGCAAATATAATCCTAGATATTTTATTCTGAGGCATTAATTAATAATTACTCATTCGCAAAAAAACGGCAAAACTGTCATGTCATGCATTAAAAAATCAACAAAAAATTTATATTGATTTTTTAAGACTATTGGCTACAAAGAAAAAGGTAAAAAAGTAAAAATTTCCGATGGAAAATATTGCTATGTATGTATATCGCACTTGTTCCTCAAAAGCGTAACAACTCAAAATTCATGAATTTTCAGTAGAGCCCAAAAACTATTTCCGTCAATTGAGACTAAAGTAGTTATTCTAAAAACACAAAAAGGGTCATAACGGGTTTTATCACGGAAGAGAAGACAAAAAAGGGAGATTTTTACAGTTGGTAGATATGACCTCTGTGGTTTGTTTTTTTTGCAAAAAGTCAAAATTTTAAAATTTTGAGTTGTTTCACTTTTAAGGAACAAGTGCGATATGTATGTATATTCATATATATTTTAATTTTGTATTTTTGTTCACAAATTTTCAAGACCTGGCAATGGAGCAAATAATTTAGATAAAACAAATGCAACGTTTTGCCCAATTGTGCTCAAGAAAAAAGTTTTGGGACTAAATACGTAAGTAACTAGTCGCTAAGATTTGCCCAAAAGTAAAAAAGAAAAAGGGGAATCAATTATTCAGTTGGCGTCAATGGCGGCTTTATTAGTTTCACTGTTGCTCAAATATTATATAGAATTTGATATTTCAAATATCGGCGTAATTGAATGAATTTGTAAATTGATTTGTCCTGTCCTCATCTTTTTTTTTTTTTTAATATGGTCAAATTGTATTCTGAGTTATTTAGTCACAAAACTGTTACTATTAAACACAATTAGTGAAAATTGTTCTTGATTTAGCTAAATTATTTGTTTGAAAATTGTTTATTATTTCAGTAAAGTTTTTATTTTGTTTCAGATAAATTATTTGTTTGAATTTTTTTTTTATAATTTTCAAAAAATTTTTTTTTTCTAATTCAGAAAAATTTTGTGTTTGAAATATTTTTCTAAAGTCAATAATTTTTTTTTTTACCAAATATGATAATTAATTGTTTGAAAAAGTCGTGGAATATTTTCAATATACTAATTTGAAATTTAATTGATTGAATTTACGAACTTGTTTATAGGACCCTATTCTAACAAAAAACTGTCTGCTTAAGCAAATTAATTGTTTAAATCTGAAAAATAATTTTTTCTGTGTATATTATAAAAATTTTTTAAACAAACATTAAAAAAAAATATTTAAGCTAACAATTTTTTAAAAATGGTTTCAAACTGCTATTATATCTATATGCGACCGAGCACAGAAAAAGGGACCTCAGGGTTGGTTAATCGACATTTTTTAACTGGGGTGAAATTCACTGGAGAATCAAATAGGAGTGGTGTCAGATCCAGGCCGAAGCCAAAATCGTGGTTTTGGTTTGGGTTTTCTGCATGTAAGTCAAGTACAGAAAAAAAATCATAAATTTTTGAACATTTTTGGAAAACTTTGTGAACCGTCTTAAAAGGTTGACTATTTTTTTTTTAATCGGTGTAAAATTTAGTAAGGAATTAAATGGAAGTAGTACCAGACAACTGAGGAGTCATAAGAGGTATGTAAATAGCATTTACTCTTGGAAAAAACTCTTAAATAGATACCAATTTAATTTAAACCTCTATTTATTTAATACTTAGCTTTTCACAACTAATTAAGATGGTTTAACAAATATTTCGAGAAAACATAATTAAATTTTTTTTAAGTTCACAATATGAAAAATATTTTTCATAGTAAATAAATAATATGAACTGTAATTATTGCATTTAAAATCCTATTATTAAATAAATGTTAGTGCTTATTAAGATTTTAAATGTCACAAGTATTTAGCAACAAATTCCCTAAGAAATATTTTAAAACTGTTGCTTGTCAATATCATGATGCACTCAATCTCTTTCTCATCAACCAAGAAACTTAAGCTTACAAGTGCAAATAAAGTCATCTGGGGAAATAAATAAAATGAAAACTCCCTGTTGTTTTTTAGTTTTATTTTGTTTTTCTTAAGATAGAATTGTATTTAACTACTATAGTGTTAATTAAGCTAATTAGTAATTACCTGCTGCAAAAAACACAAATAAATGGCCACAAATTAACAGAACAAAACAAACAAAACTAAATAAAACTAAACACAGAAGAAGTATCTTAGTCATACATACGTTCGACAAAAAAAAATGATACAGTTAAAACTTAAAACAGTATTGTTTAAAATAAAAATTAAATTTTAATTATAAACTACATGTTAATGATTTTAGAAAAAGATTTAAGTATAAGGAACAGACTTTTAATTACTAGGAATTTCTACACTAATTGTACAAATGCAACAGTAGAGAATAAAATACAATAAAAGTGAAATAATAAAACATGCGCAGCATGTATTTTAAAGATTATAAAGACATACACAGCAAAATTATTACTACTTCCCAATGGTAAAGAGAATTATTATAAAGGCCTTCTAAAGGCCTCTCTACAACATCTTACTCCTAATAGGCCTTTCATACTTATATCTTTTTTACACAGGTTTTCATTGCGGCTTCCACTCTCACTTCTGCCAGCGGGCGTTAAAGATGGTTTTTTCGAAAATAGTCTGCTAGGCTTATCACAAATTATTTTTTACTTTTTAATTTTATTACCCCCGGGGGTTCCAAATGTCACTGCAGGAATATGGCAAATGCTTTGACGCGGTCCACTCGGGGAAAATAGGGGCACCAGACGCTAGGGTTCCTAGAGCCTAAATCTGGAAGAAAAGGTCTGTTGTTTTAACAAGGGTCCTCTTCGAGGCCTGACCAGTGCCCAAAGGACTAGTACCACGGGAATCGGTGGCCCCACAGAGAGCCTATCCTCTCTGTGACCGGTTATTGGTGAGGTCCCCTTCGGGGGTACACGTGGTGGTTGTGGTTTAAGATCGATTAAGTAGGTAAGGTACAAGGTCGATCAAGTATGCTGTTGCACTCTCAACAGACGGAGTTTGGATAGTCTCCAAACCCCTAAGCAAGAGGTTATAATGTGGATCTAGGCTTGCCTTGGAAAGGCTTGCCATATTATATAAATTGCTACTCATTGTGACTGTATCACACACAAAAAGCGATTGGTGGCAATCGTAAAGTGTTGTTATACTACACAATGGGGGCGCTAGTCTACGCCTAAGTTTCACTCGGTGGTAAGACCACCGTGAGGTTAGGCCGAGTATGGCAGGTACTCACGTTAATCTTGTTCCACAAATGTACCCACGCACTTTATGTGCGTCCTGACAATATATTGTTCGATTTTGCTTTGAAAGTTATCCACACGAAATTTTTAGACTCTTACTTTTATAGTGCATCACGTATATGTATTTACTTTATATAAAGGTACCCTTCTCTGGATAAAATTCTAAAATTTATATAATATTCTTAAAATTATTGGAAAGATCTGTAAAAAGTGTTTAAAATATTTTAATAACAATGTAATTCCACAAAGTAAGAATACAAATTCTATTCAATTGGCTATTTGGCCGTAAATAATTCATATATTGTCATTATTTTCAAACAGCGCCATCTGTTGGGCAACCGTGTTTAAAATATTCCGCTTTCAAAAATAAAAAAAGCCTTACCTTTAAATTGGTAAAATTACGTACGAACTTTCAATGCTTTTTCTTTACTTTCTCTTGGGAATAAAATATTTTTACGGAAAAAAGTATCCTACATTAGAATCAGGATACTAAGGTACCTCCTCACAAAATTTTGTTAAAATCCATCTAGTAGTTTTTATGTGATTCGAACGTAGACAGACAGACAGACAGAGAGATAGGAAATAATTTACTGTTTTATTATACAGTTGCTCCAAAAAAATGAGTGCTCACTTATATTTTACAAATTAGAACAATATTTTAATAAAAACATTTTAAGGTTTTTTACTTATAATAATTTTATTGTTTATAAAGGAATTATTAATTTTTAATACAAATGGAACAAAAAACATTTTCATAATGTATTAAATAAAAGTAATAACTATAATGACATCATTTTCACTTTAACCCTAGTCCTGATACCCGGCTACAGATGTGGCCACTGACATTTTGGAGTAATGCTTCTTTTGAAAATTCGTATCTAAGGAAATGGCAAAATTTTGCGTCAACTGACACCTTAGTTACTATCCTAGGTCAAAGCACTGAGGATCTATGAGCTCCTTAAGCCGAGACCCCCAAGAACGTATACCCAAGTACGGATGTGGCCACTTATGCATTTGTATTAATAAAATTATTAAAGATTTTGTTTTTTTGTGGTAATGTAAATTTATTTTATTTATTATTACTTATTTTATTATTAAAACTTAACTTATTTATTTTTTGTCTTCATTATTGCAAGTTTTGCATACAAAGAAATTGCTCAAATGTTGCACACATTTTGGCCGTTTACATTCAGAGTTACGAGTGCGTCTTCTGTGTTCGTCGTGAATATAACACAAATAGCAGCTCCAACTTGGATTTTTTTCCTCACTGAGCCGCTGCTGCTCTCGTTGAAGGTGTAGGGTCAACTTTTTCATTTAAGGCTGAGTTTATATAGCTCGCTATGCCAAGTTTCGTGTTAAAGTTACGCATTACCTGAACACTGACCGGCTTTCAATGAATTGCATACATAGCTTCTTGGCGAGCTGGCGAAGAAAACGTTTGCGTCTAAACTTACTATATGAGAAGTTTTTATTATTTTCAAGGTATATGATATACGCTGACAATGCCATCAAATCAGTGATATTAAAAAAGAGAGATAATGGCCAATATATTCTCTAAGTAGTTGGTCCATAACATCCTTTTGTTTTATTGTTAAATTCAATGACTTCTTAATATATTAAATATATTTATATATTAAAGAACAAAATTATAAATATTGAAATATAAAACTGATATTTAGTTTGTGATCCTTTGGCTTTTATAATTGCTTTCAATCTTCTGGGAATGGAATTTACTAGATTTTGGGTAATATCGGTTGGAATTTTATCCCACTCTTCCCGTAGAGCACAAATCAAATCAGTTTTGTTACAAATTTCCCTTTCTTCTCTAAACGATCCCATAGATTTTCGATGGGGTTTAGGTCTAACGATTAAGGTGGTGTTTCCATTCATTTTGGAGTATAATAAAGCAAGCACATCTTGTGTTGTAGGCTGTATGTTTGGGGTTGATGTCGTGAGTAACTATATAATTTGAAAGTAGACCCAGTTTTTGTACGCTGGTCTGGAGATTCATTTGTAAAATATTAATATACACTTTATGGTTCATAATACCATCAATAATATATAATGATCCAGTGCCACCAGCACTCATACAACGCCATACTATTACACTCCCTCCTCCATGTTTGAATGTTGGACACATATATTTTTCTTTGAATCCTTCAATCGCTTTTCTCCATCACTGCCATGGAAGTTCAATTTGCTTTCATCTGTAAAGATGACGCGTATCCAGAATTCCATATTTTGATTAAAATGTGCTTTGGCGTAATTAAACCGCTTTTTCTTATTTAGTTTACTGATGTGTGGTTTCTTCCTTGTAACTCGACCATGATAACAGGTCATGGACTATTTTTGACTTTTCACATATATATTTGTCAATTATTTTTTTTTGTATAATAGAATATGGTCTTTTCACAATTTCGCTAATTTCACAAAGGGATTTATTTTTTTGTCGCAAATTTATTATTATTTTTCTTTCTGATTCAGTGGTTTGAAATCCATGTAAAAATTATACAAAAATACTTCTTTTCTTTCCAACAATACTTCTCCAAAGGAGTTTTAAATATGTATTTTCAAATTTTCTTTAAGAATTTTTTCTCATCTTCCTGTTATTTAGATCCTTAAAATTATAAACGAGAACACTCACTTTTTGTAGCAAAATTTGTTAATATTTTTGTTTTTGCAGTTAAACATAAAATATTACAACAATCGCATGTTACACTTATGGGTAAAGTTGTAGTTTTCTTTGTAAATAATAAAACATAAAAGTTATATTTAATATAAAAACTAAAATATGGGAGACAAATTTAATTTGATTTGGAAAAGTTATGTGAGAACTTATTCTTTTTGAGTGAAGTATTTAAGTAAATCAGTCTATCGAGGCATTCAATAGGCAAGTTCATTAAATTAACTTTTGTTTTTTATAAATAAGAAATCTAAAAATAGAAAATTATGTTTTTGTAATAAATACAAAATGAGAGATTTTATATCTCTTATATCCTTTCTAAAAGAAGGAAGTAGGAATACGTACTATATTTTTTAATAAGAAGAGCCAAGGCCTACTATAAGGCCTTCTTTGGACGGCTCAGCAAAATGAGAGTGAAAAGTCTATGCATGCCTAATAGGCCTGCGATTATAAGGCCTGTGTTAGTTTTTATTTTTACTTGTGAGTACAAGTAGAAACTAGAGATAATTATTTCATTTAAAAAATTATAAGAATACTGTGAGTATTCTTATAATTCTATTCTACCCTAGGGGAGATCGCAATTCTTATTTTAGTTGTTTACGATAAACGCGAGTTAAATATAATAAAGTTTTTAATGAGATGAGACTATATAAAATAGATAATTAGAACAATTTTCACAGTGATTGCCCTCTAGTATACGATGGTGCTACTAATAAAGGGTATTTTTTATAGAGGTGGAGAACTTTAGTTTAAATATGGATTTGGGCATATGGCCACTACAGCTAGCCCCTATATGTCTTAACATGGAGATCTAATTTTCATATATCCTTCGCAGAAAATCAGGCAATAAAAGTCGAATAACTGCTTCCAAGTATGCGAAAATTTTCTGGTTTATCTGAATGGAACTGGAATTTTATACATCCCCGAAGGAAATTATCTATGAACGAGGTGTTGTTGGCATCATCCTGCTGAAACCACTTGTCTGCAATACTAAAACCACTTGTCTACAATACTAATGTCTCTATACCGCTCACCGTTTTGTCTGTAACGTTGTCTTTATTTGTAAAGTCATACTGACCGATCCATATAGCGCAATAAACAGAAAGTTTTTCTGAATAATGGTTTGAGGACTATCGCGACTGCACAGTTTCCATAGTTTCTCGAATTAATCACTCTAATGAGCAGCACAAAATGCATATAATACTGATGGGTTTTGTCGGCTCGAACCGTGATTTTCACCGTAAATATCAAACTTGCTATGTCGTAATGATAAATTGCTAAATAATATAAATATTAATTTTTAATTCCTTATATATTTAAAATTTCATCACAAACCGAATTTAAACCAAAAACAATGTCGGTTGTCTGTTGTTTATTGAAACAACTTTTAAGGAGAGGATGGCTTTATCGTTCGCTATGTATGTAGCATGGAAGAAACTTTACCTTTTTTATTTGTACTTGTTAGACTTAAAGCAAGTATGTTAAATGGTATTCTCCGTTGAACAATCAATAAGGGACTGTCTACTTTTTCGGTATGTCCGACAGATCCACTGTTCACGAATCGCTTAATGTGTTTCTTTGCTCTTCTGGCTGTCGAGTAATTTCTTCTCTATCTATTTGCACGAATTATATCACATTAAACTTATTATAATATTTTCTTTCTATTCTGTATATGTACATATTATTAAAATTTAATCCAATATATAATTGCATACTTTATCTTAGTGTTCGGTTCTAATAAGTGTAGTACTATGACGAAACCTGTTTATTAACTTGCACCTTCATCCTTAACATAACTTAGATCTCAACGATGATATCACATCTTTATTAAAATTTTTACGACAGATAATTTTGCAGTTAACAACTAAAAAATAAAGAAAATAATTTAACATATAAATTACTGGTTAAATAAAAACATAAACTCCTTAAAGTAAAATGAATTCGATGTCCATTGCGAAGAATCTGCAATCGTCTTAAATAAATAAAGTTAAAATTAGTCAATAACTGTCAAAATGAAGTTAACATCATTGCGCACAAATTAGTGCTAATCTGCTTGTCCAAGCAAGCATACCACCTAAGATGATAATTTAGACGCTTTCGTAAGCATACTATTATACTAAGAAGGTGAATGAATATATGTATGGGTTTACTTCCAATAAGTGTCTTGAAAAGTAAATTATAAAATTTGCAAGATCACATGTAAGCTCACTTAGTACACTGCACCCTGATTTAGCGACACTAATCCGCAGAATTAAATATTGGGCAAAAAAAATTAAACCCTGCAATCAACGATAGGGTTACTATAAGAGGCTTCTCTACCTTCTTTTCTTTACTACTTGTCCTTACTTCTCTACCCTTTTCTATATATACCTGCTTCATTTTTTTTATGTTATGCAACAATTCCAGGGCAAGTGGGCAAAATATGAGAAAAGTAAGAACTATTTTCTACCTGTGCACAGTGGGGCAGAATCAAAATATTTTGGAAATAACTTAGCCATTTGTAAAGGGCCACTTCGATTGATCAAAAATTTGCAAGGTCATAAATTTGAAGCTAGGTGTTATTTAATTTGCCATGGGTAGGCCACAAATTATCGAACCTTGCACCTTCCATACTTTAAAACAAATTTCGGGTAAAAGTTACGATCCTTATAGAAGATGAAAGTACTTTAACTTGATCTATTTTACATCGAAATTTTGTCTTTAAAATTCCAAAGCTGGTATTCCCAATTATTTCATGATCTCTAGTCCATATGTTGACATTATGGTCAAAAGACTATTTTGGCATTTATGCGAGGTTTCCAACCATGAGACCACATAGCGCCACTCGTGGCAAGTGAATGAAGCTCAGATACTTCTATGCTATGCCTGCGTCATTCGAAAATTCTTCATCAGATTTTCTTTTAGTGCCTCTATTATTCTGTACTTCCATATAGTAGCGTGCCATATATAAAACAACTTCCGTCTTAAAAAATTTACTTATAAAATAATACGAGTAATTATTTACCTTAGTATGTATTAGTATATTATTTTTTATAGTTCTTGTATAAATAATAATATAAACTTGAAACTTGAAGTTTACTTTTTATCTGCTTAAAACAAAATAATGGGTGTGCACTTTTTTTCATTTGGCGTTTAAGACTAAAATGCTAATTACAGAGCTTCTGTGCAGCCAATTATTGTTGATTTTCATGCGGGCTTAGTTACCAGCAATTGGTTAGCCATAAAAATGCCACAAATCTTAGTTTTATTAATGGAATTTTGATATTTTAACATTTAGTACAAAATATAATTTGTTTATGTGCTTATTCTTTTTAATTATAACAAATAGTTTTCAAAATCAAGGCTTTTTGAATTGGTTTTAAAAATTACACTGGCGTTAAGACTAGAGCAGAACAGAAAATAAAACAAATGAAATTATAATTAATTAAAATGTGATATAGTTATTGCTAAAACGTATATCGGAAATGTCAAATGATTTAGTGATTATGCAAATTTTTTTATTATACATAATGCGCTGTTAGGTGTAGATAATTAGGTTCAACGTTGACAATGGCATTAACTATTAAGCTTTAAAACTGCAGTTATGAATTACATTTGAACAAGTGGCCAGTTTAAAATAGTGTATGTGTTTAATAATTTAAATTATTTTTAAAGCAAGATCTGTAGGCTGCATGCAAAATGACCCTATGAAAAATCGCCCAAAAGCATAAATGAAAAATTGCCCAAGGAATCTTCATACAAAATTGGGTAATATTTCATATGAAAAGTAACCCAAAAATTTTGGGTGTTTTTTCGTAATTTTTGGAGAATAATTCATTTTTATATTTTTGGGCGATTTTTCATAATGAAAAATTGCCCAAATGTTTCAATGAAAGATCACTCATTTTTGATAATAAGAGGGAAAAAAACAATGGTCTGTCTTAAAATATAAAATATTTTTAATAAAAAATTATCGCTAATAATAAGTTTTTATAAAGTTTACCTTAAACCGCAAAAGTTTTAACATTAAAAATTTATTAGGATTTAAACTGAAAAAATAGGCAACTGAGGTTCTGTCTCTGCTTTTCCAAAAAAACTGAAAAATTTATATAAAATGTATTGACATCACATTTAAGGTTGTACTAATGGCAGTTTTCAAAAAAAATCTTCTGATTATTTAACTAAATTGTTCTGCCAAAAAAGTACAAGCTGCTTTGTTTCTTTTATCGCGCGATTTTTCATATTTCATAAAAATTGTTTGCCTGCGTTGCCTAATTCTGCAATTTAACAATAAACAACAATTTATTAATTTAAATAATTTATTTCAACTCATATTAGCAATTTATTTTTACCTTTATTATTTTTTTTATTCACATATATTTCGTTTCATAATTATTTTAATGAACGCATACAATATTTATTTGCGTACATTGGCAACAATATATTTAACTTGTTAAGTAACGGAATGTGATCACAGATTACATACAACTTCTTCTCAAAGCTTCCTCGATGAATTCCATCAACGTTTCAATTAATTTAAATCAACGATTTAATTTAGCAACGTTTGTAGCGACCGTTACCACGGTTTCTCAGAGTTCCTTTGGCAGCACCCCCAGGAACAGCAGGTGTCATAGCTTTCTTGGATTTTGATCAAAGATTAGATACAGAAGTTGCAAGCTCAAAGCTTTCTCGATAAATTAAACCAATATTAATGCCCTTACTAAACGTATTGACATTTTTATATTTAATAAGAAAACAATAAATAAATTTGGGCGATAATTCATTTATATTTGGGTATTTTTTTCGCAATTTTTGGGAAAAATTTTCATTTTTATTTTTTGGGTAATCTTTCATTCGGCAATTTTTCATTTTTGTTTTAGGGCGATTTTTCATAGGGCCATTTTGCATGCAGCCGATCTATATGAAGTTTTCGTTTGTTCCCGTTTAAGTATTCATTTCGATTTTATTGCTGATACTATGGTTTTTGGTTGTCAAACTCTGGCCCAACCTCTAAGTTGCACCTATTGGCAAGGTTAAATATATTGTTGATCAATAAGCTATTGGTTATGAACAATAACAAATATTTTAAAATACCTTGTCAAGCGCTTTCCCATTGTAGAAAAAAAAGCCGCACAGGCAATATATTTGAAAAGGTTGCACTTTATTTGCTCAAAACTGCATACTTTGCGAATTGGTTTTCATTTCATTGCCGGACTAGATTGGTAAATCGGCTAGTTAATATTTTGTTTATAGTACTACTAGCGGTTTCCGATGCGTTTCGCTACCCCTTTCTTTTAAAATAAAAAAAAACGCTTGGAAGTAAAAGTACATATAGTCAAGATAAGACCCCAAAACGCACTTTTTACAGATAAGCTTATTTAGACCGATAAAGGGTATTTGGCCGTAACGGCTAGGGTATTTGGCCGTAACGGCTTTAACTCGTTATTCTCAGAGTACAAATTTAACACTCTACTTATTCCGTTCTAGAAAATTGATATTAATAACATAATCTCAAAATTCTGCATATGTTCACGATTATACTTTTTCACTGTTTAAATCCAGCCAGATTTTTGTTTAATGAGATGGTTAGTTGTGCGAAATTTTAACATTATACGTGTTACAGTTCACTATTCAGAGGGATAGTAATTTTTCACTTGGTATAGAAGGTACCACGTCCACTGTCCCAATCCAGTCTGTTTTTGCTAGAGTATGCGTATTAATATGGTGGTTATTTTTGTATAGTTTCTAGAATCTAGCTATTGCAGATAAAAACTTTCTTAATTTATGTGGGAGGTTCCCCGCCTACTATTACAAACCAGCCAAGTTTTTTGACAAATTATGCATTTTAATAAGAGAGTTATATACGAGTACGCATAATTTCAAGATTTTACATATTACAGTTCTCAAGCAACACAATGATAAATATTTATTTTGTGTGGGAACTGCCATGCCCACTTTAGAAACTAAAAAAAATGTATAGCCTGTTTTATCCACCGCAAATCTGGTAACAAACTGAAAATTTTAAGAAGATTGGTCTACTGTATTAGGCAGCCATAGCATTCCGACAAAGAAACAAATTAATATATTTTGTGCTTTATATAAACTAGCTATGTCCACGCACGTTGTGTACGCCCTGACAATATTTTGTTCAGTTTTGCTTTAAAAGTAATCCACGCCAAATTTTAAGATTCTTACGTATTTACTTTATATAAAGGTACCCATCGCTGGATAAAATTCTAAAATTTTTAAAAAGTTCAAACAATTATTGTAAACCTCTGAAAAAGGTATTTAAAATATTTTAATAACAATGTAATTCCACAAAGTAAAAATGCAAATGAAATACAAATTTTATTCAATTGGCTATTTGGCAGTAATTAATTCATATTTTATCATTATTTTAAAACAGCGCCATCTGTTGGGCAACCGTGTTTAGAATAACAACAGGAACAATAATTGCAGATTAACGTAGGTACTCATCGTGATTTACTACTTTTAGGAGACATTTTTGTAAACTAAGTATAGGGTGGGCCAAGTAAGACCAACTAGTTTTAAACTCGGATGCCTAGCAGAGTACACAGTTGTTTTATCTTGTTAAAACCACAAATTGGATTCTGCTCCACTATTCGCCGTAAAATAATTTCGAACGTTGTTCTGTAAGAAGCGCCGGAAATCGTTTCCGGCTAATTCTCGAAGAAATATGGGCCGGTAAACCGCACCAAACCTTACATTTAGATGGGTGCAACTAATTCTGATGTGTTGCTTTTGCATTTTCAGAACAGCCAAATCTACAGTTTTTTTTTTTTAAATAAATTATCTAAGAAATCAATTTCGGTAGTTTATTGTGTAAAATACAGAGCGTAGCGATATGAGATGTTGTATACTATTTGTTTTCATAATATCTTTACGAAAATTCAATTATAACTTACAAAGAAAAAAAAAACTAACTAAAAATAAAAAATTTATTTGTATTTAAAATTGACACTGTAAATCTACATATATACTTCAAAATTATAAATTGTTTTTTTTTTTTTTTGTAAAATTCCTTTTAAAATATGGTTATTGAGTTACATGGGAAGAAAGAGTAATTTTTCACTAACAAGATAATCTTGAACATAATCTTTTGTTCGACGTACTCGCCGACCAAAATCCGCTGCATATATTCGTCGACTATAACGCAATGAGGACGAACAAAATATAACGAATTGCCAATACTTTGCCTGATTTCAGATTTTCTTTGGACACTTTTATCTTCATTGGTATCAGCATATAATTTCACTGGTGTCCGTTTTAGTTTTTAACTAAATACACTGGTCTGCCTGAAAATCGTCCCTGATAACATTCTTGACCATTCCTATGTAAATTTACCCCCTGAATCCTAAAATAAGCTCTGTTTTTACCCATCACCCAACCTATTTTGGGGGGCCCCATTTTTGTTTTATTTTTTGCTTTTTTTTACAATTTTAACTTATAGCCGTTATCACCCCGAAGCAGCTAATAAAATTTATGCCAAAGTATATGTCAAAAGTTTTGCTATAAAATGTATATAGAAACGACAATAAAATACAAATATATAAGAACAGTAAAAAATAAATCAGTCAAGTGAGAGTTAGACTTACACATGTAGGGTTCCGTACTATGTTTAGTACAACTTTAAAATTTAAAGTTGTTAATTTGTTCATGTCTTATGGGGCAACATTTAATTTTAAAATTGAAGTCATATTCACAAAAATTATTGGGCCACCCTTTAAGTTTTAGTAATTACTGTTATAGCGGCCATGGTAATACTCTTTCTATAAAAATACCAGGCATCTACCTATTGCGGTTCAAAAAATAATGTAATATACATGAAAAACATGTCACTGATCACCCTTTAGTCATTAGTAATTGTTGTAGAACCGAATAACAACATCTACTGTAAACATTTCAAGAATCTATCTATAACCTTTCAAAAAATAAGGCTATCTACGTACAAGTCTCTGTCGTCTCTCTGTCGAAACACCCTTTAATTTAGTTCTTTTTTATATATTCTTATATATTCTATGACTATATCAAGGGTCTATCTTTTACGACTAAGAAAATAAGTCACTCTACGTGAAAAAAATGTCACTGTCGGAACACCCCATAATTTTTAGCAATCGTCATAGCGGCCGTGGCAACACATCGCATCTTTGTGCAAATTATAAGAGTCTACCTATTACGGTTTAAAAAATAAGGCGTTTTACATGCAAATCACGTCACTGTCGGAAAACCCTTTAATTTTTACTGCATTTATAGGGGTCATAGTAATACACATATTATGGTTAAAAAATTAGGCCTTATACATGCAAATCACACCACTATCGGAACACCCTTTAATTTTTAGGTTTATTTTTTTTAGACTTGTCTATTAAGCGAACTAAGTTTTGATTACTGTTTGTAAATTTTTAGTGTATTCCCCCTACAGTTTAAGAAATAAGCACATATTCGTGAATAACACCTCTGTATTGGAACACCCTATAAGCTTTAGTATATTCTACTATAGCGGCCACAGTTATACACCTTCTATGAAAATTTCAAGTGTCTACCTATTATGGTTCAAAACTTAGGGCTTATACATGCAAATCACAGCACTATCGGAACACCCTTTAATTTTTAGGTTTATCTTTTTAGACTTGTTTATTAAGCGAACTAAATTTTAATTACTGATTGCATATTTTTAGTGTATTCCGCCTACAGTTTTAGAAATAAGCGCATATTCGTGAATCACACCTCCCATCGGAACACCCTATAAGTTTTAGTATTTGCTACTATAGCGGCCACAGTTATACACCTTCTATGAAAATTTCAAGCGTCTACCTATTATGGTTCAAAACTTTGGCCTTATATAGGCAAATCACACCACTATCAGAACACCCTTTAATTTTTAGGTTTATTTTTTTAGACTTTTTTATAAAGCGAACTAAGATTTAAAATACTACTTGCATAGTTTTAGTGTATTCCTCCTACAGTTCAAGAAATAAACACATATTCGTTAATAACACTTCTCTGTCTTAACACCCTATAAGTTTTAGTATTTGTTCCTATAGCGGCAACAGCTACTACATAATCTGCGAAAATTTTAAGAGTCTACCTATTACGGTTCCAAAGATAAAAGGCGCTGACAGACAAAACAATAGGGTTACGTTTTTACCCTTTGGGTACGGAACCCTAAAAAATCAATAAATACGCTGTTGATATGAAGGAAACGTACGGAAGCATCAGCAGAATCCTTCATAAAATTAGTTATCATGATTATAAGTGTAAACTTTGCGCCGACTTAAAAGTTGTCTACTCACGGGCCTGCAATCAGGATTCACAAAATATTGCTGCTTCCTTTGTGAATGGGATAGCCGAGCCCTTAGACAAACATTACATCGTACGGAACTGGTCTCTGCGTGAAAATGCCTGGTCAGCAAAATTTCGCCCACAATCCTTTGGTTCCGAAGGAAAAGATTTACTTCCACCTTTACACATCAAACTTGGATTGATCAAGCAGTTTGTGAAAGCAATGGACAAGACAGGTGGCGCGTTTCCAATTTTTGAAAACTAATTTTCCTCGTCTTAGCGAAGCTAAAATCAAAGAAGGCGTTTTTATTCGTCCCCAGAATAGACAACTCTTTCAAGATTCTACCTAAATTGGAAAGAAAAACAACTTGGCTTGCATTTCAAAATGTTTGTAAGAACTTCCTGGGTAACTAAAAATGTGAAGATTATGTCGCTCACGTCGAGGAACTGCTTTTAGCGTACCAGCATATAGGATGTAACATGTCTCTTAAGGTTTTCTTTCCTCACTCGCATCTGGACTTTTTCCCTGAAAATTTAGGACCAGTCTCGGATGAAGACGAGGAACGTTTTCATCAAGACATCGCTAAACGGGAGAAGAGATTTTCAGGGAAGTGGAATGCAAGCATGTTGGAGGAGTACTGCTGGTTTTTGAAACGAGAGAGCTGTACCTCAGAGTAGAAAAGGAAAACAAGCACCAACTAATGGTGAATACCTGTTTATTTATTACTGTTTATAGCTAAAATAGTTCATTTTATCCATTTTCATTAAATTCATGTCCATAAATTTATTATTATTTTTCGAAAAGTGGAAGTTAAAGATTTAAGGCTGCCTCGAAAATGGTGGATGATGGAAGAAAATGGAAGACATATTTGGATTCTGGACGTCACTTTACATAAGAATTGCCCCGAATAGCTCGATAAAAAATATTTTTTTTTGCAGACCAGTGATATGTGTTTACATTTAGCAGCTGATAGTCTGACGATATTTCAACAGAGAAAAAGAATAAATATTAAGAAAAATAACCTTTAAACCAAATAATATTATTAAAAATTTTTAATTTAAATGATATTAAATGATATAAATAAATAAGTAAGAAAATAATTCTTAAAAGAAAAATTTATTTTATTAACTAAATAACAAAAATTTCAAAACAAAAATAAAGTGTCTAAAAAAAAACGCCGATGTCGTCGTGCATCGGCGTTAGAAACATAAACGAAAGTCGTTATGAGATACAAATTTCAACGACGTACTAATTTTGTATTTTCGGATCGAAAAATTCGTTATTCTTTCCAATTGTGTTTATAGCATAAAAAATAATAAGATATTGTATAGAGTTTGGCTATACAATATCGAATTATTTTTTCATAATCTAAACAAATATATTTGAAATTTGGTTTATCTTTTTGCATAAATGATAGAGCTCTCTTCTCTTAACTCCAGTTTATCAGCAAAATCAACACATTTGAAGAAAACCATAAATCTTAGTTTCAATTGATGTCGATTGAGTACAATACTTTTGAGATTTATTAAAGTGACTTTCCGTAACCTTTTAAATGAGTTTTAAACACAGGGGACATTTTATTTTCTTGGCAACTGTTTAAAAAACTAGTTAATGATATGCATGCATTCGATACAGTAGTTAAGTATTTTTGTTTAATATGTTTTGCGTAAAAGTGATGGAAAAACAGCATGTGGTCAACGAGTTTACCAAATGTTAATTTTAAAATTGGTAAATTTTTAAAATTTTTGTATTGACAATATTAATGAATAGTTAGATAAAAATTGTTAGCTTGATTGTTAAGATTATCATATAATGAACTACTGTTTAACGGGCTGCTGCGCATTACCAAAAAACTAATTAAAAATTTTACGGTCTATGAGTGAGCCGCGGGTCACAATCCTTGCACAGGTGTAAACCATAACTTTGAAACAAGTTAAGTTTAATACAAGCATTAGTTGTCAAAAGCTGGAATTTAGTTTTGTGTAGATAAATTGATGTAAGAAGATATATGTATATTGAATGATCATCCATACTTTATATGTTCGGGCTTATATATGCATGTTTAAAAAACGACTTCTTTCTTAAGCACCGGAAGCTTATCTTTAATTTCGCCATTTTAAATTCATTCCAAATATTACTCATATTGTATTCCTTATAAACATATCAATACCATCATATCATGTCAAAAGAATTTATTCACATCGTAAATCACCGACATTAATTGTAAATTATAATCATGTATGATTTGATTTAACTTAAAAATCGTTATGCCCACATTTTGTAAACACATGTGCAACTTAAGAATAACAAAATAAAATTTCGAAAAATAAATTTTATTTAATACAATTAAATTCAGAAAGTGTCAACTACATTATGCTAATGCTGTCACTAATAATAACACGCCTAATATACATACATCTATTTATAAACAAATGAAATGAAACCGCAATGCGACATACAACATGAGACATTTGTACGAGTATTTACATACGCATTGTGTTTGTTCTCTATGTGTTTTGCATAACAAATACATATATCATTTTATTGTTTTGTTGGTGTTTTACATTTGCATTATCTTTAAACAAATTAGACATTAGCTGTGCACTGACGTGAACACTAAAAACCTCCTAAGCATTTAATTGATTTCATTTAAATGAAGTCTTAATTTGATTCATACAAAGTTAACCATGGGGAAGAATGTCATGAGCCCGGTTCCAGAACTAAATACTGAAAGAATATTTTCTTAATTTATTCCTGCAATAAAAAATAGCTGCAATCTCGTTATCACTAATCAACATCACCAAAATTCAATGTAGATTCCATCACTGCAGTCAAATGGAAAAACGGACTCAATTGTTTGTTATCCCATTCGGCTATTTATATTTAGAATAAAGATTATTCTAAATATAAATATTTTTTATAATTTGTATAACGCGAATTGGTGAAGCAAAGAGACCTAACAAGTGGGATACCGCAAACAAAAATCATGCCTTCCTGAAGCAGATTGTAAGGGAGAGTCTATTTCTCTCCCTCTTACAAACCTGCTTCCAAGTAAACGTATTTTTTTACTGGGCTGTACCGTGTTCGAAGCTGAAATATATGCTATATTGCTAGCGGCAAGATGAATTGAGGAACTTACGACAGAGGCGTCGGCTGTTGATATTTTTGTATATAGTCTAGCCGTCATTAAGGCTCTTGATTCAAAAGTAGCGAAGTCTAGATGTTGGACGACATCGTATAAGGATAGTGTGGATACCAGGGCATGAAGGCATTCGGAGAAATGAAATAGCCGATCAATGTGTAAAGAACGGCTGAATGAGGTAGGCGTTCAAGGGGGCATCAATACCCCCTTGTCCGAAATCTTAAACACATTACGGAAATGGTGGCTAAAGGAAACGGCTCGCAGGTGGCATACGTTAACCATTTTTTAAACCTCTTTGCCCTTCACTTGACAAGAAAAGAACGAGGGCACTACTTACCCTCGAGAAAAACTCGTTATCACTTCTTGTAGTCATCTTAACGGGGCACTGTATGATTGACGTTTGTCGGGCCGGTCGGGAATCGCTCGTGACGGCTGCTGCAGAAGCTATATAAATGAGAAGTAGGAGGAAGTTCAGTTCAAGACTTTTTCTGCGATTTCCCGGCTTTGCTTGTGTAAAATAATCCTGAACCCTGGCTTTTAACTTGTCTAGTTTTAAGTTAAGGGTATTTAGCTTCGATCTAAGAACCATCTTTGCTTTTTACGCAAATGTAAATTTTATCTCTAAGATACAAAGTAAGAACACTTCGATATAATTCTCAAGAGCATAAACATTGCGTACCCACAACTAAGCCACCACTTTGGTACTTTTTTTGATTATTACTTCCAACCTATCGAGAGAAGTCATATCCCTACCAGAATCTAAGTCATATGCCGACCAGAATGACTCTAAGCATCACCTCGCGAAGGTGTAAGTCCGCTTAATATGATGTAATTTTTTTCTTTTTATGTTCATTGGTAATATTATTAATTCTTCTTTGTTACGCTAAATCTTTTCATCAATCTTCCACATTCTATGGGCATATTTATAATATTTATTTTAAAATACATATAGTCGTATATATTTTTATGCATAAAAGCTGCTTTAGGTTTATTGTATGTGAATTGTATCAATTTGGTTACTATGTATAAGATTTAGGTCTCTAAAACGCATATATTAACGATATTGTTGTCATTCATGTTATAAAAAAGAAACAAATTTATACAAATGCATTTATCAATAACATAAAATTAAGCTGATTTTATTAATTCGAAATCAAATACAACAAAAACGCACACACATAAGCGCACAAACGGTCAGAAAATGATTTCGTACGTTTGTGTAAAGAGCTGCTTGCTTAGCTGAAGAGAAAACACACAAAATGTTTATGGCTTTTAACACCTGAATATACACATGTCAATCTTATGATCGTTGTTTTGATCAACCATCCGATAACGAAAATTATCATGTTAATGATTATGATGATTGCTGGTGATCCAACCAACCGCTATTGTGTATTTCGTTCGTTTCGTTTTGATTTTTATTTATTTTTTATTTATGATTTTACTCTTCTTCAGTTGGCATTTTGAATTTTATAAATGCTTCTCACGTTTGTCAATCAATGTGTTTAAAATTGATATATAATGCCATTTATAAGCAAAATTTTTTTTTATAACTAGCTTTTTCTCTTTCCTTATAATAGTATGAATTCATAATTTATTTTTTTTTTTCTAAATTTATGAGATTATTGGGATATTAATTGGGCTATAATAATAACATTTTCAAAATAAAAAAAATAATAAAAATAATAATGATGTGTTGAATAATGTTCAACGAAATTTATTGTTAAATTTATAAAGATCTCAGTGTTGTTAACGATGCTGGTGTTATAAGAATACTTTGATACACAAATTGTGTTCAAAATATAAGCGAGTAATAAAAAAAGGTACCATAACGGTTGTCTATAGAGATTTTATTGAAGATGACGGATTTAAATATATAAATAGTGAAATCTTTTTTTTAAATTTTAAGTACCTTACAGAGTTTGTATAAACGTTTTTTAATAAGATTATATTTTTGTTAATTTGGTTTGTATAATTTGTCGAAATTTAATATGCGATTTTTGTAAAAAATATTTTTTTTGTTGTGGAAAACGATTTCATTGGTGCTCTGAAACTTTTTTAGATCATAAAATACCGTTATTTTTAAATTACTTATGAGAATAGCCCACTTGACCCTTCAAACCTCAAATATTAATGGCAATAGTTTAGATCAGTTTCAAGGCCTACTAAGCCTGAATTTTTTTTTTTTAACATGCTACCCTCGTGAAATCTCAGTAAACAGCTAATTTTTATACTTTTCTAACAAAAATGTGATTAGTACCATCTTCAGGTTACTTTTGCAACAAATCTCTCAAAGTATAATTTCAAGAATTTTTCGATTTTTCAACTGTTAAGAATAAGTTTTTAAACAAGTTAGAGTGCTATATTCGGCCGTGCCGAATCTTATATACCCTTCACCACAGTGATTTTATTTATGCATACAAATTTATGTATATATATAAATGGAGGTAGTGATAGCGCACTATCAACTATTGTTCTTACACTGGAACCAGCACCCCGTAATCTTTCTCTTATTTCTTTGGGATGAAGCACATGTAGCTGCACACATTTCCCCCATATACACTCTACCCTCGTCAGGGCACAACGAAGTTTCAAGAACACAATTCTAAAAAGCATTCAACTTAAAAGTGAAGATACCAAATTAAAAACAATAGTGCACTCTCTACAGTTTGTAGTCGCTATCCTGATGTTGCATATATGTTTAATGCATCTAAGTAAATTGGTTTTAAAACAGAGATCTCATCTATTTAAGAATAAAATTTATTTTAAAAAACATGTTACTCTATATATGTATGTACAAATATTCTTAATATGTATTAAAAAAAAATTCCATATTTCTTTTAAAATGGAGAGTGTAATCCATCTTAATAGAGATATGGAATTTTTTTTAAATCTTTTGAAAGTCGTTTGCAAAAATATTAGTAAAAATACATTTTTTTTAGAAAATTTATTTGGAAATTTTTTTCGATAAATTTTCTGTAAAAATAAGTTTTTGAACATGTTTTCTTCTTTTTAATTTTTAAAAAAAATTTTTTGGAATATTTATACAAAATTTTTTTTGAAAATTTTATTTAAAAACTTTTTCAAAAATTTTTTTCAATTTTTTTATCTGTTTAACAAAAAAAGCAAACGAGAATCATTACAGCCGAAAATTTTTTTTTAAATAGAGGTAGGCGTGGCTTTTTGCCCACTGCCTGCAATTGAGTGGTCTGATGTTGCTGAATTTCAATAGCGAAATTTTCCAAACTATGTCTGGCAGATTGGTGTACTTAAATTTTCTGTGTCTCTTCGGGTGCCCTTGTAAAGTTCAACCCGAACACAGACGGACAGACTGACAGACGGACATCACTAAATCAACTTCTCTATTTATAAGGATCCAGAATATATACTTTATGCGGTCGGAAATTAATATGGTAGAAATTACACACGAAATGACAAACTTATATATACCCTTTCCACCTGGGGTGAAGGGTATAAAGAGAATACTGGTGACGCAATAATTAATTAAAATTTTTGCATCAGTTAGATATAAATGTAAATAATTTTTTAATAAAATCAATTACAATCTGAATTAAAAAGAACAAAATAATTTTCCATATTAGTAAATATTTCAATCAATTAAATTAAGTTTATATCAGAAACTAATTATAACCTTTATTTTAGGCAATTTTTATGTGCTGTAAACAATTGTTGCTGTATTCTTGACGACGACATCTTAAAAGATAAAATTGCTTTCAAGATGCGTTCAGCCTATGTGACAACTGTCAATTAAAATAAATTTTAACAAGCAGTACGTGTGAACAACTTGAATGAAAAAATGGTACGTGTGGCTGCAGTCCTACTTGCTATTATAAGGCAAATGTTTTCTGCTTCTGTAGAGCAAGATCGGGATAGCTATCGCTTTAAACTTTTTATGACTTTTTGAGAAAGAAAAATGTTTAAAAATTAAATCTTCTATTGGCTCAAGGTCTAAATTAACAAAATCTTTCTTTTTTTGTTTAATAAAATTCAGTTTTTATTAATAATTGTGTATCTATATTCAAAACGGTTCCAATATTTCGACTAGATTCGTTAGTCATTATCTGGTCTCTGATAAATTAAAATCAAAAAACTTAGTACATAATTATAATTACAAGTTATTGGACAATATTAGATACTTGAAAAAATATTAAACAATTATCACAAAACTAATTATCAGAACATCTAAACCAGGAGAACACTTAAACTGAAATTTATTTTCTTTTCTTTTATGTATTTTTTACTAACCGTGACAACATCGTGTGCGTACTGAGAATATTTTGTTCGATTTTGCTTTGAAAGTAATCCACACAATATTTTAAGACCTACGTATTTACTTTATATATTTACTAAAATTTATACAAAATTCTAAAAGCACTGTAAGAGGTGTTTAAAATATTTTAATAACAATGTAATTCCACAAACCAAAAATACAAATCAAATACAAATTTTATTCAATTGGCTATTTGGCAGATTCCTTAAAGTATGCAGTACCTTAAAAGCGGTGAAAAATCGGCGTACTTTCACTGCTTTTTCTTTACTTTCTCTTGGCAATATGATATTTTTGCGGAAAAAGTATCCTACATTAGAATAAGGATACTAAGTTACCTCCTCACATAATTTTTTTAAAATCCATCTAGAAGTTTTTACGTAATGCGAACACAGACAGAACGACAGACAGACAGAACGACAGACAGACAGGAAAAGAGTTACTGTTTTATTTTATTATATGTAATGCAGCCTTCTCCATTTTGTATGTAATATCATGTCCTGAGATCCAAAACTGTTCTAAAATACGTCACTTAAAGGCTAAGAGGTAAATCATTATATGTATCAATATTGACTGTCCTCTTTTTTAACATAAAAACTTCCCTAAAATTATTTTAAAAATAATAACGTTATAAAAATTTATTAATAGTAATAATGCTAACGCAACTAAAATAATCTCTTTGCTTGAAGAATTTTTAAAACAATGCCAAGTTTTTTCTTTAACAAGCTAACAAAGTTCCCATAGCATTATACGTTTTTCCTGTATTTCTTTTATGTACTTTAAGATAAATAATATTTATATTATATATTCATATATCTGACATTATTACAATAAGTTCCAGTGACTGCTTGCCATCTTTATAATGCATAGAAAAGAAAAGAGAGAAAAATGGTATACAAAACAAGTTGCATTTGTATATAAAAAATTGGCTTAATTCAATAAAAAAGTAATAAAAATGTAACAAAATAAAACAAACTGTAACAAAAAACCAGTAATGAAAAAAAAAAACTTAAAAAATAAGACATATACACAAACAGACTTACAGTCGGAGCAGAGTGACCATCAGGTAGAAAGATGTTTTGATATATAATTACAAAGCTAGACATAAGAAACAAAACATACAAATTAGCAACATATCAAAAATCGCAGAGTCAAACAAACATATCATAACATTATTTGAGTGTTAAAAACGTCTTAAATACGTTTACACTATTGCACAGCTTGAGCACACACACATATTAGGTGTAATCATTTTCTTTTGTCGTTTCTGTGTAGATGGTTATAGCGGCTGTTGTTTGAATAAATAAATCACAGATGACAGCAGTGCACTAGATCATATACAAATATATAAATAAAACGATTAGACAATTTTGGTCCCGATTATAAAGTTTTCTGTTAAAACTATGTCAGTTGCTATTTTAAATTCTCCAGATCTTAAAAGCGCACCAGAGATGTATGACATTAACAGATGAATTCTTTTAGATATTTGTCTTCGACACCGATTGGAGTTCATTCTAATGCTCTTACTCGTTCGTTATGATTGTATCCCTTTACAGAGATAAACAGGTAATCCAGTATTGATAATTGTATGTAGAAATATTACTCATTTTAGTAATTATTCGATAGATAGTTTCACCCCCATCGAGAATAATTATTACATACAATGAAAAAAAAACAGAGAATAATTATTCTAATGTAAAAGCTCACAAAGTTTCTATCGTGAATGATTCCAATAACATTTACTTGCAGTTTTCGATAGAAATCATTCACGATAGAAAATTTTGGGGTTTGTTATTCGTGGCTATATATTTTATGTGATAATTGAGATATACATTCATAGGTTCTACTATTTCTTGCAACTCCATAGACAAGCAGTATGGTTGCAGGCAATTTTGAGCTTATTTTTATGTATCGAGTCACAGAATATCTCAAATTCATACAGCTATTAGATAGCATCCGGACAATAATACTGTGTCACCCAGAGATTAGACTGGAATGTAAAATTTTCTTGGTTTGATCTAGTAAAATTTTGTTAAAAACAATTTTAAGATTTTTGGAACTTTCAACAGGATTAATCGTGGAATCATCAGTTACTATTGGCGGCAAAGGAGATTGTAAAAATTTTGTTTTTGCCCCTGTATACGTTATCAAGATCACTGCTTAATCTGCTGTCACAATAAGTAACCCCCGGGGGTTCCAATTGTTACTGCAGTAATGGCAAATGCTTTGACGCGGTTCACTCGGAGAAAATAAGGGCACCAGACGCTAGGGTTCCCAGAGCCTAAATCTGGAAGAAAAGGTCTGTTGTTTTCACACGGGTCCTCTTCGAGGCCCGACCAGTGCCCAAAGGACTGGTACCACGGGAATCGGTGGCCCCACAGAGACTCCCCTGTCTCTGTGACCGGTTATTGGAGAGGTCCCCTTCGGGGGTACACGTGGTGGTTGTAGTTTAAGATCGATGTATGCAAGGTGGATGCATTGTTGATCAAAATGTGCTGTTGCATTCTCAACAGAAGGGGTTTGGATAGTCTCCAAACCCCTAAGCAAGAGGATATAATGTGGTTCTAGGCTTGCCTTGGAAAGGCTTGCCATATTATATAAATTGCTACTCATTGTGACTGTATCAAATTATGTACAAATTGCGTGGCAATCGTAATATATATGAAATACTACACAATGGGGGCGCTAGTCTACGTCTTTATTTCACTCGGTGTTTGGAGCACCGTGGGATAAAGCAACCGTTGCAGGAGCCCACGTTAATCTTGAACACATCTGTCACAATAAGTAATGCAAGTCACGCAACAGATAATGGCTTCACAGGTCATTGTAATAAATTGTGTAGAACAACGCACCAAGTAATTATCCATGGAACACTAACGAACAGCTGCCAAAATATACCGATTGGCTTCTATCTCATAAGTATGAAGCAAGTATTTTACGGCAGTGTTAACAAAATTACGCATGTATTAAGATGATCGACGATTACAAAATCCTTAGAATTATCGATAAGGGCCAAAAAAAAATAACAGACTATTATATATTTTTGAGCGTAAGTCCTCAGCGTTGCTAATAAGACTAAAAATGCCACTGTGCTCTTAAGCCAGAGTGCCTCGTAGTCTACAAGTCTGGGAGTTGCGAGTTCGAATCTCACTGCGGTGCAGTCAAGCAAGAATCTTCGAAGGTAGATTATCTATGAAAAATTACAGTTCTTCAAAAAGAAGGTAAAAATAAAATTGGTAAAAATGCCACTGACTTTCAGGTGTATGCTTTTTACATACTCCAATATTTACTTTCATCAGTAGAACATATAAATAATAAAAATAAATTTCTAATGAGAATTTGACTTGTTTCACACACTCAATCTTACTCGCCTGGTGTCATATTCTGTAAATCTCGTAGCTGAAGCTATCGATAAAATTCTAAAAATCTAAAAAAAAATTACGTGAATTTTTTTATAGTTTGACATTTTATACAGAGAAAAAAATTTTTGCTCCTATTAACAGTTTTAATTAGTTTCAGATACAAATTTAATTAATTTTTCAATTGATCAATTATATAATTAATTAAGAATATATTCAATAATATTTCAATTAAGTAGATAATTGAATTAATTAAAAATTAAATTAAAGTTGTATCTGAAACTAATTAAAACTGTTAATAGGAGCAAACAAATTTTACTGTGTAATGAGTATAATGACATAAAATGAGCATATAAAACTATAAATATCAAAATAGGTAAGAATAAACGTAATTTTTTAAACATTTTTGGAATTTTAGCGATAGCTTTAGCTATGGCTAAAATTACTGAATATAACTTTTTTAACAACAAAACACGATTTTCTAAGTACTATGGAGCAGTTACAATAAATCCTCGAATTAAACAAACAAAAAAAAGCAAAACGACGGATGCAAAATTATTCACCCAATGTGCAAAAATATTTATACAAATATCGCGAACTCTCCAACATACGATTACTTAAATACAGTATATGAATATAATTTGAAATTTAACACCTTCTTTCACAAGTTGGCTATTTCTTTTATTTCTATAATTTTTTTTTTCTCATTTTCCACTATAGTTGAGACATAACAGCGCCTTTAGTTTGCTTATGTTTCATTAAAAATTTCATTCATACTTTAGTTTTATTTTATGTTTATTCGTGAGGTTTCTTTAATAATAATAAAAAAAATTAAATAAAAAAGTTTTAATTTTTTTTCTATTACATTTGCTTGTAGAGCTTAAGTGTATGTGTGTGTGATGTTGTTTTTTTAACTTAAAGTGTAATGAAGAATTTGTAATTCATTTCATGCCAATCACTCAATCAAAACGTCACTTTTCTTAGCAACTTCTACACAGTATCGTTAGTGTTGAAAATAAAACTAAATAGTTAAAATAATAATGAAAAAAAAAAAAACAAAAACCAAATACAAAAAGCAAGACATTGGTCAGGCTGGACTATTTACTTACCCTATAAGATTATTACAAATAATTATATATCAATAAAGCTTGGTAGCTTAATTAAAATACATATATAATATTTAATCAAATGGTTTATGTATATGAAACACTACAAGGATTTAAGTCTTTAAAATAATTGCAAAAACTAATTAAAGTTCGAAGTACTCCAAAGAAGTTTCTCTACATTGCAAAGCGAAAATTTAAGGGATATTGTTTGATCTATTAATCGATTAATGATTAATATGAGAAAAGATAACCTAACCAAATTGATCAACCATGTATTTTATTAATGACAACTTGTAGATGATTTTTAAAAATGTTTTATTGACTTGTTTATTTCACTAAGAAAATTATATTCATTTGATATTTTCATTTCTTCCTCCATTACGCAGAAAAACTTTGAGCAACTTAGATCGATTTCCACAAAGTGTTTCATTACAACGAGTAAAGTTTTTCGTTAGTATTAAAAAACACACGTTAAGTAAGTTTAATTTTTTTATTACGATGTTCATAAACTGAACGAAAAAAGTTTGGGAAAAAAGTCATATTCTATTAATAAAAAAAATGAAACATATAACCGATGTATTATTTTTATGTCTATTCGAAATATCTCGTTCGAAATTATTCTTTAACGAACAAATAAGAAGTACAAAATTGAGATCTTAATAGAAATATATTTTAGTCGATTTGTCGATTAACCGATACAATTTGTTCGAGTTATTTTTTAATCGATATTTGCAATTTTTCTTACTCGAACAGTAATGGACCTAAAATTCTACTATTAATCGAGCGATTATTGATCGAATGGACACTCTACTAATGATCATCAGTTGCGTCGTACAGGTGTTTATTGATTTCCTGAGTAATTGCAAAGTGATCGAAACTTTTTAATTTTTGGTGAAATGTATACGCCAACAAGCAGAATTGCCGAATATGGAGCGAACACAATCCAAGACAATTAAATAAGATCATTGTATCCCAAAAAATAGACAAAAATGAGATACAATTCCCATGTAGGGACCGGTGCTCCAAAATCTGTTTTGGAGCTACTCAACCGCGTGCAGGAGAGGCGAAGAACCTCATAGTTGACACTAGGATATCAAACTCTATTGACTCTCTTGAACATAGTCGCAATTTGAGTTGTGTTTTGCTGTTTTATCGTTACTATAATGGAATTTTCTCTAATGAGATTAGGGAACTTGTTCCCGATATCCGCACGTTTTTGCTTACAACATTCTTTTTATTAAGAGCTCTATATTTTATTGGATTTGTTACGCCAGTAAATAAAATATTGTTGTATTACTTTTCGGTGAAGACCGTCGTCACTGCCTGTTGTTTTAGTACGTTTGGCGAGCGCTATTTACTACTATTTTAAACGCGGCTTGAAAATGATGTCTTTACATCGAAAGCGCTTGGCAAACATACCAAAACAACAGTCAGTGACAGCGGTCGTCACCGAAACGTATGACAACACCTTTATATTTCACTATGCATTACAGAGATAATTAGTTTTTAGCCCTACATTTCGCATGTAGAATCAACTTCATACACAGTTCTTTCCTGTCACTTACGATACGGTAAGATCCAAATAAAATATTCACAAAAACTACTCTTTCTATCCTCCTTTACATAATCTAATTTCCCACTTTTGGCACAAACCAATAAGTTCTGTTCAGAAAAAAATTATTTGTTTGCTGTGGGTTGTTAGTCAACGGAACCATATTTCTTTCGAATTGAGATAGAAGCTGTCATTACAGTAAATGGTGTACGTTATCAAAATATGATCAATGCATTTTTGCTTACGAAAATCAATGAGAAAAACGCCCACAACTTTTGATTTTAACAGGATGGTCCTACGAGCCTTACATTTCACGAAACCATCGAATTATAGAAACGTAATTTTCATGATTATTTATTATTAATCATATTTATTCATAGTGGATTAGTGTAGGCATTTAAATATTTAAAAGGTATATTTTAACCTTAACTCTAACAAAATTTAATAATAATCGAGTTTTGTTTTAAATGTTAGTATATGCTTCCATGCAGTTATAAGCCAATATCCCCATCCAATAATATGTAACTTACATTCCTTAGAGTCAACTAGTAACCTCAGAGTATTTTCAATGTACAGGGAAGAACAGTTGTAGAATATGTATTATTTTAATTCGTTTCACCTGAGACCACAATATTTGGTAAACTATCCGAATCATATCTCTATTATACTCTACCGATATGCCAAAGAAATGCTCTTGTCTTATAAGAGTACAAAGGATTCCAAGATGATCCTCATGTCCAGGTCACTACTACAGGTATCCTGTTGTGGTTTCAGTCAGAGATGTCACACAGCTTATGACTATCACAAATTTTAGTTTGTACAAGACTAAGTCCCCAAGCAGACTTTCCCTGAAAAGTCAACATTTTATATTGTCATTAGTAACGGATCCAAAAACTTCTTTAATAAAATGTATATGGACTTTTCCGACATGAGAAATCTCACCTTATTTAAATAGAATTGTTACAAACTATTTCAATGCTTTATAATAAGTACATAAATTAACTATAGGGTACCCTCAAATTATAGGAAAAAACTAACGTTAATACGAAGAGAACAAACTTATAAAAAAGACAGGTGGAAATTGAAATAGAAACGTCAGAATTTCTGCTCTAATTATAAAGTGGTATGCCTTGTCTTTTTCGTATTTATAAACTGTCTGATTGTAAGTATGAGGCATTTTGTTGCTAGTGTTGCACATACATTTTTTTATTTAACTACATGGATACTTATTTCATGTTTTTATTTATTTAGTTGTTTGTTTTTATATTTATTTTTTTTGTTTTGTTTAGTTTTCTAAAATATTGTAATTAAAACTGTGGTGTTTTTTGTTAATATTATTATTTATACAACAAGAATAATACATTGTACGATGTGTAATATTAGTGTTTGATGTTGGTCTGGTGTTGTTTTATTTATTATTGTAGTTGAATTATGGTATAAGATATCTGGATGGTTTAATGAACTCACATTGGTCACAGCTGTGGAATAAGAGATACGTGACCAACTAATTTTTAGAAATAAAATTTAAAAAAAAAATTTTCATTTTAATTTTGTATGATTTAGATATGTTTCTTGTGATAAGAAAATTTAGTTGCGAAATGAAGTGAAATTGGTTTAGGATTTGTAACCCTTTCAGTATTTAACTTTTGGTGACATTTTTGTGTTACTGCTAGTTGGTCATATTTAATATTTGAAAAACTACAGACAATTATTAAGTATTAGTTAAAAGTTATTGTTAAAATTTATTGCATACTTGATATGGTTGAAATAAATATATTTATTTTTTCTTTAATTTATTTGGTATTTAGCTTTATTAACAAAATTACACAACAATATTTCAATTATATTTACCAGGTAACGAAGAATTCCATTAAACTGAGAAAAGTATTAAATGGCTTAATAAGTTTTAATATAATTTTTCGAAGTTTGTTGGATTTATATTTTCTTGAAAAAAAAAAAAAATTGACCATTATTTTTTAAGTATCTATGTATTGTTGCTTGCAGTTCTACAATAATTAGTTTGCAAATATTTAAGGTGTACTTAACAATTTTATTTCTCTATAAAAGTTGTTAAGATAGAATAATAATTATAACTAAAACTACCATGCAGTTAGATAGAAGAAAGAAATTGTGATCCAGGAAATGTATTACATTTCATTTTCTCTATCTCCTTATTACAACACTGAGGTCAAAACTTGCATCTAATATGAACTGTATGATGAGCCTTAGGAAAACGTACTTAGTGCGTGTCTTGCCTTGGGATTTCGTAGAACAAAATTTCTAGGAAGCTCTCAATTTTTCCCAGGAAATATGAATGATCTATCACTATAAGATTATTGGTAGCATAGAACATATAGTCTATACAAAAGATCCTTTGGATCGCGGTACTTAAAAATTATTACTTAATAAAAATAATGAACTTAAGCCTGAAAAATTATTAATATAAAAGAAGTCTTTTTATTCAAAAACTTTATATGCTTTTTACTGATTACGGAATTTTTACCTGAAATGTAAGATATGAACTTGAAAAATCTTTGGCTTCAGTAGGATGGATCAACATGTCCCACAGCTCATAAAGTGTTTGATGTTTTCCTATCAAAGTTCGGTTGCCGTGTTATCAGCCGTCTTGGCAATTTCAATTGGCGCCCTGAGAGCTGCTATGTGATCCGTTTTGGCTTTTTCTTGTGGCATGCGTTTAAACACTAATGCTGTTTGAATCTTTTAATATCATTTTAACTATTCATTTTAGCCAATCAGAAACCGTTAATAAAGTCTTGGGAAGTTGGGCTGATAGAATAAGCTACTGCGACGCCAGTCGCCACATTTACATGAAAGAAGATGATACAGTAAAATTTAACGGGAAAGGTTGGTTTTCTGATAAAGCCATAATATGCTAAAGGAAATTATTTTTGTTTTATTTTATTTAATTTTTAAAAAAATACATATATTTGGGCGGTGTTTAATAACGGTACAAAATATTGAAATATGTATACTAAAGTATTTGTGTATTAGCATTTGCAACATTTTAGTGCATTTGACTGATTATAGCGAAACTATGACTCTGTTTGAAATTCCCTTTCACTATAAATTTAATGATTCTGCCATGAAGTTTATGAAGTTTAATTAAATATAAAACCTAATTGACTTTAGGGGAACCAAACAACACTTTCTAAGAGTCCAGACAAAATTACGGCAAGTACTTCTATTGGCAATGGCTAATTATTTGTTGGGGATTAGTATTATAGTGTAAAACGGCCTTAAATAACTACTAAAAAATATTTAATTTTTTTTTTGCCATTTTCTTTGTGACGAAGATTGTATTTTGTTTGTGACTGTTCGAAATATTGATCAAAAATATTAATGTTAATATTTTTAAAAATTATTTTCCTATAAAATATTTCAATCTAAAATTTGTTTTTTATTTAATCAATTAATTTAAAATAAAATTTATGAAAACTTCTTTTTAAACCATATTTTCATAACTAAGAAAATAATTGATTTTTTGTGCTAAACTACCGTATTGCTAAAATAAATTTAGACGAGTCGTCCTGTGAAATAGATGATAAGGAGATGTCTTATAAAATTTTATATTTCTTTTCACATATCTACTGGACATGCGAAGGAAAAAAAAATAATTACTGGGACGAAGCAGAATTTTCTCGCCATTCGAAAGCTCTGTCAGTTCACAGGCAAGAAAATCATTTTATCACGACGCATCCCAAAGGCCACTTTATGTTAAGTTATATTTTCGACTATTTGTTTATTCATAGTTTAAGTATATAAATCTTGTTTAAATAAACGTTAACAAAATAAACACTGAACCCTAAATTTACCGAAATAAGAATACGATTTTTTTCAATTCCAAACAACAAGACAAAAGAATTTAAATTTAGAATTTGCCTTTAACAAGACAAAAAGAATTTGAAAATAAATGAAAATTAAGTCAAATCAACGGATAAATTTTTCCCAATAACTTTTTTAGGGATGTAAATTTACCTAATTTTATGTATTGTTTTTTCTCTATTGTTTTAAAGTTTTTTTGTTAATTTATCGGCACTTTATTTTAATTTTTAACTAATTTTTACTCAAATTAACAGATTTTAACTGTGAGCTGTGAGGTACTGTAAACTTAACGTGAGCTCAAGATGTTAAAAAGTGTACAGTATTGCATGTTTTTGAAACGCAAATATTGATTGTATGTGTAGTGGAATATTACTAAACAGTAAATACAGAGAACAAGAGAGCAAACAGTGCAAAAATTAGTGCACCTGATTTGACCGGACAGTTTTATCAAGTGCAATAAATATGCTGAGCATTTCATATTGTTCACTAGTTCATTTTACTTAAATTTTCTTTAGAGTAAAATCTCTGATTTTTGAGAGAAAAAATTAAATTAGATTCTTTTATTCATCAATAAAAGTTAAAAAAATTCAAGCTACTACAGTTTTCTATTTGCAACCACTCAACGCGCAAATTAATATAAAATAACTAAAATACAAAGTACAAACCCTTGCTTTTAACATCATACATTTACATACATGTTGACTGCTATAACAGTATTTCATATCAAGAGACACTATTAAAACAAAATATTCACTACTGAAATTTAATTTCAAACAACAACAAATATTGCATTGGTTGGAAGAAGAGCAAATGCTATTGTATGTTTTTATTTAAGAGCACAACAATATTTGTATACACATGAAATAAAGTGCAAGAAAAAAGAGACCAATTCATTATTGAACATTATGAAGTTAGTCTAACAAGACGTTTTATACTCACGTTTACTGTAAACTTAACGATGTGCCTTGTCTTAAGGGGATTTGTGTAAAAATATTGACGTTATGCCGTATGCATCATCCGTAACATAGAACATGTTCGGTGTATACTTTTATACATTCTTCTTCTTATTACGAGGAATATTTAACCTCCTAGTAATCTTACAATGCAAGTCCACTAACGCCTAATAGCCCAGCTTTGTCCCCAAAGAGTTGAAGAAGTTGAAGTTTTATATAATGTGGCCTAAAAAGCTTTGCAATCTTTTAGACTATCTAGACCTTATTAGACCAAAGCACTACGAGCTTAAAATATATATGTTATTGTACGTTAGTACCTTAGTGAAGCCCAATTGGTGTAATAATTAGGGGGTGCTGTAGATTAAGTGGTTAGCACGTTGACTACTAAACAATGGTCACGAGTTCAATACTCAGCCGAGGCAGCATCAATTTTTCTGATATGTATTAATTTTTCTTTATAATGCATATCACAACGCCCTTCTTCGCCGGTATTACCACATAGCACTAAATCGTCAGCGAAGTAAAATAATTATAAATTGGCTATGCTAGCTTCAAACTAATTCGCCTAAATAACACCAGAGGCGTTGCAATACTGTTCTTAAAATAATTATAACGTGCGATTACAGTGTTGCCAGATGCGAAGCTTTACTATCACACTAACCATCTGTCTTATCTACTGCTATCCCTTTCCGAAGGAAGTAACACATTTAATATAGGCATTAATTGCCTGAGTGTTACTTTTCTTTAAAAAAAAAATAAAATTATAATGATGGACTGTTTTAATTCCAGACTTTCCAGAGCCAGTTTATAATTAAACTATATGACTAAATTCACTTTAAGTAAGCTTTACATAAATACAACGAAACAGTTTTATCCAAGTAAACAAAATAAAATGTTGAACTTTTTATTTATAACATAATATTTTTTTAACCCTTCAGGATGTGACGCACATTTATACCGCCAAATAATTTTTAGTTATATGCTAAACTTCACTCGAATTAATTTGTAACTTCGTGTTTAAAATCTTAACATCACCGAACAAAATGATTTTAATAAAATCTCTCTGCTCGAAGAAAGTAGCAAAATTTTTACACTCAAGTAGCTAATTTTACTAGGGGTTCACTTTTCAAGATTTTCTAATCACTGCTTTTATATGTTTTCATCAAAGAAGAAACTCTTTTTAAAATCTAATGAGTAGTTTGGGAGGGGTATAACATTTGTATAGATCTGAATTACAGTGCCACCTACCAGGTCTGTTTTATCAAGTCTGTGGGCAGATGTAGAGATTGATATGTACTAACGCATCAACATCGGATTTTCCCCTCTTATTATATAATCATAAAACCTTCTTTTAAATACACCTAATTCTGTTTTTACACGGTAGATTGGTTCCAGAAAAATCCGTGTAAAATAAAACCCTATAAAAAAAGATATTGATCATAGACTAAAATAGATGATTGGTTCCTTATCTCTAAAACCTATTAAAATTAGTGAAAAACGAGAATTTTTTTAAGAACAAGAAATCATGTTTATTTTACTAAATCATATAGGTAATGTGTATTTGCACCGTTTATTTGCATCTTTAGTGTATGGTGAAGACGAAATAAATAGTTTCGTGTCAGAAATTAACGATTGCCTAATTGAATTTTAATTTTTTTATAGTTCTTACTGTGGCTATGTTTAAACCGAACATTTTGCTAAGAAATGGTGAGCCTTCTCCATTTCGAAGGCGATCTAAAATTTCAATTTTATTTTCTAAAGAAATGACTTTACGTTGTAGTTTTTTATTTGTAATTTTCGACGTTTTCTATTAGAGATGCATTAAAAAAAATCACAAAATATTAACACATTTCAATTGCTCTAACAAGTAAAAATGCTTGTATGCACAAAAAGGGAATTCCCCTAAATTTTTGATATAAAAATATTTTGCAAAATTTAAATTTTACAAATTTTACCAAATGATTTTGATTCCTGCTAAATGGAATAAAATCGTGTAAAAAAAAAATATTTTTTTATTTTCAAACCATGTTAAATCAAAACCGTGTAAAAACAGAATTGGGTGTATACTAAAAATAATCTTACGTTGAATATTTGTTATTACCTTAAACAAACTTATCTAGTTATAAAGTGAAGTTTTTATTTTTTTTGTAATTTAGTAACAATAAAATATTCTTTTTATCTTTATTCAATATTGCTTTTTATTTTTAAAAGCATTATGTGCTATTTTTTACCTCTTTTGATATTCTTAAGTTGCTCCATAATGTAGAGGCAGGCATTAATTCAATAAATGCCATGTTAATTACGTGCTTATATAACTTTTATATACGATTAATTAATTTCTTGTGTTTTTGCATTATTTGTTATTTCAATTGACCATTTAAACTCTACGATAGCGGAAAATATAAAATACAAATTAGATTAAATATTGTTTATCAAACATGCAATGCTTAAGTATATGCAAACAAAAATAATTCTTAATGGGTGTGACCTAATAAAAAGTGGTTTAAATAATTATTGCTGTGTATAGATACATAAATAATAATTCTAAAAAGCGTGCGTTAAAATGATAAGGTCATTTGATTTGGTGCAAAATTACCAAGACTGTTTGATATTGTTAAAAAAAAAATGCTACAGTGTTGAAATGGCAAGAATCATCTAATTTCATATCGTAGGTTTCACATTTTTGACGAAATAACCTGAATATTAATTTTTCCTGTCGGTCGGTCTTTCGGCATGTCTGTCACGTAAAAATTACTAGATGGATTTTAACAAACTTTTTTGATCAGATACACTATTATCCTGGTTCAAATATAGGATACTTTTTTCCGCAAAAATATGTAATTTCCAAGAGAGAGTGGAGAAAAAGCAGTGAAAGTACGCAATTTACTGATATGCATACTTTAACGGCCTTTTTGTTTTGAAAGCTGCATATTTAAGTAGGGTTGAGACTTCTAATATAAATACTTAAACCATAACTAAAGCGCTAAAAACTAAGCGTCTTTAGTGTTGATTTCTTTCAAAGTGAAATTGAATAAAATATTTTAGGACACTGACGAAATAGTGGACAGAGCTAGTAACGATATCTGTGGCAATAAGGAAAAAGTGCTTAAGTCTGATTTTTAAGTTTTGTAGGAGAGCAATTTTAAACTTTAAAATAAATTTTTCAAAAAAATAACTTTTCTTTAAAATTTACCTATGGGAGTCAAACGTATGATTTAAAAAAAAATATCTTATATCTACCAAAAGTACGCAGGCGTTGCAATTAATAAGTTGTGAAAGAAGTTTTTATGATTTCGAAAAATAGCTTCTAATTTCTTAAGATTTTTTCCAAATGCGATTCGACATTGAAAAAAGATAAACAGAAAGTTATTTTGCTATAACTTCCTGAAAAATTTTACTAAATAATTGAAAATTTGCACATGGGTACTTTGAAGTACGCAGATTTCAAAGGTGCCAGTAACTAAATTTTTTGTTAAGTCGACTTAAGCACTTATTCCTTATTACCACAGATATAAGTCCTTATTAATTCAATGAAATAATGTAAAATATTAGGACATGTTTGGATAAAATAAAGTGCAAATTCCTCATATTTTTTTTTCTAAAACACTAGCGATATCTGTCAGAACACAACTTCTGATCCCACCATGGTCCCACTAAAAAAATATGGTATATTTATGGTATACTCACTAAGCCATATTAAAAAAGATATGTAATTTTAAAAAATAAAAAAAAACACTATCTCAAAAATTATAATAAAAACGTTTAAGTATAAGAAAAAAATGTTAAAAAATATTTTTTTTTCATGATTGCTATCGCCTATTAAGGCGTATGCAATTTCCTTTAAAATCAGCTATTACTCAACTTCTTATAGAACTTATAGAACTGGATTAGAGTTCTTTAGTCCTCGAGCGCACCTAAAAAAGCGCTATTTTTCTATTTTAATAACTATATAGCGAAAAAACTGTAAGAAATAAAATATTTTTAAATTAAAATTATTTAATATTATGCTAATTACCCATAACATTTTATAGCAAAAATGCCATTTATTTGTTGGGGGAAAAGAGCTGATTCCTATACGTAGTCCACTGGTTGCTCAGGCCAGATCATCAGGAACACTTTTTCCTAATTTTAGAGAAGCCAAAAATACTCTGTAAGTAATAAAATTCTACAAAACACAATGAGAAGTGTATATGTTAATAGAATAATGTTAGAGAATATTAAAGTTTCAACAAAATTTCAACAAGTTTTTAAAATTATATTTGGCTTAAGGTAGACAAGGAATATAAATAAGAAAGCTTCAATAAAATTTGCTTTGGTAAATTTGAACACAATTTTTTTTGGTTGATGTGACATGGAATTAACAAAAAAAATTCGTTTGCATCTTTTTGGCGTGGAAGAAAGACCACGTGATAATAATATTTGATGATAATTTTTTTCGATGCTAATATGTTAAATTTATGAAAGTGTAAAAAAAGTTGTTTAAAGAAAACATTTTAAAAATAAACAACGTCTTGAGACGTTTCCGGTTATATATATAATTGTAAGTTAAGGCACCACTCTCCCAACCCAGTTACTTTTTATTCTCAACTATCCAATTCAAAACCCCCATTAAGTTTTGATTTCAAAACTCTACCTATTATATTTCCCAAGTTATATAATGATAATGCTCCAATCTAGTAAATTCTAGTGCTCGATTAGCACGTTCATAAGACGTAACTGTTGAGCTTAACTGCTACGAAACTGTTGCCAACTATTGAGCTCAACAGTTACGTCTTAGAAACGGCTTGAGAAAGAGAATGAAAAAAAGCGAATAAATGTAAACAATTGAAAAAAATAAAAGAACAACAAAAGAAATAATTTAAATTAACTAAATTAATTACTTTAGCTAAAAATTATGGATAACAAAAAAATATGGATAATATTATGGATTATGCAACACGGAAAAAATAACCATATACGGACACGGGCAAAACTGGGAGACAGGGATCTTTTTTTTTTGGTCTTTTATGACGTAGTGGTGTCCGTATATGGTTATTTTGCCATGACTTAAAAAATTACACAGTGTGTAAGAAACGGTATAACTCTCTTCTATTAGCTATTTAAGATAACATGTTGACTTTAGGTAGGTAAAATATTTTATGATACAAAAAATAACCAACTGTTGAGTTGAGCGCAACTAGTCAACAACCCGTTTCTAATAAGGACGGTTCTCGTACAAAATTATCTATTTCAATTATAGAAAAATAAAAGCAAAAGCCAAGTAAATAATTGAGATATGTGTATGTAGCCACCTCTTATTTTAAGCAAAATTTCACATTGTAATCTCTTTAGCGTAATAATAATACTAAAAAATTAGCTTACCTTATCATTTTGACGCTGACCTCATACGAGTACAAATTTAGTTTAGTGAAACTGGGCTAAGACACCAGCATGTAATAAAAAATATAAAAAAAACTAGAATACTCATGGTGTAGATGTTATTGTTCATATACAGAATGTACCCACATATTTTTGAGCAATTATTATTTTACATGTTATAGACATAACGGTATTTATAATAATTTTAGGTTAACCTCTTCAGGGACGAATTTTTTAAAGTGAAAAAACATTGATTATATTTTTAATTTTATTACTTATTATATTATATTTATATTTATAACAAATCAGTAATATAAGATAAAAATAAAAATAGTAAATTTAATAAAGAGAGATAATGTCGACATATGTGGCCATTTAACGTAGAGTTCATCTATGAATGGAAAGATTTCATGTACTTAGGGCTCACGGGTTATTTACACTTTTCACTTATATATTGAGTTCGTCTCGTACAATTTTCTTTATGAAGGTAGTTTTCTATAGAATCTAGTATAATTTCTAGATCAACTTTAATATTGTTTTCAACTTTTTAGGTGGTTCAGAAATTGTACAGGCTATACCTTGTTTTTTGTTACGTTTACCTATCTGTATTAGTGAGCTAGACAATGAGGCTTTAAACGCTTCTTTTCTTTGTCATAGTTCAAAAGAATGCAAAAATTCGAAATTGATATATTGCGAAATTGGAATGCAATCCTAAGATAAAACTTTTGGCTAATTCCTCTTAAAATAATTTAATTTAACCCTAGAAAGATAATCTGCGTAAAATTTACGCATATCTTTTCAAAAAACTGTTATTTCTCTTTATTTACAATGAATGCACTCTTGTACTCTCTAGACATCTCAGACGTTGACCAGAGCTTTAGTAAGACACACACCACGCTGTGGTAAGTATTTGCAATTTTGAAATAAAACGGGCATGTGAGTCAAAATTACGCATGAAACGGGTAATAAGTTTTCAAAGAAATTTGATCTTTAAGTTTTGTTAATTACTGAAGTTGTTCTTTTGTTTTTGTTTTTTTAGATAATAAATATATGTAAACACATTTATAACTCGGCTATTTTTACTTTAATTAATTCAAACAAAGTATTCCACATTATTTTATTTTAAATTAATCAAAAAAATGCGGCAATTTAGCCCTCCAAAGGGCATGCGTAAATTTTACGCATGATTATCTTTAACGTATGTCAGAATATGATTATCTTTCTAGGGTTAAAAAAGCTAAACGTACACAAATGTGCCAATGTCCCTGAAGAGGTTAAGGTTTCAGAATGGTAACAAAACATCAATTTAATAATAAAAATATATTTTTTTTATATATAAATCTTAAGAAGATTTAAACAAGAGTATGAGGATTAAAGGTGAACATAAACATTTAATAACAATCAAAGTAGTTGTTTAAAGTTTTCTTATGGGATAATAGTGGTATGATTTTGTTTTCTAAATAGTTGCTGCAATTTCTATAAATTTATGAACTGTTTGTGATAAAGTCTCCAATTTTGTGAACTTTACATCCAAAAATACCTATTTTTTTACAAACAATAAAAGCCACTTTTGTATAACATTTGTTCGCATTGCTGGCTCATTCGTTACAGCATAAATTTATATTAATTGGTTTCTCTTCGCTCTTATTTGTATTTTTCAACATCTCCTATTGCTTGTATTTATCACCATTATAATTTAAAGACCAACCCACACAGAAATGTAATCAAGCAATTAACATTTCTTTCATTTTAATTGATCTTACCATTTGCAAAATTATTAGACATGTGCGTGACATTTCGTTAAATGCCTCATTTTGATTATGTGTGTTTGAAAAAAATGTGTTATTTTAGCTTACGTAGTTGTTGCTTAAAAAATTTCAGTAAATGTTCAATATTTTGACAGATTTCATTTAAGATTTTGACATTTCGATATGATGAGTTCATTATTTTTCACTGATTTGGAGTTTTCATTCGTTTTGTTTTACATTGTTTTAAGGATTGATTTAAAATAAAAACATTGAACACATTTTGGAATTAATTACTTTTCATGTTTGGCGCTTTAGTCTTTTGTTTTTTATATGTATCTAACTTTGTTTAGTTTTAAGCAGCAGCTACTACATAAATTACCACAAGGTACTGAAATAAGTGATTATTTACGTAAGAATTCGAAACATTTAATTATTTAATTAAGCAAAAGAACAAAATTTTATTCAAAATTAAATTATATAAAATTTTAAATATTACTATTTTTGCATTATTTGTTACATGTCTGTCTTTTTAAAGATAAATCCATTAATGATATAATCCTGATTAAAACTCTCTATATAAAATCATATTAAAACATGATTTTCAAAACAATTATTTTAAACAATAAATTATTTTGGTTTTCCATTTGGTATAGGTCGATAAATACATAACTGTGTGACATCTGTAAAATCTCTCGTTAATTATTTAGTTACTGATGTTAAATGAACATGGCAAATTAAAAAAATTATAAGTATAAGAGTCATTTGAGTAAACGTTACTCGTGAATTGCTACCTTAGATAGATATTTGCTGTCCCCATCATTGGTCCTTATAATTTGTGTCACCATAAACAGCAAGTGTAACAAATCATTTGTAACAAGTTTCCATTGTTCTGATAGAGACAAAATATTGTCCACAATAAATGTTTTTTATGAACATTTTTGATTTCCTTTATAACGTTATCTAAATTTGCAGGCACGATCAGTACCAACAAATTTTTTAATAGATTTCCTACTATAGATATTTAAAATATAACACAGAAGTTTTAAAAATATTTTTCACCTGAATTATTCAACGATTTTCATTAAACCATTGTTTTTACACAGGTTATCTCCTCATTCGACCTAAATCTTGGAAACAGGAAAAATTCTCTGGTAATCAAATCGGGAGAATACTGAACAAATTAGCACCTAAGCATTATCCTGAGGGAAATGTGGAAGTTGTTTTTATAATTTTTCGCTTAATTGACCACCAAAAAATTATAAGTAATATTCTCGACTCCACAAGTAAAAAAAGTAACTCTGTGTAGATTTCAAAAACCCTGTACTAATTTGGCCTAATATGATTCCTATTCCACTTTCTGCTCATCTCGCACTTAGTACCAATAGTCTTTTTAACTGTTATAATTATCCTTCGACGTATCCCAGAATTTTTTTTACAGAGAATTAACACTCACGGAATTATTGCCTACCAATTAACTGTGTTATTTTCTTTGGTAAAGGGATATAGTAGAGATAGATAGGTGCTAAAAGATAGACAGGCGGTGATAAATCCTCAATTGCACGTCATTATCAATTTTATAGCAGTGTTGCTGCGCCTCTGGTGACAGGTAGGCACATTAATTTCCAATGTATAGCCATTTTATTAATATTTTATTTCGCAGACGATTTAGTGCTATACAGTACTAGCGCGATATATATGTTATATATACTGTTAGAAATAGAAGTAAAAATATATATCTCAGGAAAAAATCTAGAGTGACCTACTACACTCAACTTTACCATACCCAATGGATCCATATTTTTATGGATATATTACATAAAGAATATAAGTTCAAAGTATATTCCAATCGAAAAATTAAGTGTCATACGGTATAACCTGTAGAGCATTCACAAGATTTGGGGGTAAGGAAACTATACTGCTCTTCATCTCCATATACCAAAGGCACATAATAAATTTTATTTTGATATGTCAAACGGTATGACCAGTGCAAGCTCCACAAAAATAGTGGCATACACACCCACCCACAGACATCATCGCAAAAATAGTAAAAATGGATTCACTAGACCTCAAATGTATAAATCCGTCGAAATCTCAACCTCGTTTTTTTTCATGGTTACTATACTCTTTATAAAGGGTCCGCCATCTAACGTTTTTTTTTTTCAACTAGTTCATGTCTGATTTGACAGATAATTAGTAATATGGTTGTGTATACGCTTGAACAACGCTGGGAAATATTGCAAGATTACTTTTAAAACCATGGTAATTTTGCAGAATGTTCGCACACATTACGTACGGATTTTGGAAGAAGAGAAGCACCGTCAGCTCTGTATGTTCGTTATCTTGTGAAAAAAGTGAAAGAAACTGGCATCCTCATCGATAAACCAAAACGTGAAAAGTCAACAATAGTCCGTACACCCGAGAATATTGCTGCTGTTACAGAAAGTGTGCGTGAAGCGCCATCAACATCAATTCAAAGTCGTTCTCAACAGTTGAATATTCCGGAGATATCATTGAGACGAATTTTGCATAAAGACCTTGGTATGAGGCCATACAAAGTCCAATTGGTTCAGGAGTTAAAGCCAACTGACCATCCAATGCGTTTTCACTTCGCTAAGTCGATCGCAGAGATCGACAGAAGATGCCGATTTTGGCAAAAAAATCATATTTTCAGATGAAGCTCATTTTGTTCTTGGCGGGTATGTAAACAAGCAAAATTGTCGCTTTTGGGCCACAGAAAAGCCGCACGCATACATTGAAAAGCCGATGCACCAAAAACGTGTCACTGTTTGGTGCGGATCTTGGTCCAGAGGCATAATTAGGCCATTTTTCTTCGAAACTGAGCAAGGAGTGGCCGTTACAGTCAATGGCGATCGTTATCGGGCCATGTTGAACGAATTTTTGTTCATAAAACTTGAAGAGGAGGATATTGGCAACATTTGATTTCAAATGGACGGCGCTACGTGCCATACAGCCGAAGCTACACTCGATGTTTTGCGCCCTGTTTTTGAAGATCGCATCATCAGCCGCAGAGCTGATGTCGTTTAGCCAGCTCGGAGCTGCGATTTGACACCGTTGGATTATTATTTGTGGGGTGCCGTCAAAGATAAGTGTTACGCCGAGAAGCCAGAGACAACTGACGCTTTAAAGGACAATATTCGTGAAGCCATTGGTGAAATGCAGCTGCGCACAATAGATAATGTGCTTAAAAATTGGACCGATGGTGTAGGATGTTGCATGAATAAAATTATTTTCCATTATTAACCGGATGGATTGTACTTTCAAATAAAAAAAGAAATTTGAGAAATATTCAGTAGTTTTTTTTATAGCATTTAAAAAAAAAGATATATTTGGCAGACCAGTTACTACGTATGGTAAAGTACAAATGACGTTGAAGATTTGCGCGACTGGCATACAAAGTCGGGCAACTCAAGCCTACATGTATGTTTAGTAGTAGACGGGCTAACTACCTAAGCTACAACATCCCGAAATTATCCACTCCATTGTTCCATCTACTCGCTGCTTGCTGAAAGACCAGAAAAATTCGTTTTACTTTGCCGGCGATTTTGTATTATAGAGTAATATCTGTGAAGTAGGGCTGATATGTTTGAAAAGACAGCGCTTGTTAGTAGTAGACTCCTTCACTGGAAGAGCTTTTGATCCATTTGAAAAAAAAAACACAAAATTGGTGTTGGTGGCGTGACTGGGATATAAACCATAGGCTCTTAAGCCAACAATTGTGCTTAGTAGTCGACATGTTAACTACTTTATCTACAGCATTCTCAAAATTTGGAAAGGAAAATTTGTCTAGATTACGTTATAGCTAGGCGTCGTTTGATTGGAAATGCTTCTAAGTTGCAAGAGCGGATTGTATATTCAAAAATACTTTCTGAATCATTAGACTCGTAAATTATTTTCTCAAAAATGATTAACCCTAGAAAGATAATCTGCGTAAAATTTACGCATACCTTTTCAAAAAACTGTTATTTCTCTTTATTTACAATGAGTGCACTCTTGTACTCTTTAGACATCTCAGACATTGACCAGAGCTTTAGTAAGACAAACACCACGCTGTGGTAAGTATTTGCAATTTTGAAATAAAACGGGCATGTGAGTCAAAATTACGCATGAAACGGGTAATAAGTTTTCAAAGAAATTTGATCTTTAAGTTTTGTTAAGTACTGAAGTTGTTCTTTTGTTTTTGATTTTTTAGATAATAAATATATGTAAACACATTTATAACTCGGCTATTTTTACTTTAATTAATTCAAACAAAGTATTCCACATTATTTTATTTTAAATTAATCAAAAAAGTGCCGCAATTTAGCCCTCCAAAGGGCATGCGTAAATTTTACGCATGATTATCTTTAACGTATGTCAGAATATGATTATCTTTCTAGGGTTAATACGATTCTACAACAAACCCGATTATTTTGTATTCTTAATGAATTAATAATTAAATTTTTTATAATATTCAAGTTTCCCGGCATTTTTTGAAATAAAATTTAATTCATGTTTGTTTCTTAAGTCTTTTGATTCCATCACCATTTTAAATTTAATTTAGATATATAATTTCTAAAAACAAACAAAAAAACACTATGTTTATCTAAACTCTTGTTTTAATAAACTTAAAGTAAAATTTTATTATGCGAATTTTTTATCGCCAATATTTAACTAATGTCAGCCTTAAAGCAAAACAATAGTTAAATTTGCAGTGCAAAACCAAGTTAGGCTAGAAGACATTATTTTAAGCCCATATGTTTAAAGCGTTTAGAAAATTGAAAAGAGTAAAAATGTAAAGCGTAAAATATATAAACCTTCTGATTTCGTAGAAATAGCTGCACACACATTTATGTAAACTAATATTTAAATGAAAATATAAAAATAAAATCTTGAGTAAGAAATCTAAAGTGAAATTTAAACCGTTTATATTTAGCATTGTTTTGTTGAATGAAGCTTTCAAAATAGAAACCAACTTGAAGACACAAACTTAAAACCGAAATTCAAACAATGTATTTAAAATGTTTGTGCAAAAGATAAAAATATCTAATACTATTATTTAGTACAAAACAAAGTTTATGATAAAATTTTCATTTTTCTCTAGTATTTTTTCTGCTGCTTAATTTACCTTTTATATTTGGAAAAGAAACAAACTCCCAAAACAAACCCATAAACTTGCAACAATACAATGGGTTTTTAATTTTCGTTAAGAAGATGTTCCCATAAAAACAAAACAACTTCCTTAACTTATTTCAATGGATAGAGGAAAAAATCTAACACAATACAATAATCATTGTCAGAGATAAGAAAAGTGTTAAGACCTGCTAATAATTAACAAACTTGTTAGAAAGAAATATGTTTATTGGTGTTTGTGGCGAAGGGAAATTATTGCAAATGTGTAAATAATTGTTTTATTAAAATATTCTTTACTTTTTCTCGTCTTAAATAGATAAGATCTTTCTAATATTTTTAAAAGAAAAACTCTACTACATTGAGATACAGGCGTCGCCAATGCAATTAGTAGCCTAATGTACCTCAAACCTTTGTTCTCAGCCCCACTAGGTCTCTTTGCTTCACCAAATTCATGAGCTTTATTTTACTGCTAACCAAAGAATTAGTCGACTAATATTGTTCACTTGCTACCCGTCGATGTTGGATCTGCAATAACCCTTAATTTGACTCAAATATATATTTTTTATGTTTTGAACACTTTCGCCTAGAATGAAATGTTTCTTTTATTACTGTAGTACATAAGCCAGAAAGATATAACACAAAGTTAGAATCATATAGACCTATAACTCTTTTATCAAACTTGCCAAAACAATTTGAGATATTCTTTATAACGGTTAAGCAGATAAAGCCATATACGACAAATTACGTCAAATATGAGGACACCATTTATTTTTTTACACTTATTATTAATAATTAATTAATAAAAAGTAACGATTTCAAAGATATGGCCATATAGCTTAAACAATATCACCTAGGGGACACTCTTTAATGTACAATTTTAAATTAAACAGTTATTATAAAGGACTTATTTAAAAGGACAGATTCTTTTTAAATTTCAAATGTCTGCAGAAAACGGTTCAAAAGTTTGACTATATTGAACAAATTACATCAACTGTTGGGACACCCTTTAACTTCTAATTATAAATATTTAATTTCTGATTATAAATATTGGACATTCTGTTCAATTTTCAAGTGATTGTCTACAATGGTTCATATATTTAAATTGACGTCACATATGGGGACGTCCTTTAATTTTTAAATTTTTTTTTTATTACTTTTTGTTATTGGCAGTTATAGTAATAAGCAGTTTTTTAAATTTTACGGTTCATAATACAGGTAAAAAACACGTATGTTGTATGGGGACACCCCTTAATTTTAAAAATTCTGAACTTCTTTTAAAATGGGACCAGTCTGTAAGCATTTCCTTGCTAATAAAGAAAAAACTTTTAAAATCGGTTCAGAAATGACTGAGTTCTGAAGACACAAACATAAAAAAGCATCATTCAGTCGAATTGATAACCTCTTTCTTTTTTTGAAGTCGGTTAAAAAAGGCTTTTATATGCTCTCTCTTAGACAAATTTAATTGATCATAAGTTTGCATTAATCGAAGGAGATTTTCCAAATTCGCCATGCACAATTAAAGCCAGAGTTAGGCAAGGTAGTATTTTTGGAGCCAATTTATTTGGGATAACTCAACCAGCAATTCGATCAAATAAATCTACACATATAATAAAATAGTAACTCATTTCCGTCTGTCCTGATCCTAATATAGGATACTTTTTTTTCCGAAAAAATATCTTATTTCCGGTTTAAAGGTGCTGAAATTCTCGGTTTAAAACTCGGATTTTTTCAACACGGTTACTTTTTCACCACACACCTTTTTATTTTTGAAAGTGGGATATCTTAGAAACTATTACGCAACAGACGGCGCCAGTTGATTAAAATTTCTATTTTTACTTTGTGGAATTACATTGTTATTAAAATATTTTAAACACAGAGGTGTACAATAATTTTTAGAATTTTATAATTTTTTATAAATTGTAGAATTTTATCGAGAGATGGGTATCTTTATATAAATTAAATACATAAAACTGAAACGTTATAAAAGTAAGAGGCTTTCAATTGGTGTGGAATACTTTCAAAGCAAAACCGAGCAAAATATTGTCACGATGCCCACGTCGCGACGTTGCGGGCACAGCTAGTAAGTAAATAATACCCTAGAGTTCGAAGTTCAAACACCTGGGTATACATCTTGCTAGGCATCTTACTTGGAATATCTATATAGAAGTAAAGCAAAGTTGCCACAAACAAAATTATCAGCAGTAGAAATACACTAACTTATTGGCAGAACTCAACTCTTTGCTTGAATGCAAAATGTATTTTACAATTCCTTTAACTAAAAAGGTATAGAAAAACTTATTTATTGCTCACCGAGCCAAAAACCCGTTTAACGAATTATTACAGTCGCTAGCTGGTTAATTAAAAACTGAAACATTTGCTTTAATAATATGTGACCCGGTCTATGAAAAGGTGGCTCAAAAACAAAATTTCGAAAAATTAACTGTTAAAGATAAAAAATGCATTTCGTCAGTTTCTTAGTAGTTTTTCTTCTGCATTATGAACAGTCATGCCCAAAAGGCAACCAAAAAATGCAAAAGAGCATAAATGAGATAAGTTCGTGTGTATATAATGGGTGATTTTTTTGAGGTTAGGATTTTCATGCATTAGTATTTGACAGATCACGTGAGATTTCAGACATGGTGCCAAAGAGAAAGATGCTCAGTATGCTTTGACATTTCATCATGAATAGACTTACTAACGAGCAACGCTTGCAAATCATTGAATTTTATTACCAAAATCAGTGTTCGGTTCGAAATGTTCAAATGTGACAAATTTTGTTCAGCGATGAGGCTCATTTCTGGTTGAATGGCTACGTAAATAAGCAAAATTGCCGCATTTGGAGTGAAGAGCAACCAGAAGCCGTTCAAGAACTGCCCATGCATCCCGAAAAATGCACTGTTTGGTGTGGTTTGTACGCTGGTGGAATCATTGGACCGTATTTTTTCAAAGATGCTGTTGGACGCAACGTTACGGTGAATGGCGATCGCTATCGTTCGATGCTAACAAACTTTTTGTTGCCAAAAATGGAACAACTGAACTTGGTTGACATGTGGTTTCAACAAGATGGCGCTACATGCCACACAGCTCGCGATTCTATGGCCATTTTGAGGGAAAACTTCGGAGAACAATTCATCTCAAGAAATGGACCGGTAAGTTGGCCACCAAGATCATGCGATTTGACGCCTTTAGACTATTTTTTGTGGGGCTACGTCAAGTCTAAAGTCTACAGAAATAAGCCAGCAACTATTCCAGCTTTGGAAGACAACATTTCCGAAGAAATTCGGGCTATTCCGGCCGAAATGCTCGAAAAAGTTGCCCAAAATTGGACTTTCCGAATGGACCACCTAAGACGCAGCCGCGGTCAACATTTAAATGAAATTATCTTCAAAAAGTAAATGTCATGGACCAATATAACGTTTCAAATAAAGAACCGATGAGATTTTGCAAATTTTATGCGTTTTTTTTTAAAAAAAAAGTACTCAAGCTCTTAAAAAATCACTCGTTATAAAGAGCGATTTTTTTTTTCAATGCAAAGTACAAACCAGTTTCTGATCCAGCGTTGTCAGGTTTTTGGGGAGCTTTTCCCCAAAATAATCCCCAAATCTCTACATTTTTCGTACACCTCTAAGCAAGTTAGGACTTTCTAGTTTTCATCACGTGAAAGAGCGTTTCAAAAACTATCGAAACCAAAAAAAATTGGAAAAATTTGTTTGAGTCATAAGCCACCTTAGGGTAAGAAGGAGTGCCGTTTAAAGGGTAACCTTTAACCTTTTATTCTAACATCTTTAAGAATGTAAATACTTACCTGTTTTTACTCCGAAATTACCGATTACGAACGATTTTTCATTTTTTTCTGGTGCTCAAATTGCACACTAAGAAACTAATTAATCGATCTCCAAAAACTCCTGGATCTGGGACAAATTCCATAGGATTTTTCTCTAATTTTACCCAAAAAAAAAGGCTAATATGATTTTTTGTTTCTGTACTCGTCTGACATGAAGAAAAAACATTTTTTTGACACGCATTCGGCTTCGATGGCGTTTGGGACCCCTTCCGTTCGAATCTCCAGTAAATTGTTCCCCAATTTAATAAAACAAAAATATTAGTCTACCTACCATCAGGAACCTTGCTCTGTGCGCGGTCACATATAGTAAAGCAGAAATTGCCAAACGTGTAATAACGTATTTAAATTTGAAACATATTATACTTGAAATGCATCCAAACTCGCTAAGCCGTAACCTGCTAAATGGTCTTTGTTACTTTCATCTAAGAAGGAGGAATACAGAATTCTTGGCCAAATATCATTGAGATGAGCCCAAAATAAAAAATTTATTTCTCCTATAACACTGTTCGAACTTAACGAAGTTATTATATTTTTAACCGACTTCAAAAAAAGAAGGAGGTTATCTATTCGTCTGAATGTTTGGTTCATTTCTGAACCAATTTTTTATTTATTAGAAAGGAAATGCTTACAGATTGGTCCCATTTTAAAAGAAGATCAGAATTTTATAAATTAAAGGGTGTCCCCATACAACATACGTGTTTTTTACGTGTATTATGAACCGTAAAGAGCACCCTTTTTAAATTTTAAAAAACTGCATATCACTATAGCTGCCAATAACAAAAAGTAATAAAAAAATAAATTTAAAAATTAAAGGGTGTACCCATATGTAACGTCAATTTAAATATAAGAACCATTCGAACCATTGTAGACAATTACTTGAAAATTGGACAGAATGTCCAATATTTATAATCAGGAATTAAATATTTATTATTAGAAGTTAAAGGGTGTCCCAATAGTTGATGTAATTTGATGTATAATTCAAAACTTTTGAACCGTAACGGAGAGATTTACAAAGAACCTGTATATCTAAGTCCTTTATAACATCAAGTATATAATTTAAATTTTGAATTGTCAGTTCAGCTACCTGCAGTGTGAAACAATGAATAATAAGAAACAAAGCAAAAATCATTAAGTCTTCCAGCAAAAGATGGAGTACTTAGATCTGATTTGCCCTTGCTTATGATGGTGGCCATAAAAATTTAATATTTTACATAATTAGCAACTTCTCAGCAAATTACAAAATAAAATATTTATTTTATGTATTTCAGCCATTGTAATGAAAAATACAAAAAATACGCTAATTAAAATTACAAGTTTATATTCTTCATTTACAAACCAAAAACAACTAGCTTACCAAACTCAAACAACCCAAATTATCGCATTATGGCTATTAACTTACAAGAAAAAAGCTTAAAGTTCTAAACTTAATGAAGGCTTAATAAATACTTGCATAAATAAAATACACAGTTTTATTACAATAAATTGTTGCTCATTAAAAATTTCCGTCTTTGTTACACAATACCCTCAATAACATAATAAACTTTATTTTTGCAAATCTTTAAACATAAATAAATTGCGTATTTGAAAGCAACCAAACCTTGCAAATGTCTTTAATAAAAGCCATCCTAATTACTGCCTGATTTGATTTTGTTTTTCTTTTTTTTTTTGTTACTGATTTATCATTTAGCCATGAGGTGTTTTGTTACATGTCTGATTTCCTGCTAAACAATGACATTAATAAGCTTTAGGGTTTTACAATATTCATTTATTTTTTATTTTTTTTTTTTTTGTGGTTGTTATTAAGATTTTTTGTAGCAAATTAAATACTCATTGATCTGACAAAATTAGGGATTGTTGCGATTGGATAGCAATATTGAGTAGACTTAAAAGCAATATGCAAATACAGATATATTTATAAATGTTAGTATGTATTTCTGTTTTTAGATAAGTTTTAAAACTTATAATAATATCAATAAATGTGCAAAGAAATATTTTATTCAAGAAATTACTTACTTGCTTTATTTGCTATCGGCACATAAGCAACGCTCCTCACTTTTCCAAAAGCCGAAAAAATAATGCAATTTATATTTTTTAAATAAAATAAATGTAATTTGATATAGCAAAAGTTAAAAAAGTGTTTTTTGGCTTTTGTAATTTTTTTATATTAGCAATTTGTCCCTAAAATATTTTTTTTTGATATTTTTCGGTAAAAATTTAGATTTTTTTTGTAATCTTTTATATATTATTTTCTTTTTTTTTAATTCATGACTTGTTTTTAACTTGATCTATATTTGTCATTTATTTGATGTGTTATTACATCGATGACAGAGTTGTGCTCGTTGACAAATTTTTTTGTGAAGTAATAACTACACCTATCAATTAATTCTGCTATTTTCTTTGGGAAAGTAATAGACTACTGCTAAGCCAGGCAGTTAAATAAATGGCAACACTGTTGCAGCGTCTCTGGTATCAAGTAGACACATTAGATTTGAAGCTAAATAATTATTTTATTAATATTTTACTCCACCGACTATTTATAGCTGTGGCTCTAGGCCGTCAAGAACTCTCACCAAGAGAGACCATATCAACAGAGCCAAAAATGCCTAATAGAATCAAAAAGATTTTCTCTTTGAAATGTTTCAAGGCTAAGGAATATGCCAGCAGAAAGAAAAGAAGATATTTTCAAAGGGATTGCCTATTATTTTCATGTGGTAAATCTTTTTAATTTTATCAATAAGGAAATCCCATTAAATCAATAAGAAAACTCGTTATTCACAACTTTTTTACACATTTTTGATACAAAAAAAAAAAAAAAAACAATCCATAGAGAAAAACTTTTTGATTATATTAGGTTTACTTATGTATAGTATAAAAATTTAATTTCTTATTGATTTCATTTAAAAGGTTTTTCTGATTGATTTCATTTCCTATATAATCCTTATAATCAGGTGTAAATCAACTTTTTAATGTTTTTAATAAGGTTAATTTCCTGATTATATTAGCTTTCTTGTTATTAGGTTTATAGAAATCAACATAAAAACTTTTTGTTAAAACATAAAATATAAAATATACATTTGGTGTAGTGGTTAAGTACGTGCCTACAAAACGAAGCATACCAGGTTCGATCCCTGGCAGAGTACGAAAAAATTTTCACCATGACTTTTCGGGTTTTATAAACTAAGTGGCTTAAATACCCTATAGGCAATCCATCAAAAAAAAAAAATCCCCTGACCTTTAAACCCTGGAAAAATAGAAGATATTATGAAGGCAAAATAAAATGTCACAAAAAGAAAAGGTAGAAAGAAATTAAAGATTGATTAGCAAACAATTTTAAAGGAGATGCCAAAAAGCAATATGTACACCAATTGTTTTCAGTTTATTATTTTGAAAATATTTTGTTAATTTTTTTAATAAAATCAAGAAGAAACCCTGTTAAAAAAACAATAAGAATACCTAATAAAAGTCCTAAGGTTTCTTCTTGATTTTTTAAAAAGGGTTTCCTTATTAAAATAATAATACTTTCTTCTTAAAGAAAAAAAAAAACATAGAAATATCTTTTAATATTTGTTCTATTTTATAAGGTATTTAGACACAGTTTTTTCTGTGTGTAGCGTCCATATGCACCAAAAAAAAACAACAGTCAGCTTAAGAAGCATGGCTGGTCGTTGGATCGAACTTTAAAATGCCCACGAAACCAATCTACGTAATCGCACTGAGAAGAGATACATGGATTTTCCTTGAGTACAATCCATAAAATTCCCAACAATTTCTTCCCTTATTTCTCAGGCTGCATGGGAGATGGCGATATTCGCGTCGTTGCGGACGATGACAGCATGTACTAGACTTCACGGCGACATCTACTTATCGATTTGTGTTTACGATGCTTCGTGAAAGGTGGTGACTCTGCGAATGCGGCTGCTCCGTCGACCTGTGCTTAAGCGTGTCAGTGGACGTAAATCAAGGTTGCTAAGGGACAGATTCTAAAGATTTTGGGTGGTTGATACCTCCCTCGTTAGAGACTCTAGTCGTGCAATACAATTTTGGGTAGCTTGCAGTTTCAAAAAGGCCCTTGTGGTGGTTGGGAAGTGCTTGGCATATCTAAAAACAATAGATTTATTATAAAGTTTATACTTAATAGAGAGATGCTGCTATCATCAGTATAAAACTCAAGGAGCTTGAAGAAACTTTTATGTCTTCACGTATAGAAATATAAACACTTTTCACAAGGTCTGTGTTTTTTATTTCATAGAAATGTTTTTAACAAAAATATTTTAGAGCAATGCCAGGGATGAACGGTGTTACTTTCTTTGGGAAAGGGATAGCGTACATGCGGTGAAATAAATGAAGAAATTTTCACTGTTAGCAACTCTGCGTTATAATTATATTTAAAACAATGTTGTAGCACCTTTGGGGTCAAGTAGGAATATTAATTTTAAAGCTGTATCTATAGCCATTTTATTAATAAGTCAGAAAAATCAGACACTAGCAGAATGTATTGCAATTTCTGGCAATGCCGGCAGTAGGGCATTGTGATGGTTACTAGAAATACTAATATTTATCAGTAAAACAATGATGTAGAGGATTGGAGCGGCTTGTGATTCAAGTCAACGTGGGCTAGCTATCTAACCTACAGAACCATTAAATTCTTGAAAAAAATCTGGAGTGGCCTACACTCAACTTTACCATACCCCATGGGAACAGATATTTTATGGATATGTTACGTAGAGAATATAAGTTCAAAGTACATATATTCGAATAAAAAAATTAACTATTTTCGGTTTGGGGTGTTAAGTAAACTATCCCTCGACCCTTCCCGATTATGCCCAAAATTTATACAGCACTTCATCTGCATAAACCAAAGGCACATACTGAATTTCATTTTGAGATTTCATACGGTTTACAAAATTTGGGAGTAAGTAAACTACGCCTTGCCTCTTCCGGATTAAGCCCAAAATTCACAGAACTATTCATCACCATATACCAAACGCACATACTAAATTTCGTTTTAATATGTCATACGGTATGACCTGTAGAGCGTTCACATAATTTGGGGGTAAGGAAACAACCCCTTCCCTCTCCCTTAAGCCCCAAAACTATAAAGCTCTTCATCACCATATAACAAAAGCACATACTTAATTTTATTTTAATATGTCAAACCTGTAAAAGCTTCAAAAAATAACCAAAATAACGCGAAAATAACCAGAAATTGGATTCAGGAGACCTCAAAACGCATAAATCCGTCGAAATCCTGACCTCGATTTTGTTCAAGATTACTATACTTTACCTTATACTACGTATGGTAAAGTAAAAACAATGATTTCATGCAAACCAAAATTTGTGAACTTAAAATTTGTGTAAAAAAATTTAAAAAGCGCACATAGAATTTTTGCTAAAATTAGAAAAAACTTGCACTTGAGAACAAATTAAAATTAATAATTCTTAAGATACTAGACTGCGTAAACACGCTCGATTTAAAACTTTGCTCTCTCATAAAAAAGAAATAGTGTGTATGAAATAAATAAATCTCCTTCAAATACACCACCAACTTTATGGTTAAATTCAATAAAAAAACAAGCAGTAGGGTATTTGAAAGCTTCATAATTACACTAATATGACTTTTTTCTCATTTGGTGAAATTACTGATATTTGATGCCATTAACACAAATCTTTTGAACGAAAATTAAGACTCTATATATTTTCCTCATCTGCTGTGGTCTTCTTCTGGCAGTTTTGTTGTTTCAAACACAAGTCGCACTTAATGTTACATTCCAATTGTCTACTCAAAAGCCAAAAGGAAAAACAAAATAAAAACAATGACTACAATGTAATAAAAAGAAATCATCACCGTTGACAAGCCAGTTGAGCGAGTCAGGTAGAAATACTAGCGTTTGAATATAATATGACCAAAAGCTTACTGGTTATTTCAGCTGTCTGTCTATTGTTGCTGTTCTTCTATTACGAAGACTTTTGTGAGATAAATGTATGTTAGATACTATTCACATTTGCCAACAAAATAACAACAAGAAGTATTACATTTGCATGTCCGGCAAGCACGCGCCGTAATTTATAATAAATACTTTAACATGCAGACACAAAACAACAAACTATAAAAAAATAATTATAAAGATTATACATTTATTGTGCTATAGCAAGAACGGAAGAATATACGTTTTCTTAATTGCCAACATTATTTAAATACATAATAATCCGCTCATATCAAATATAAATTTTTTCATGTTTGAAACACTGCAATGTTTAAAAAGAATTGAATTGAATTATATGTATCTTCAGTGTCGATTTACACATAATAATTTTAAAATTAAGTCGGAGGCTTTTAAAGCCTGTCCATTATTATTTTGTCCACTATTCTCCAGCTAGGGAGCAAACGGTTTCATATAGAGATTTCCAGCGAACCCTATTTGGGGCAGTCTTTTGTTTTGTCACAAATAAAACCAACTACTGCTATTTCGTTCAATATGAAATACTATGTATTCTTGGGAGGACCTCTGCGTCGATTGTTTTGCGGGTTGTACATAAGTGCTGCGTTAGTTAAGATGTTTGTTGACTTTAATGTAGGGCATCTTCAACCATATTTTCTTCTTTTGATATGTTCATGCACTAGAATTTGGTTTGTTGTACACGGTGATATTGTGCTGGGTCAGAAACATCTCTCGATTCCTCTTAGACACATGTAGGTTAAAGTTTGCAGCTTGTCGCTAGATATTTGCTTAGGTCACCCAAGCCTAGCATCTGTAAAGAAGGACAATTTTGACGCAGTTATTACAAACTTTAAACTTAATTTTCTGCGAGAGATCATTTGATCTCCATATTTAGAAAATCTATATAAATTAAATCAAATGTCGTTCGTTGGTAAACGGCCAAACCAATTTTGCGAATTTTATTTTTAAACCTTCATCATAACTTAACTTATGTTTTTACGGAAAACAAATTAACCACGCCCACTTTTACGCCATATTTTGAAGTAGCTAAAGAACTATAATATGTAGATCCTTGAAATTTTCTACCAGTAATCCCCTTATTAATATGCATAGTTTAACGTAACACAATCTGGATTGGAATTGTGGGCGTGGTCCTCACATACAAAGTGAAAAATTATTCTCGTGTACCTAGAGAACAACAAGAGGTATAGTTTAGCGACTTGGCACGTGTAACACTAAGAATAATGTTCATAGTCTAACAAAACACAGATTGACTTGGGACGATGGGCGTGGTACCTCCCATTCAAAGTGAAAAAATATTATTATAGTCTTATAACTTATAGTCTTGAAACTTTTCACATTTAAGCCACCATGCATATAAACTGAGACATTTATGTCTCAGTTTATTTAAAGGTTAGCCACACTTTTCTTTCAAATGTTAATTGTATTTTTTGTGGATGGGTGTAGCTAGTAAATAATATGAAGATTTTAATATGAAAATTTCATGAGTTATGTCTTTGGCCATAAGGAGCTCTTTGGAATTATACCTTTTTTATAATGACGACCAGATAAGAATAGCGCTCAAGTCTTAATAGGTTAAAAATACAGTAAGTTTTTCACTTTCATTTAAGACAAAATATGGAGCTTAAAAACACAAGTTGGTAGTGTGAGCCATCAACGATATAATTTTCTCGATATATGTCTGATGTTTCGCTGATTGTTTAACAGAAAAAATGCAACAGATGGCCATTAAGATTGATCCTTCGGTTAAAAAAACTGACCTTTCTTCGGATTTTCTAAGGATTATTAACGAACTCGCCTGAAATATTTCAAGAATGTCTAGTCTTCGTCCTTTTTTTTTGTTGCTAGGATGCAGAAATGTCATACATTCATCTATTTTCCTTGGGGTGTATTTGTGGGTTTCAAGGTTAAGTGCGAAGTTGGAGTCCTCTCTTTTTCGTTTGTACGAGCGCATATGATCTGTAAATCTTGTTTTTAGTGTTCGTTATGTTTGTCCTATATATGTATGGTTGAAGGTGCAAGTAAGTCTGTATACTCTAATGTTGTTAAATTTGTTGTTTGTTTTTGTTGATGTCTTGAGGTTTTGTCGTAGACTGTTACCGGTTTTCAATGCTGTAATTAGACCCTCCTAACGAAAGAGGTTGGTTAACTTATACATTTCTGGTCCCGTGTAGGTAAAAACGTGTCATCGCTGTGTTGTATTAATTGACTCTACGTCTCTTTTCTTTCTGTTCTTGGTATCGTATTGTCTTAGTAGTTTGTCGATAAGTACGGTACCGTGAAATATCTCCCAAATGAAATAAATCCCAAAAAAAAATTAAATAACTCCCAACAAAAAATTAAAAAATCCCACACAAATTGAAAGTTATTTCATAATGAAATAACTCCCAATTTTTTGGAGGTTATTTCATAATTTTTCATTGGGAATTATTTCGCAATGAAATAACTCCCAAATGAAATAACTCCTAACTTAATTCTGTTGAGAGTTATTTCATTTATTGTGATTGGGAGTTATTTCATTTGACTAAAATTGCATTATTCTGGATAGAGAGAAAACTTTTATTATACCATAGAGAAGATAATCTTTACGCCCGGCCAAAGGTTGTCTATGCAGGAAAACTTTAGCAAGCGAAGTCGGTGTTGGTTATACCATAGAGGAGAAAATCCTTGCGCCCGGTCGGAGGCCGTCTATGCAGGAAAACTTTAGTAAGCGAAGCCGGTGTTGGTTATACCATAGAGGAGAAAATCCTTGCGCCTTGGAAAACTTTAGTAAGCGATGGGATGACTCAATGATCTCTCTATGGTATATGGCGGCTTCGCTAACAAAATATTGTCTGTATAGCCGGCCTTTGATCATATATCTATGATATATGGTATTATATCAAAGTTATGGACCTCCTTATCGGGAGGTACCTATTATACCATAGAGGTTAAAATAATTAAACAGTGCCCGGGTGCAAATAAAATTTATATTGGGAGTTATTTCATTTTTGTTGGGACTTATTTCATTTGGGAGTTATTTCATTTTTTTTTTTTTTTTGTAAAAATATAATTGTTTTGAATTAACAGTTAAGTTTTTGGATCTTATTTCATTTTGGCGTTGGAAGTTATTTCATTTTCGTTGGGACTAATTTCATTGGGAGTTATTGAATTGGGAGTTATTTCATTTGGGACTTATTTCACGATACCGGTAAGTACTACTTTTGTAATCGTTATTTTTAGCTATAGCGTAAATTGTGCTAAGTTCTTTGTTGTACTTATCTGGACTAAGTGGGATTATCTTAAGTCTATATATCATATGTCTAAATACTGCGTGTTTATGTTAAGTAGGGTGGTTTGATGTAATGTGGATAGTAGTGTTTGTCATGGTTGGTTTTCTATAAATGTCAAAGGTTAAAGAGTTAGTTACTCTTGCTATTGTAATGTCAAGATAATGCTAAGATCTGTGTTTTTCCTTTTCCATTGTGAAGGTAATGTTTTTATGAAATGTGTTTAAGTCTGTCAGGTTTTTTCGGCGTTATCCTGTGGAAGAAGAATTTAATTTTTAATTAAATCAATTATTAATTTTATTGAAATAATATTTTATTCATTCTTAATTAAATGTATAATTAATTGATCAATTAAAAAATTAATTTGATTTGTATCTGAAACTAACTAAAACCGTTAATTGGAGCAAAAAAAAATTTTTTTGTGCAAACGGCAGTAAATGAACAAATCATAACTCTTATCGAAACTAGCGATTGCCATAGAAGAATGAAAATATAAGACCATCTTCCAAAACTAAAAATAACAATATATAAAAGTATATGTTTAAAAGAGTACTCAGCCCACAAAAGTTTTGCAGCATGAAAAGAAAATTAATAAATTATTATTTTTTCTGTTGGAAACCATTATATTTGGAGAAGAAGTCAGTAAATGAATACTACTTAGAAAAAAGTATTTTGCAGAATTAAACAAATAATTTAAATAATCAGACAATTTTTTGTTTGAATATGATCCTATAAAAAAATTTGTAATTTCAAACAATTAAATTTAAAAATTATTTGTTGAAAATAATTCACAATTTTTTTCAATTATATTGAATTCATACCGCGATCACACAAACGAACAATTCCGCGAAATAAAATCTTACAATGTGCGATTTAACTGCTTATCGAAAAAAATTATTATCTTAATGATGAACAGCATATTGTTGAAAAATATGTGCTGGTATTAGGAACAAGTTTTCTACACTCATCAGAGCACAACTCATTGTAGTAACGATAAAAATACATACCAGATTACTTTGAGTTAATAACCCTACTATCTCCGATGAGGTTATAAGACTTTACTTGTAAGCAGTAGCTACAAACTATACTTTGGCCCATGCTTAAGAGATATTTTCCTCTTCTCGGCATCATTTAAAAACTCCTTTGAACATCACACTGATAGACATCATTGTTATCGAAAAGCTAAACTAAAGGCAATTTTGATGAAAAATTAATTTTACAGCAGGAATCTGTTAAAAATCATCTCGGCTAACGCGAATGTACCCTATAAGTACTTTCTCTTAAAAAGTTATTACCTAGAATCATACTAGTTTTAATTGAAATTATCTTTTAATTAAAATATTTGTTTAACTAAAATCAAAGGACAGTAAGGAAAAATAAAAACGTGGTTTGTTTGTTGGTGTTTTGTTGAAGCTTTAATATTCTGTAATATTATTCTATTAACATGCATACTTCTCATTGTGTTTTTTAGAATTTTATTACTTATAGAGTATTTTTGGCTTCTCTAAAATTAGGAAAAAGGTTTCCTGATGATCTGGCCTGAGCAACCAGTGAAATACGTATAGGGACTAGCTCTTTCCCCCAACAAATAAATTGCATTTTTATTATAAAACGTTATGGGTAATTAGCATAATATTAAATAATTAAATCAATTTATATACATTAAAAATACTAAAGCTTTAAAAGTTCGGCGCCTTTGAAAAAAACACCCCTTACTAAAATCTATTAAACCCTATTCTCTATCAGAGAACACTCCTAGTAAGCTATTTATATAATCCGTATAAAACAATTACTTATATACTTATTTCTAAAATAAAAGTAAACAAAAAAAAACAAATCCGCTTTATTTAAATTGAATTACTTACCACACCTTACGTTAGTTATTGCTTTAGTTTTAATTAGTACTATTACTATGTATGTGTTATTTAAAAAAAAAAGAATAAATAAATAAATTTATCAAGATACAAATGTTATTCCAGGTATTTATTTAAATTCTAATAAAATGCAATTACTAATTCTTAGCGGAAACAGAAATCCGCTTTAAATAATACTTGTCTACATAATTATAAAATATTTAATCAGTTTCAAAAAAAGTTTTCTTCTTTCGACACCTAATTTCTCTTAATTGCGGTATCGTTGAACACAAAATTATAGGATGTAGATAAAATACAGATATCACCTTATAAACGATAGGAGGTTCTGAAGCAAATAAAGGACCATTAAAATTGTCTTGTTAGTAGATATATTAGAATCGTAGATGGATGAATAGAAAAAAATATTTGTGTTTTTGTTAAAAACTAAAATTAATTTAGACTCAGACTAGACTAAACTACAAGTTAACAGCTGCTAGGCCTTTTAATAAAAACATTTATATCTTTCGAAAGATGTGATAGATGAGATATACAGTATTTTACATCTCTTTTTAAAAAGCTGAAGCAGGGAAATTTAAGGGCGTAAGTGCAAATTGCATAGGGAGTATTAGAAACTTGCAAACAATAGTTTTGGTTAGGTAAGGTTAAGCGTTCGGCTGCATGCAAAATGTATCTATGAAAAATTTACCAAAAACAAAAACGAAAATTTGCTTAAAAAAGAGAAAACTTTTTAAAAAATTATAACGGATAATTTTTAAAAAGTACCCAAATAACGCGTGATCTATTACGAGGTTTCCTACTTTTTTAAATAAAAAACACAGAAAATTCAAATTTAATGGAGAGTGTTTATTATCATTTGAAAGAACATTCTTCGGCATTTATTTTTTGAAGATTATGTCATCCGTCCAGTCCAATTTTTGATGGCTCGTTCTGGTCTGGTAACTGGTAACTGGCGAATAACACGCGTGATTTTTTTCTCCAAGGCCTGAATCGAAGCGGGTTTGCCCGCATAAACTTAAAACTTTACATATTCCCACAGGAAAAAGTCTAACGGTGTGACATCGCACGATCTTGGTGGGCAATAAATCCATTGATTGATACGATGTGTGGGAATTGCCGCCGTCTTGCTGAAACCAAATTTCGCCGAGATCACAAGCTTCAGTAAACAAAAATAACACGACAGCATGACGCGACTCACATGTGTCACATCTGTCAAAAAAAGGCTATTGAAAAAAGTATCTCTACTGGAATCACCCGTTATAAATGAATTATAGCCCAATTTTGTTTATAGTTTTCTTATTAAATAAAACAATATAAAAATGTTAAAATAAGTAAGGGCATTGATATTGGTTTAATTCATCGAGCAAGCGTTAAGCTTGCAACTTCTGTATATATCCTGTGAAAACTTTTTTGCTTCCAAGTTAAATATATTGTTACTAATGGGCGCAAATAAATTATTCTTTGCATTTTGGGATTTTTTAAAAAATGTAAGGCTTAATGTGTTTTATGCAAACAAAAAACTACTTTTCACCACATATTTCCCCAATGTTTCGTGAATTTTATGTCCACTTTCTCGAGGGCTTATCTAGTTAATTACAAATAAGAAAAATCAACACAGTTACAGTTTGAAACTATTAGAGATTTTTTATTCATTAAAATAAATATGAAAGGAAATATGTGTGAATAAAAAAATAATAAAGGTATACATATATAATTTGCTAATATGAGTTTATAAATGTGTTTATTGTAAAATTTTGGAATTAGGCTGCGCAGGCCAACATTTTTTATAAAATTCAATAAACCGCGTGATTTTGTATATTTTATAAAGATTATTATTCTATAGTTCTACAATAAACATTTTTGTAGAGGTATAGAACTTTAAGTTGGCATTACTTTTCAAGATGGCGACCGATTTAACAGCTGTTAAGTGATTTATTCTCAGTTTGGTTTAGCATTTCATCATGAATAGACTCACGCCTGAACAACGTTTGCAAATAACGCAAATTTATTTCGAAAATAATGGTTCTGTGCGGAAAACGTATCGCGCACTTAATCCATTTTATCGTCGACAAAATCGTCCACCAGAACAGTTAATTGGATTAAATATGGAACGTTTTCACATCACGTTTACTCTTATTGATTACTCGTATCCCCAGAGACGCCGTACGGTGCGTACAGAAGAAGTTGTTGCTGCTGTAGAGCGTAGCATTGAGGAAGACCCGAATGAGTCCATCCGCCATCGAGCACAGGAATTGGATCTGTGTCCATCCGCTTTATGGAAGATTTTGCGGAAGGATCTTGGTTTGCGTGCTTACAAAATCCAACTCGTGCAAGAATTGAAGCCAAAAGATCATCAAGTAAGGCGTAGATTCGTCGAATGGGCCCAAAACTAGATTACCGTTGTTCCAGATTTTCATAAGTGAATTTTGTTTAGCGATGAAGCGCACTTCTGGTTGAATAGCTACGTCAACAAACAAAACTGCCGCATTTGGAGTGAAGGTAATCCTCAGAAAAACTGACTGTTTGGTGCGTTTTATGGGCTGATGGAATCATTGGTTCTTTTTCAAAAACGATGGTGGCCAGAACTTTACAGTCAACGGTGATCGGTATAGAGCTATGATTACTAACTTTTTCAATAACCATGATGTCCAGGAGCTGTGGTTTCAATAAGACGGCGCAACTGTTTGGTGCGTTTTATGGGCTGATGGAATCATTGGTTCTTTTTCAAAAACGATGGTGGCCAGAACTTTACAGTCAACGGTGATCGGTATAGAGCTATGATTACTAACTTTTTCAATAACCATGATGTCCAGGAGATGTGGTTTCAATAAGACGGCGCAACATGTCACACAGCTCGTGCGATAATAGATTTATTGAAAGACACGTTTGGCGACTTAATTTCACATTTTGGACCTGTGAATTGGCTTCCAAGATCTTGTGATTTAACACCACTAGACTACTTTCTGTGGGGCTATGTAAAGTCATTGGTCTATACGGATAAGCCACAAACTCAAAACCATTTGGAAGACAACATTCGCCGTGTTATTGCCGATATACGGCCAAAAATGTTGGAAAAAGTCATCGAAAATTGGACGTCCAAATTGGACTACATCCGCGCCAGCCGTGGCGGTCATATTCCAGAAATCATATTTAAAATGTAATGCCACAAGATTATCTTTCGGATAAATAAAATTGATGTCAATCGAATAATCCATCATTGTTTTATTGCAACTTAATGTTCTATATCTCTATAAAAAACGTCCTATATCAAGTAAGATATTTAAAACATAACTAGAAAAATTTACTTATTACTATATCGTAAATAATAAATTATTTTGGTGAAATTACGAAAATTAAAGACTGCCACTGGTACAACCTTAAATGTGATGGCAATATATTTTCTGTAAATTTAGCAATTTTTTCAGAAATGCATAAATACAGAAACTAACTTGCTAATTTTCCCAGTTTAAATTGTGCTAGAAATCTTAATGTTAACGATTCTGATTCATTATTATAAGTCATCCTTTTTTATTAAAAGTATATATAGTTTTAAAGACATACAGGCCTGTTCGGGAAATCACGAGATTTTAATTTTCGAACCGTTTTAAAATCAGTTGTTTTATTTTACCATGTTCTGTAAAACAAATAATTTTTTTTATTTTTTTTAGTGATTTTTAAATTGTTAACCACAAGAAAATTGCTGACTTTTATTGTTTTTTTTTTTTTTTATTTAATTTTACATAATACGTAAAATAAAAGCAATGTGAAGGACATTGTGAACTCCAGAAGGGTTAAATGAAAGCTGTGTAAAACATGGTCGTTTTAAGGAATTATTTACAGAGCCATTGCTATTTTTTTATTTGGCAAAGGTAGATTAATTTAATCTGCTGACAGTTAAAGAAAAGTGGAAAATTACGAAAGAAAATTTTTTAAATATAAAATATTACTGCAAAAGAAGACTTTTTAAAAATGTTAAATTTTCTTATATATTACGTAATTTTACTACAAAAATTATAAAATAACACTTTAAATCATTTATTCTAGCAGATTGTACTAAAATTAATAACAAAGAACTCGCAAAAATAAGCAAGTGATTTGAAATCACAGACACTTTCATAACCGATTTAAAATCACTTGATTTCAAAATTCTTTGAGTATAGAAAAGCTTTTACGTCATTTCAAATCAGTTTAATAAAAAGTTTAATAAAAAGTGGTTTTCAGAAATGGCCTGGTAACCCATCATTTTTACGTTCTTATTGAAAAACTTCTTTATAATATAAAATCGCTCAAAATTGGGTGATCTTTTATTAAAACATTTAGGCAATTTTTCATAATGAAAGAACATAAAAATGAATTGTTATTCAAAAACGAAGAAAAAGCCACCAACATGTTTGGCTTACTTTTCATATGGAATATTATTCTATTTTCTATGAAGATTTATTTGGCTATTTTTAGTTTATGTTTTTAGGCCATTTTTCATAGGGTTATTCTGCATGCAGCCTAATTGGTAAGCGTTTACTCGCTTTTTGATAATAAAAATATATTTACAAAAATTATTTAACCTCTAAGTTACAGTCTCCAAAAATATCTGCCATTAATCCACATTACTTTTACCATCTTAATATTTTTAAAATATTTGTAAATAAAAAATTTCATTTTTTAAATTACACTTAACGCAGAAAAGCAAAAACTATAAAGAAATATTTTTTTTAAACAATAAGTATATCCTTATTTTCTTTCTTCTCTTTTGCAGGTAAATAATTCATATATCTTCTATTGGCAGTAAGTAAGTTTAAGAGAGTTATCCTGCGGAGAGCGAAATGTACACAACTACGCAAGTTGTAAGAAATTTATTGGACTATACCTCCGTTAGCAAACCGATTTGTTTCTACATTTTTGCCGTGCACAAAATCTATATTAAAACTGGAAATGTTATTTTTCTTGTGATGCGATTTACAAAACCGATGCAGCCCACATTGAATTGAAGAGACAAAAACTAGAGATAAACTAAACATGCATCTCTTAACCACATTTTTTTTTTTTTGGTTGCTATTTCTTATTTTTTTATTTATCCATTTTTATTGTTATTGCTGTTATAAACATTTTTACGGGTTTTATGGTTTATTTTTATTCTTTTTGTAGTTAAAAAAAGGAATGTTTAGACTCGTACAAAACATTTTGTTCGGTTTATTTTGTGAGTTAAACATATTGTAGCTTTCTTGATCTATCTGTTTGCTTGTTTGTCTAACTGAATTGTGATGACTGCACCTGTTTTTGTTGCAAAAAAAAAACTCGAAGGAAGATTAGCAAAAAAAAGTATTAAATTTTTTGTTGTTAAGCTCCATTTTTCTTCGAAAATTTGTATTGTTGTATTGTTGTATTGCTTTATTTGTATTGTTTCTTGTCACAGGATTACTCTACATTGGGTAGTGTTGCAATATGAGAGCATGAATAGTTAGACACCACAGCATGCAAACCAGGGAAGGAAGTTATGGACGAAATCTCTTTATTTTTTCCATTATTTAGAATAAATTTTTTATCGAAAAAAAAAACAACAAACTGACAAAAGTTTCCTTAAAATCGATCTCTAATTATAGTTATTGAGTTTTCCTTTTCCAATAGGGAATATGTGAACTGGTTTATCAAAATAATAACTTACAAAAATATTTTGTCTATGTAACCCTTTACAAAGGCATTATCTATTCAATAGAAATATTATTCACTAAGCATTTTTTTTGCTTTGTTGCTCCAAACTTCTAAAAGCAGTGATAGAAAATATATCACTTACACCATTTTTTGTTTTAGCTATGAAATGATGAACCTTTATAGAATCTATGTCAATTGGAATACACAGTATGCAGCCAATTGCTATTTCTTTATTGAAACTGGTATTTTTTTATCAAGTTACAGCTTTAAGATTTGATCTATCTTGAATAGTTCTTAACTTATACAACATTTTTAACATGTATAAGTCAGTCTTCAACCACAGATTTTAAAACCTTTCTTACAGTATTTTAATGTTGCAAAGGGATTGTATACTACTCGTAACTTGCTTCAGACCTTCAAAATACAAAATAAAATCAAATCTATACAACATAAAAGAGACTAAAAACTCAATGTTCAAAAAAGAAGTGCACATAAAATGCCTTCTAACTACTTGTTACAAATTTATATTTGGTGTTTTCAATTCTGACTTAAATACAACTAACGCCAACATGCTCATTTTTTATGGTGTATTTCTTCTCTTGTTGGTTTCTTCATTTTTTTTTTTTTTTTTGTAAAAGAAAAAATTTTCTATAGTGGGTTTAAATTATCTAAAACATTTCTTTTATATTTTCTAGTTTATGGCTAAAAATATTAAGACATGTTATTAAACTAAGCTTGGCGCCTATTTTAAGTTTTATATTTAGTTTATGGAGGCGTTATTTTAATAGAAGATGTTTGCAAGTTAATACTATTTTATATTTAGTTTTTTTCAGTTATTTTTCAAATAAGATAATTTCATAACACGTATCATATGGTTTTAGTTATTCTATTGTATAAAGGAAATTAAGTAATATTTATTTTATATAAATATATGAATGTCTTTATGTCTTTATTATAATGTATTAATGTAAAATTTAGGAAGTACAAAACATTTTCTTAATATTCTGATATGAATTTTGCAAGGGGTTCTTCAACAGAGACTCTACAAAAGTAGAGCGACAGGGACAGCAGACGTCGCCATATGTCTTGCCGCTCTTTTGACATTTCTCTTCAGTAAGATTTGTCATTTCATGATGGAAAGATGTACGAGCCAACAACGAGTCGAAATTCAACCAAGTTTGGAGAACGTGTTATCCCACGAAATGGTCCAGTCGATTGGCGGCCTCGGTCGTGCGATTTGACGCCGTTAGACTATTTCCTATGGGGCTACGTCAAGTCTATGGTCAGCGACGATTGATGAACTTCGTACGTATATCGAACGTGAAATTGCAGCAGTATCGGCCAATGTATGCTTGAAAACCGTCGAAAAGTGGGTTCAGCGTCTGGACTTCTGCAAGCGTGCCCGTGGTGGTCATGCAAAAAAAATCCAGTTTCATACATAATGGCATCGAACGTGCTTTTACAGGAATAAAGAAGTTCATTGATATCCAAAACCGTTTTTGTTTTATTAAAAAAAAAAAAAAAACTTTTGTAGCGCTCTTATTGAAAAAACCCTTTACAATGAAACAACAACACTGCGTGCTTGATACGGACAATTGGCATTTACATTAATGAAAGAAGCATTCTGTAATACAATTCAGAAATCAATGAATACTATATGAATATTAGTTAGCTATGTGTGATTTTGCGGTAACCCCAAAAACAGTTTCTGTATTTACCGCTGTTGAAATAAATTTGCTCGTAAGAATTAACAAAAAGAAAACTCAAAACGTACATATAACGAGTGATTTTTTAAGAGCTTGAGAACTTTTTTAAAAAAAAAAAACGCATAAAATTTGCAAAATCTCATCGGTTCTTTATTTGAAACGTTAGATTGGTCCATGACATTTACTTTTTGAAGATAATTTCATTTAAATGTTGACCGCGGCTGCGTCTTAGGTGGTCCATTCGGAAAGTCCAATTTTGGGCAACTTTTTCGAGCATTTCGGCCGGAATAGCCCGAATTTCTTCGGAAATGTTGTCTTCCAAAGCTGGAATAGTTGCTGGCTTATTTCTGTAGACTTTAGACTTGACGTAGCCCCACAAAAAATAGTCTAAAGGCGTCAAATCGCATGATCTTGGTGGCCAACTTACCGGTCCATTTCTTGAGATGAATTGTTCTCCGAAGTTTTCCCTCAAAATGGCCATAGAATCGCGAGCTGTGTGGCATGTAGCGCCATCTTGTTGAAACCACATGTCAACCAAGTTCAGTTGTTCCATTTTTGGCAACAAAAAGTTTGTTAGCATCGAACGATAGCGATCGCCATTCACCGTAACGTTGCGTCCAACAGCATCTTTGAAAAAATACGGTCCAATGATTCCACCAGCGTACAAACCACACCAAACATTGCATTTTTCGGGATGCATGGGCAGTTCTTGAACGGCTTCTGGTTGCTCTTCACTCCAAATGCGGCAATTTTGCTTATTTACGTAGCCATTCAACCAGAAATGAGCCTCATCGCTGAACAAAATTTGTCACATTTGAACATTTCGAACCGAACACTGATTTTGGTAATAAAATTCAATGATTTGCAAGCGTTGCTCGTTAGTAAGTCTATTCATGATGAAATGTCAAAGCATACTGAGCATCTTTCTCTTTGGCACCATGTCTGAAATCTCACGTGATCTGTCAAATACTAATGCATGAAAATCCTAACCTCAAAAAAATCACCCTTTATCAACTAAGGAGGTTAAAATGTTTCATTGTCAGGAATGGTTTTGTTTTTAAATTCCTAAGCGCATAATTTTTTTTATTAAATAATAATATTTTTCTCCTTTTTATTTAAAAAAAGAAATATTAATTGTCAAACCACTAGTTAAAGAGGGAAAAAACAAATATTCCTTGAAACTTTAGAGACGAGAAAATGAGGACCTTTGCTGTGCTAATCATTTTGAAAACATAATCTGGATAATTTATTTTTTAAATATTATACGCCAGGTAACAGGCAAGTTTCCTAAACATCCCGATTCGAATCCGCATTTAAACCTCTTTTAAAAACAAAATAAATAAAGTTTGGATTTCATAACGAATTGAGAATTGTTCGCAAGCAGAAAAAGCAGATTTATTTCGAATGCTGACTTTTATCAACTGTGAAGATGACAAAGGTCCTTATTATGAGTTCCATTCGATTTTCGATCTTCGCTGGCTAACGAACATTGAATATCAAATTCGTATTATCTGTTGGTAGCACTGTCGAAAATTTCGTTGTATAACGAATTTTCAATTGAACTTAATTTTGCTTTCGATGCTTATTAAAACTCAAAGTATTTCTCAATTTTTTATTGTTTTTTTTTTTACACAAATGCCAGCAGTAAATTATTTTATTTTAATTTCATGCAGGTGTAAGGTTGTAAGTATAAAACAACAATTGGAAAAGCTCGATTTTATATTGGAACAAAGCCCTCAGTGGCAAAAAAAGTATACACAAGGTTCAAGGGCAAAAAAATGGGAATAAACCAGGAGGGACTTAAATTGTATAGGTCCACCCGTTAAAACAATAGCAAAGTGTTCATAATAATTAATAATTTATAAATTTTTTCTTTATAAATTTGTAATACAATATTTATTTATAGTGCCCGCTGATAAATATGTCTTGCTGTTGCTAATACAATTGAGTCAAATTCACAATAGCGCTTTTTTATCGACCATAATACCAAATGATAATTCGTTCGATCAGCTTTTTCGACTACAGTAGAAGAGATAGGAGGGAAAATAAATAATAAAACAGGAAAAATGTTAGAGAAGGTGGTAGTCATGGACTTTTACCATAGTGATGAAACATAGTTTTTTTTTCGCTTTTGTTTTCAATAAAGTTTTGAAAAATATTCCCCTGTAATCTCTAATTTGAAAAGAGAAAAGTGTCGGAATAACCTAAATCTGGAGTAGTTCCAATGAGTCCAAACGTTCAGACCATAACAATCCCCATAGTATTTGAAAAGGTTTTCTTTTTTAATTTGTCCATTTTACTAATTTACATTTAACTAATAAATGCAGCTTACTCGATAGTAGTCCAGTAATATTATAATGCGGTATAATTCATAACCTTAGTAAGAAATTTTTGTAAAATTTCGTAAAAAGACAGTAAATATTCAAAAATCGAAAAGATTAAAATTACAAATTTTACAATTTTAGTTTTACAAAAAAATATTTATATTTCATTTACAGATTAAAAATTCAACAAAAATTTAAATTTTCTTACATAAATAAACAACAATTCACAAAGAATTACAAAACACGCAAAAAGTACATAAATTTTACCAAGAAATTTACTACACAAAAATTTTATTTTCATTGAAATATAATTTCATTGAATTATTCTTGCAAAAAAAACCGGCTTCAAAACAGACAAATTTAAAATCAGGGTTCTTTCAGAAGGTATTTTATATGTCGTAGCACAAAATGTCAAATCAGATAAAAAAAATAGTTTTGGAATTCAATAATCTAAAGCAAATATCAGTCGATTTTCCACCGGGGCAGCAGTGCTTCCGATGTAACGAGTGATTTTTTAAGAGCTTGAGAACTTTTTTTAAAAAAAAAAACGCATAAAATTTGCAAAATCTCATCGGTTCTTTATTTGAAACGTTAGATTGGTCCATGACATTTACTTTTTGAAGATAATTTCATTTAAATGTTGACCGCGGCTGCGTCTTAGGTGGTCCATTCGGAAAGTCCAATTTTGGGCAACTTTTTCGAGCATTTCGGCCGGAATAGCCCGAATTTCTCGGAAATGTTGTCTTCCAAAGCTGGAATAGTTGCTGGCTTATTTCTGTAGACTTTAGACTTGACGTAGCCCCACAAAAAATAGTCTAAAGGCGTCAAATCGCATGATCTTGGTGGCCAACTTACCGGTCCATTTCTTGAGATGAATTGTTCTCCGAAGTTTTCCCTCAAAATGGCCATAGAATCGCGAGCTGTGTGGCATGTAGCGCCATCTTGTTGAAACCACATGTCAACCAAGTTCAGTTGTTCCATTTTTGGCAACAAAAAGTTTGTTAGCATCGAACGATAGCGATCGCCATTCACCGTAACGTTGCGTCCAACAGCATCTTTGAAAAAATACGGTCCAATGATTCCACCAGCGTACAAACCACACCAAACAGTGCATTTTTCGGGATGCATGGGCAGTTCTTGAACGGCTTCTGGTTGCTCTTCACTCCAAATGCGGCAATTTTGCTTATTTACGTAGCCATTCAACCAGAAATGAGCCTCATCGCTGAACAAAATTTGTCACATTTGAACATTTCGAACCGAACACTGATTTTGGTAATAAAATTCAATGATTTGCAAGCGTTGCTCGTTAGTAAGTCTATTCATGATGAAATGTCAAAGCATACTGAGCATCTTTCTCTTTGGCACCATGTCTGAAATCTCACGTGATCTGTCAAATACTAATGCATGAAAATCCTAACCTCAAAAAAATCACCCATTATATAGTCGTTCAAAGTTTTTTCAGGTCAAACCAATTCCCAAACGACTCTCTGTATATAGCGGTTCAAATGTGTGACTATGTACATAACATTAAACTAACTATTGGGGCACCCTGTAATTTCCGAATTCAAATTTTATACTTATTATTATAGCGGACTTAGCAATACAGGTTCTTTATAAATTTTAACCCCCTATCTATAACGGTTTAAAAGTTTAGCCATATGATTCAAATTGAATAAACTTTTTCGACACCCTTTAATTAATAATTTTAAATATTTATACTTATTATAACAGACATGGTACTGGACATTCTGTCGAATTGATAAGTGCTCGTCAATAACCTTTCAAAAGATAGATCCATATATTTCAAATGACGTCACCTATTGGGACACTCTTTACATTCAAATTTTAAATTAAATACTTGTTATAGAGGACTGTTTCATACAGATTCTTTGTAATTTGATGTAATATACATCAAATTACATCAACTATTGGGAGACTCTTTATATTCTAGTTTAAAATATTTATACTTGTTGTTATACCAGACATAGTAGTGAATATTCAGTTTAATTTGCAAGTGTTTGTCTATAACAGTTCCAAAGATGGGGAAACCCTTTAATTCATAAATTCAAATTTTATACTTGTTGTTATAGTGCACTAATTTCAACTGTCTTTCTATAATAGTTCAAAAGTTAAACATATATATCAAATTAAACCAACTACTGGGACACCCTTTAATTTACAATTTTAAATATTTATAATTATTATAATAGACATAGTAATGGACATTCTGTTCAACTTTCTGGAGTTTGTCTATAACTGTTCAAAAGAAAGGACTATAAAGATTAAATTATGTCACCTATGGGGTCACCCTTTAATTTTATTTTTTTTATTACTTTTTGTTATTGGGAGCTAAAGTGATACGCACTTTTTTTAATTTTAAATTGGTGACCTATAAAGTTCATAATACACGTAAAAAACATGTATGTTGTATGGGGACACCCTTTAATTTTTAAAATTTTAAACTTCTTTTAAAATAGGACCAATCTATAGGCTTAGCATTTCTAATAAAGAAAAATCGGTTCAGAAATTACCGAGTTCTGAAGGCACAAATATAAAATAAACACACAGACGAATTGATAACCTCCTTCTTTTTTTTATACCCTTCACCACAGGTGGAAAGGGTATATATAAGTTTGCTATTCCATGTGTAATTTCTACAATATTCATTACCGACCCCATAATGTATATATATTCTGGATCCTTATACATAGAAAAGTTGATTAAGCGATGTCCGTCTGTCCGTGTTCGGGGTGAAATGTCAATTGGCAAGGCACCAGAAGAGATACAAAAAAATTTATGCAAACCAATCTGTCAGGCATGGTTTCGAAAATATTCTTGTTGCAATTCAGTAACATCGGATCATTACTTTGGAGCCTGGGGGCCAAAAACCACGCCCACCTATATTTTTTCACGTTTTTTTTTATATTTTTTGGCTTTAATGATTTTCTTTTGCCTTTTTTTCTCAAATAAATATTAGACCGTGACAGGTAGATCGCAGGGAGTGCATACAGATCTCGGGGGATCAATAACCCCCTGCGAGAGGGATTTTTGTTTCTTTTTAGGTTGGTAGGATTTTTCTGTTTTGATTTGTATTAAAGGCCTTTATAGAAAGCAATACAAATAGAGGTAGCCAATGTACCCAAAGGGTACCTACTGGTAAATAGGAGCAGTCAAAAGCACATGGGGGAAATTTTATTTTTTTTGTAAGAGTTTCTTTTTGCTTTAATCTGATCATTCTAACTCAATATAAATTGCAGGAAGGTCCTAAATTTAACAAAAAAATTTTCAATCAAATTTAAAAAAAAATTTTAATTTAAAAAAATTAACATATTTTTACAGAAAATATTCGAAAAAAATTTTTTTTTTAAATTTTAATTATTATTAGTCGAACTGTTTATGTATTACATACAATGAAATTTATAATCAAGCTTAAGTTCGTTTTTATTCTCTCTAAGAAAGAATTAATTAAATTAGAAATTAGGTGATAATATTAAATTTTTCCAATTTTTCTTTAATATTATCACCTAATTTGTAATTTAATTAATTCTTTCTTAGAGAGAATAAAAACGAACTTAAGCTTGATTATAAATTTCATTGTATTTAAAAATTTTCGAATAAAATTTTACAAAAACTTAAAAAAAATATTTTTACAAAAAATTTTTACAAACATTTTTCGAAAAATTAAAACAAAAATTTCAATATTTCTTTTAAATGAAAATTATAACTGTAACATAACATATATTTAATATTAGGAATATACATATGTATGTATGTGTGTATATAGAGTAACTTATTTTCTTAAATGCGTTTGATTTTTAAATAGATGAGATCTCTGTTTTAAAATTTAGTTGCATTTAACACATAGTCAACATCATCTAATACAAGCTGTCAAAAATAAAATACACACGTTTAAAGGTGAACGATTATTTTAAAGCCAGTATAGATAGTTACATGGCTACACGACCACCGTTGTGGCCTAAACTTAAGCTAATTTCTATTTTATTCAACAAAAAAAAATGTCACAAAATTGCAAATTAAAAATTCATATACAGTAGACGCTCGCAAATTAGAACCGTTTTGTTTTTGAGGCTTTTTTTTTCATATAAAAAATAAAAAAATGGGTAAATTTAGTTTATTTGAGGGATAGACCTCACACTGGCCAAACTAATCTTTTTTGGATATTCAGCGCTGTGCAAAGATTTATTGCTTGCCTCCTGATATGTGTTGGAAACAGCATTTAATATTGGTGTTCTATGTGATTTGATGTAGCTGATTGAAGATGTTGTCACATTAAAATCTAGGGCTAACCGGTTATCTTGAACTCCTTTGTCAAGCTTTTCCCATAATTTGACTTTAGTTATTAGTAATAAAGTGTTTTTTACGTTTATTTGACATTTCTAATGATACATTTTCACTTTTTAATAGAGTCTGCCAAAATATGTACTCGCGTATCGAATTTAAGAAATAAACTAGCCACAAACATACATAAATGCGACAAAAAAAACAACAAATAGGGAAAAACATAAATATGTATATGTTTTGGTGATTCCCCTTTTTAGTTTTACTTTGTTCAAACAGAATAAAAAAGAATTGATGATTTCTTGTGTTCAAATAACAAAAAAAAAAAAAAAAAAACACGCTCAGAAATTAGAATTTTAAATTCGAATTTTAGAGCTTTTAATGTATTGCAAACACTGATTCTAATTTCTGGACCTTCGAATTACTGAAAGCTCTAATGTGTGAGCGTCTACTGTACAAATAAAAGTTTTCAAGGAAATATTTATAATTTTTTAAAAAGGTTTTTTAATTCCATAAAAGCAAAATAAGTATTTCTACAATAATGTCAGAGTTTACGATGTAGCTAGCGTCTTCAATATTATTAAGTAGCTGACAACACGGTGACAATTGTAGCCAACGGAACTTGTTTTCATTTAGCTGCTTCGCCGCTAAATTTGTGTCACTTTCGCAACACCCTTTAATTTTTATTTTTTATTTTTTTTGTTATAGAGAACATAATTTACTATACTGTGTGTAAATTTCAAGTGTCTGTCTGTCTCTTACGGTTCAAAAATAAGACCGTGAAAATCACGTCATTATCTGAACACCCTATAATTTTTAGTAATTGTTGTTATAGTGGCCATAGAGCAATACAACTCTTTTGATAGTTACAGTAAGCTGACACATTGTAGCGAAAACAATTGGATTACCCTTTTATCCTTTGGGTGAGCTGCCCTTAAATTACTAATCATAAATTCGGATATTCAATTTAGAAGATTAAGTTAATAATTTTAATTAACAAAATCGAAATAAGTTCGGAGTGATTCTTATGTTTTTTTTTTAAGTAAATAATCTGTCTTGATATGATTATTATTTATTAAGTGCTGAAATATAATACAAGTACTAAATTTATAAAGATCTCTTAAAAACGGTTTTACAAATGATATTTACAGTTTTTATTAGAAATATTCCCACACATATCTTTTATAATTTTTTTGTTCTTTATTTATTATTATATGTTTTCGTATGTTTTCTTGCGAATAAGGAAAACTTGTCAATATTCCAGCGAAAGTGTTAAATCAAACACCCACCCATATTTACTAAAGCAAAGGCCGTGCCCATTTCAACACTTTAATTTACAATGCAACAAGTTTTTCCTCTACATATTTCAAGTACAACAAATTGTACTTTTAAAGTGTTAGAAAAAAAAAAACTAAAACATTTGGCGTTGATTTTTTCATTCGCTTCTCCTCTATACATTCTTATGCAAAATCTACTTGGCTGGTTGAGTATGTATGTATGTTTTGAGTTTTTTTTCAGATCATACAAAATTAAATTGACAAAATGTCACAATTGTTGCTTTTTCGTGTTTCTGTTGTATTAGAAATACGTGTCAGATTTAAATCAAATGTTAGAAGCAAAGAAAAAACTCGCGTTTTTGCGTCAAATGAAGAAAAAAAGACTCTTTACCACCATTTTTGGTTAAACTTTTGAAGTTGTATTGTTTTGTTTTTTTGTTATATTTTATTTTATTTCGGTTTTCATCTTTGTACAATGTGTAGTCATTACATGTGACAGACACTTAATTAAAATAGACATACATTTTGTACACGTTGTTGCATGTGTATAAAAAGAAACATAAAATCTTGCACGTCAAACACACCCATTTTGTTACAATTTTTTCCTGTTTTTTGTCTATAATTTTTGTACACAATTTCGGAGAGTGACGTTTCTTTTAAGCAATATTTGACTGAAATGAACAAATAAATTTTAAAGGAACATTTTTAATACCACTCTGACAGTTAAACAAAAATAAAATATTTAATTGTTTTTTTCTTAAGTAGATACATATATTGCCAGTTTTTCTTTGGGGTAATTTATGTGTTTTCCTAAATGTTAATGGTCAATCAAGTAGGTTAATTGCAATATTTTTGTTTCTTAATAATTTATAATTATTTATTAAAAATAAATAAATAAAAGTAAGTAAAGCGAGATGGAGGAAACACAACCTGTTAGTGATGTTTAGTTATTAATTTTTCTTAAACAAAACAAAAGACTTAAAACACAAACTTTATTTCTTTTATAAATTTTCAAACTTCCAACAATTTTTTTCATTTCTTCAAATTATTCAATTATTTATTATATTGATTTTTTATGTATTTGCCAAAACTATACAGTAATTAAGATTGAAGACCTGGAAATAGCTTAATCTGAAATTCAAATATTTTTTAAGCTTGACTTCTATATCTTAATAAGGCTGCCATGCATTTTTTTGCTAACGCATAATCACATTTAACACATTTGCTTAATTTTAGAAATTTGACTACAAACCAGTTTAATTAAGTAAACAATGGTGCAGCGTCATATGGTCTGAATCCAACCGTTTTAGTTTCAATTGCAATTTAGTATGAACTGAGCAAAAAATCAATTATATTATTTATAATTTGTGTACTAGAAATAAAAATGAATTTAAAAAAGGCATTTACTATTTTATAAAAGAAAAAGTGAATTTTTATATTTTTAAAATTGGGTGTTTTAAAATGGTATTTTAACAGAGGCGAAAAGTTTAAATTTAAATTGAAACAGAGAAAAACACTTTTAATATCAAATAGGATATTTTGACTAGATGATTTAAATTAAAAGGTTTGCAGCAACAAAGAGTTAACTCTATTTTTAGGGCAAACGTTTCTTTTTATTAAAATAAAATTCTCAATTTTTAAACCTTTTTTTATTTTTAAACAATTATTATAATTTTTGACCTTTTTAATAATTTTATAATTAAGTTTTTACGCTCTAGGTCTTTTTATAAAAATAAAAGTAAATTGAAATATTTTTATAAAAAGACCTAGAGCGTAAAAACTTAATCATAAAATTTTTTTATTTTTCCAAAAAATTTAATAAAGTGTTTTGGAGTTAACTCTTAAACTCTTCAATTAAAAATATAATTTTTTATTAATAGAATGCTTTTAAATCAAAATATAAATTCACTTCTAGCATCTTCAAAAAACCGTATTCCAAATTTTAGATGAGTTAAAGTTACTCTTAAAATTATAAAAATATTTATATTATCGTTCATAGTAACGAAGACCTTAGCTCCTTGTTGTGAAAACACTCAAAGTCTTCAATGGGTTAAAAGTAAACCGGTTTGAACAATCTTTGACAAATATAATGCAAAGATAATATTATTATCTTTGCATTATCTTTGCTCTAATAATCTTTTATTATTAGAGCAAATTTTAAACCAAAAATATGTAAAATATTTGCAGTAAAACTTTTTTTTTTTCATAAATTGTTTATTGTATTCAATATTTTTGAACTAACAATAATTACTCATATCTTAAGTCTAAAATAAAAATATACTTTTTAAGTCCAGCCAGTGCTAGACAAAAATAATGTTTGTTTCACGGATTTTGCAATCATTTGCGGGTCATCCCTCTAATGTACGGCCAAGAAAAGCAGTATCTCTTCTTTTTAGTCGAATGTAACCAGGTTCGTTCAGCATGTTCTGCTTTAACTGATGGAATGTTTAGGTCTTTGTGGATGTTCGAATTTTTTATATACCAGGGAGCAGATGTAATCATACGTAGTATCTTATTTTGGCGCTTTTGAATTTTTTCTACATTGCTAACTGAGGCAGTGCCCCATAACTGAATCCCATAACACCAAATTGGTTTAAGGATCGACTTGTACAGTAGAAGTTTACAGTCTAAGCTCAGGGTAGAGTTTCTGCCAATAAGCCAATTTAGTTGTACTGCTTTTAGTTTCATTTGTGTTAACTTGAAATCAATGTGGCTTTTCCAAGTAAGGCGACGGTCAAGATGTATACCCAGATATTTAACGTCTGAAAGCTGTGGTATCATTTGGTTATTTATGCGAACAGCAGGGCATGAGTCCCTACGCAGTGTGAAAGTTATGTGAGTACATTTTTGTTCATTCACTTTTATTCTTCATTTTTCTAGCCATTTTTCCAAATTGAGTATGTGGTCTTGTAAAAGTTGTGATGCTTCTTGGGCACTTTCATGAATACTTAAAAAAGCTGTGTCATCTGCAAAAGTTGATGTATGCACTAGGGTGCTAATTGGCATATCTGATGTGTACAGTAAATATAAAATTGGTCCCAAAATACTACCTTGGGGAACTCCGGCTTCAATGAGCTGTGGCGAGCTTAAAAAGTCACCTTCTTTTAGTAAAAACTTGCGATTCGTTAAATAATCTTTTAAGAGCTTATACAAGTTTTCGGGCAAGTTCAGCTTTAGCTTAAATATTAGGCCTTCGTGCCAAACCTTATCGACTGCTTGAGAAACGTCGATAAAGAGCGCAGAACAGTATTTTTTTTCTTCAAAGGTCGTTTTAATTACATTTACTAATCTGTGTGTTTGTTGGATCGTACTGTGTTGTTTTCTGAAGCCGAATTGATGGTTCGGAATACATCCTTTCGCGCTAAGAATTGGATTCAGCTTAGTTATTAATATTCTCTCAAATAACTTTGACACGTTTGATAAAAGGCTTATAGGTCTGTATGATTCTACTTTTGTGTGGTCTTTTCCTGGTTTAGGAATCATAGTAATCAAAGAAACTTTCCACTCTGTGGGAAAGTACGCAAGACGTAAGATGGCATTAAAAACAAACAGAATAATTCTGCGACCTATAAGGGGCAACTCAACTAACATCTTGTTACTTGTTTTATCAACTCCAGGGGCTTTTTTGGTGTTTAAATCCGCTATTGCCCTTTCAATATCGCTAAATACAAATCTTAGGTGTACTTCGGCACTAGTCTCTACTGGTGGCAACTCAACTATATCACTACACATATTTGGAGTGAAAACCTTTTTCAAATGATCAAAAAATAAATTACCTTTTTCGGTATCATTTCTTGCCCAGACTCCACAAGAAGTTCGCAAGGGGGGCTTACGTACGACTGGCCTTTTAAGGTTTCTACATGCACGCCATAATGAATAATCTGATTGAGCAGTTGCATCGAGGTCTTCCAAGTAATTTTTCAGAGATGCTACTCTTCGAGATTCTAGCAGCTGTCTTAGCCGTTTCGTGCAATCTTTAAGTCTAGATTTGAGTTGAGGAGATCTGTGTGCTTGCCACTCTCTTCTAATTTTCCTTTTTTCAGCCAAGAGCCGCTCGACATCTACAAAGTAAATTTGATTGTATCTAGCTGATTGTCGGGTTATTGTTGCATCTTGGGCAGCTGATTTGAGGATTTGATCAAAATTAATAAGACTTTGTTCCACATCTTCTGGTTTTCTCAGCGGTATATTTTCCGAACAGTGAGTACTGAGATACTTTCTATATTTCAACCAATTAATGCTTGTGCTAGTTGTTGGTGACACAATATTTTGATGGTTCCATATATAGACTATTGTGGGTGAATGATCTGAGGATAATTCGAGTGACGCTTCAACCTTAATCATTTCTCTCGAAATACCTTTAGTCACGCCAAAATCAATAACATCAGGTATTTTTTGTCGATCAGTAGGCCAATAGGTGGGTTGTCCGCTTGATATCACATTCAGACGCATTTTTGAAATAGTGTCAAATAAAACACGACCTTTTGGAGTAATAAGTCTTGATCCCCAAAACGTATGTTTAGCGTTGTAGTCGCCTGATGCTATGAAAGAGGGACCTAGTGATTTGTAGAAGTCGCTATATGCAGTAAAACTTTTGGATAAAAGCCTTTAGTTAAACGGGATCGGAATGATAAGCCGAGTAACTAGTATAAGGTCTGACCACACTCTAATATTTTTTTATTTGTTACAAAAATATATTATTTTAAGTTATATTCTGGGAATTAAACTTTATTTTATTTAAATTTTTAATTAAGAACGTGCTCACCAGTAAATTTAAAATTTAGGTTAATAACAATTAAAAATTAAAATAAAAAAATTATTTGTTACAAACAAAAATGTTGCACAAATGCTTTTTAATCCTCCTGTTTCTGGTAGTTGAGCTAAAAATTAAAAATCAATTTTCTGTATTAAAATTTTTATATGAAAAAAATCCTAAACTGTGGTCATACATAATAATAATTACACAATAATTTAATTACGCTTCGCAAAATATTCTACAATGCCAATCAGTCCTTAAAGCTCCCTAATGGTATACACCCCTGCTATACACATTAGTTTAAAGCTATCAACTGGTAAATATTGAGCAGTTGATCATTGCCTATCATTGACGCAGCAATCACCGTTTTTGTGTTAAACTTAGGTTTTATATGGATACTTATTTTCCTCGATTTAAATTTAAAAAATATTGAAAATTCACACACAATTTGAAATCTCCTCTAAGCATCCATCATAAACGGCCGATTTTTATTTGGACCGTATATCCAGGTTTTTTTGCGTAACGTATTTTTTAGCGCATTTTACATTTACCTACATGTAAGGCCTCTGTGCCATATTTGAGGTTGAAATAATCTAATTATTCCATTACCTAAATACTTTCCTAATAGCTTTTTTACAAGGATCAACATTTAACATCTACCATCGATTTGCGAAGATGTTGAAATCTTTCCATAAGAATGACACAGGGCTAAAATTTAGCATCTTTCAAAATCTTCACAAGATGTTCCAATCTCAGTTTGTTCCATTTTATTAGATTATTTTAGTGGCATTACTAAAAAATGTTATTTATGTGGAAACAGTATAAACGAATTTAAAAATGAACGTCGTACGAAAATGTTTTTTTCATCTTCTTTCTCTAAAATGCTTTCTATAATTTAAATACTCTACATCAACACTTGGGTTTGTTCTAGCCAAGCAACAATTAGTCCAATTATTAATATTTGCTTGAAACCCATATTTTTATTTATTTATTAGCTAAATTATGCTTCTTGACTTTTAAAATTTTTGACAGTTGAGTTGATGGTAGATATGTTAGATGTAAGGTGTTGCAAATGTAAACCAACGTTTCACTTTAATAACATCTTCGATACGTTTCACTAAGATGTTGCTCGGTGTAAAAAGGCTATAAGCAGTTTATAGGAGTGAATTGGTAAATATTTCTCTGATGTCTGTCATTTAGTCCAGATTATCATTTATCTTTATGTTATTCTGAGATTCTCTATGACAACATACATATGTCACCTTTTTGTTCTCTAGAGGTTTAAATACTCTAACTATTCCAGTACCTGAGATACTATCGAATATTTAGCCAGAGAAGTTCTGGTTAGTTTCCAAAAAAAAAGAAAATATCATCTGTTCTTTTTAGAGTTAATTTGGCCTTCTGTACGATACGACTGAGTTAGGAAGTTTTCAGAGTTATCACCTGTAAACCTCATTCTTGATAGTTACTCTTCCGAGAGCGCATTCTTGCTCATCTGATGGGAGTAAGCGTTTTCGGCCTTGATAACGACGTCTCTTTCATTCAGCCATTTTTTCACTCTAGTTACCTTTGCGATAAATCTCTCTATGCTGTTCGAGTATATATTGTGCATATAATTTGGTTCCTCCTAGTCTGCAGTAGAGCAAAAAGCAAAACCGGTGCTGGTGGGTGTTCTGGAGTCCAATAACCCAGTACCTGCTACAAACGCTATCAAGTCTAAATCACATATACCACCAGTCGGATGATGAACCTAAAAGTGTCAATTTACTTTAATATATTTTTATAAATACTTCTTTATATGACTGTTAGAATTTTGGTAGAAATTATGATGACATTAGGAGTAAATAAATAAACATTTAAAATATTGCAACAACAAAAAGCCTTTTCTACTGATAAAGTAATTCAAAACTATTGATATAACGAATTGTTGGTGCATGTGGCTTAAGTCCTTCGTTTAATTTAATGGTGTCATAATATCGCTAATGCGATTATAATATTACACAAATTTTATGAACTCATTTGTTTATTGGCAATTATTTTAAAATCAATACGAATAATCTCATAATTTAATTTTTATTTTTATCTTAGTTGTTTTTTTTTTTTTTTAATTTGCGGCGTGAGTTGGAATATTGTTTATAAAGAAATACTACCTACAATTTTGCACCTAAATATTTATTTTTTGTATTGTATTTTTAAAATAAATCGTTCAATAAACCATAATTTGAACATTAATCCATTGTTTCCATCATGAAAATAGAAACCGAAACAATGAAAAAAAAAACAAAAAGCTTTAAACATAAAAACTGACCCCGTGCCAACATCAATCAAATGTCAATGCTCCATTTTTTATTTTGCTATTGTTGCCCTTTATTTTGTCTGTTTCAATTTTTGCCACAACTTTAACTTTAAAATGTATGAAATATGTACTTCATTTAACAACAACATTAAAAATCGACTGTGAGCTCCATCTCTAAACAATGGCCATAGACGAATAATATAAAAAGGCGCTATGTTGTGATCCAAAAAATTCGTAGAAATAAAAATATTAAAAAAAAACAAAAAGACCGCTACACATTATTTTGTTGAGGATTTTTTTAAACTTGATTACAGAAATACATAATAAAAACTTGTAGTTGTTGTTAATACGCGCAAAATATTTTTATTTGAGAATGATTTAGGGTATAAAGGAAGATTTTTATTAAAAAATTACATATTCGTTATTTCTATCTAATTTAAAAGAGTGTGTTTTATTCAATATTTATTGGGCATAACGCCTAGTCATAAGGCGTTAACAATTTGGAAACGAAATTTATATTTATTTGTACATTATTGCAAACAAAAAAATTACCTGCAGGCAATTGAATATATGTATACAGTTAATAAAGTTTGTTGAAAATTATTTATTTAACGCATTCTTCACCGAATAAAATGAGGACGATTAGTTAGCATTTATTTTATTACGGAAAAAATAATAAAAATAATGTTTTAAAGACAGGGTGATCTTTTACGGTTTTGATTTTCAGTGAAGAGTTCTTTTCAGTTCAATTGAAAGCAAGTTTGTGAGGAAAACATTATTTTGAAAACAATTCAATTGTTAAGTTTGGTCCTATATTCATAGCGAAATTTTTTCAGTTTGTTTTGAATGCTGCGTCTGGTAGCATCGTCCACTGTTTAAGGTGTTCGGTCAGAAAGAAATAATTTGAGTACAAAAAAGTGTATTATTTTACAAATAAAAATTGGTTTTGTGTTTATTTCAATTTTTTAGTGGTATTTATATGATCATTTTGTTTACAGTCTTTTTCTTACTTTCTCCAATGTTAACATATGGCAATCTTAAATTTTTTTAAAGCTACTAATTTTAGTTGTTACATAAGGACAGGATTCATTATCCTACACAATAGTACGATTTAATCACAAAAAAATCTGACAGAATTCAATCCTGTCTAAAATATCGTTGCAAAATGGCGTTATATGTGCCACACCATCATCCAGAAAAAGATTTTTGAACTCTGATCGCATGAAAAAATAATAAATTATGAATTAAAAAAAAATGATTAGAAATGTATGTGTATGACATACTTTTTGATAAGTCTGTACGATACCTATCATACTTTTTGATAGGTCTGTACAATACCTATCTAAAAGTATGTCATACACATACTTTTCTAATCCACACTATCATAGTTTTTTAGCACATATTCCATTTTTCAGATCTTACGACTGAGTATGATAGTGAATCATGATGTCCTTTAATGTCTATTATTTTTCAATGTTTGCATTTTTCGTTTTTCTTTTCTTTCATTTCCTTTTATTTTTATTTAATAATTTCCTAATGAGTAAATCTTACTAAACTATGTCAATTGTTTTTTTATTTTACAACACATTTTAATAATTCGTCTTACTACTGGTGGTCTACCTTTGTTTTGCTATTTAACAAAATTTATTATAAAAGTAATGACTAACTGTTTTATGTTTTAAATTCATTCTTAAAATAGTGAATACGTATTGCTATTATGATTATACACCGGTCATATAATAATATGTGCAATTCGACTTCGACTTTAATTTGCATTAAAATAAACAATGAAAAATGGGAAAAAATATTTTTTCGTTTTTATAGTTAAGGGGTCCGCCAAATAACTTTTTTTTGAAAATACTATAAAAAAAACTACTGATAATTTTCTCAAATTTTCATTTTTAATTTAAAAGCACAATCCTTCCGGTTGACACCCCACAAATAATAATCCAACGGTGTCAAATCGCAGCTCCGAGCTGGCCAAACGACATCAGCTCTGCGGCTAATAATGCGATCTTTAAAAACAGGGCGCAAAACATCGAGTGTAGCTTCGGCAGTTTAGCACGTAGCGCCGTCCTGTTGAAACCAAATGTTTCATATACTCCTCTTCAATTTTTGTGAACAAAAATTCGTTCAACATGTCCTGATAACGATTGCCAATGACTGTAACGGCCACTCTTTGCTCATTTTCGAAGAAAAATGGCCCAGTTATGCCTCTGGACCAAAATCCGCACCAAACGGTGACTAGTTTTGGGTGCATCGGCTTTTCAATGTATGCGTGCGGGTTTTCTGTGGTCCAAATGCGACAATTTTGCTTGTTTACATATCCGCCAAGATCAAAAGCTTCATCTGAAAAGATGATTTTTTGGCAACTTCGGCATCTTCTGTAAGTCAATATTTCCCAGCGTTGTTCAAGCGTATACACAACCATAGTCGTTCCGTGGAAGGATAAAACCAATTATCTGTCAAATTAGACATGAGCTAAGTGTTACCATTCACAAAATAAGCACTACTTGAAAAAAAAACGTTAGATCGCGAACCCTTTAAAAGAAATAAATATTAAATAACGAAATTATATTCAAATATTTTTTTATATGAAAAAAAAAAAATACTTAAATCTCCAAGTAAAAAATTTATATGGTCACATTATTATAGTTTAAAAATAAAAATTTATATATGTTAACAAGGGATTGTGTTACCATTCTGTATCTTGACTAATTGAACACAATATGGAGGGCATTGACTCCAACAGTATTTTCAGGACAGATACATCTATATAGTTCCCTTTAACCAAAATGGCTTTTCTAACTTTTTAAAGCTGTCATATTGCTTAGTGATGCATAAATATTGTCAGAGTATATCCCACATAGATCCTCGATGGGATGGAGGTCTGGGCTTAAATCAGGCCACCCGAGAATTTCAACTTTTCGAGTATTAAAGAACGCTTTTATCTTCTTTGTCACATGTCTTGGTGCATTAGCCTGCTGGAAAGTCCATTTAACGCCTTGTAAATCACCAGGAAAATCAAGATGTTTGCTTTGTTACAAATCTATGTAGATTTATCCTAGCACAAAGCCTATCTTGGGCTGCCCTTTTGATAGAAAATTCCATAAGTGATCCTGCACCATGAATTCGTTTGTGGCATGTTTGCTGTGGACGTCTTACGTCCATCCAATATTTGTGTAGACTATCTGGTCTGTCGAAATTAAACTTTTTTCTCATTGATTATCACAGATTCGAATTCATATTTTTCATATGTGCATTTTTATGACGTTGCTTTAGAATTGGTTTAGGCATTTGGTACTCATATTTAAGGTCTAAATATTGTCCTATAACTTTATAAACACGTTTTGACTAAACACACGTTTTAGTCACATAAGGTGCAGAGAAAAGCAATTTTGCACATATAATTGTTTGACTGAGAGTAGTATACATTATTATAGGTACACTCCATAATATTCTTCCACCAAGAAAAATTGTTAATGTAAATACAATGTGTAAGATAAGCACATTGTCTCATTTCTAAGATATCAAATATAAATCTAAGAAAACTAGAAGAATTTACCCTACATCATAATTAATATGTCATTACTAAAGTTTAAAAAATGAACTTTATTCCTTTCAATTACTGTTATTAATTTTTTTAAGACAACTCTACCTCTGCGAAGCTTTTTGCTTATCTGTAGAAAACACCCAGAGTCTTTGGCGGGAATGGAACCAACAACCTCTGGACTGATAGACTAGCGCGCTAGCAATGGGTCTATCGAGGCACCCAAAATCGAAAAAATAATGGCGTTTTATAATTTACATAAGAAGAAAAAGTTGGTGGGAATATTGTTACCTATAAATGTAAATGGGATAAACAACCGTAATGCACGGATGTCAAACACCTTGACATACATTTTGGACGACGCTTAGACTAGAAAAGTAACACAGAAGCATCAATGATACATATAAATTTAGAAGCAGTGCAAACAAAGTAGCTTACTGACAGCAGTTTAACACTAAGCTTAAATGGCAAGCTATTACATAATAATTCGATCTTTAAACCAATACGGTAGTATTTGGTTATCGGATATTGCCTCAGGTTTAAATTTAGAAAAATTTAAAGGGCCTAAATAATATTTTTAATATTTTACAAATGAATAAATTAATTATTTAGGCTTAAGTTCTTAATTATAAAGAGATAAAGAAAAATTAGATACCAGCAAACCAAAGGATAGCTAGCATATTTTACAAATGATTATAGTCGCAGCTTTGTGTATCGAACATTTAAAAATATATAACTAACTATGGCATGATTACATGCCATAGTTAATTCAGAGATAGTGAAATCCAAAGATGTATTTCAAGAAGCTTTAAACGCATACAAGTCCGCTAACATTATAAATAATTGTGGGTATGTTCGAATAAGAGGGAGGGATATTACTTCTCTCGGAACATGAGAGATGGACCACAATTACTAACAGCCATGCATTGTTTTTTTTTTTTTTTTTTTGCCTAGCACAGCTAGCACAGATTGGATTTAATTAAGTATATTTTTTATCAGTTATACTAAATGAATAATAAAATGTGCTGTGAAAAATGAAAAGTTTCATAGGTAGTTTAGGTTATTTTGGATGTGACCACGCTTATTTGATGACCTTCAGGCTTCTTTAAATATGTTGCCGCATGTTTTGTAATTTCTGCTTCAACCAATGGCACGTTTAGATCTTTGTGGATGTTCGAGTTTTTTAGATACCAGGGAGCGCATGTAATCATTTTCAAAACTTATTATGCCATTGATTTTTTTCCAAGTTTAAAGCTGAGGCACTATAACTGAATTCCATGGCGACATATCGGTTAACTGAATTCCATGGCAACTTATCGGTTAAGTAAAAGTTTGAAAATCTATCAATCAAGTTATGCGTTATGCTTTGTTTTCATATAATTTTATACTTTTTGCTATAATAGACATAGTAATATACGTTCTGTATATTCAAATGTCTATCTATAACGGTTCAGGAGATAAAGCCATATACGACAAATTACGTCAGATATAAGGACACACTTTATTTTTTACACTTATTAATACTGACACAGTAAGAAAAAGTGACGATTCCAAAGATACGGCCATATAGGTTAAATAATGGTACCTATTGGGACACCCTTTAATTTACAATTTTAAATTAAACGGTTATTATAAAGGACTTATTTTAAAGGACAGATTCTGTTGTAAATTCCAACTTTCTGTATATAACGGTTCAAAAGTTTGGCCATATGCATCATTATACATCAAATACTGAAACACCCTTTAATTTATAAATTTAAATAATTATACATTTTATTACTCAGTAGTGGAGATTTTGTCTAATTTGCTAGTCTTTCTCTATAACGGTTCAAAAGATACGGCCAGATAGGTCCAATTACATCAATTATGGGGACACCCTTTAGTTTGCATATTTAAGTTTTATACTTGATGTTGTAGCGGACTTAGACATACAGGTTATTTGTGAATTTCAACCGTCTCTCTGTTACGGTTTAAAAGTTTTCAACTATTTTAAACTATTAGGACACCCTTTAATTTCCAACTCTAAATATTTAATTTTTAATTATAAATATTGGATATTCTATCCAATTTTCAAGTGTAATATAGGTAAATTGACGTCACACCCTGTAACTTTTAAGTTTATTTTTTTTTATTACTTTCTTATTGGCAGCTATAATACTTGGGGCGACGATGTTTTGAAAGCCTTTCGTGTGTTTCATCTCTGGAACCAATCAGGATTAACTCCTTTTTAAGGAACTGTGGTTGGTTTTCTAACCCTCTTCCAACTGATGTGACATAGTTGCTCATCAAGATATGTCACGTCCAATAGTTCCTTCACGGCTAACACCTTCCCCGTCTATGACCTTCTACCCACTTCTTTCTCTAATTTCTCAGTCTATAATGATCTTTGTTTTCTATCTTCTCTGTCTATCCCTCCTCTTATCTGCAGGTATCACAAAGGGACCAACATAATGGACCCAAGTGAGCTATTTTATTCCACTTCTCTTTCTTCTCCTCTATACAAGCTGCCTGCTTAACCTAACCTAACCTATTGGCAGCTATAGTAATAAGCAGTTTTTCTAAAACATTAAACATTGGACCCTTTTACGGTTTATAATACGCATAAGAAACACATATGTTGTATAGGGACATCCTTTAGTTATTAAAATTCTAAACTTCTTTTAAGATGAAACCAATCTGTAAGCATATCCTTTCTAATAAAGAAAAAAATCGGTTCAGAAATGATTGCGTTTTGCGCGCACAAACTTAAAAAAAACACATTCAGTCGAATTGATAACCACTTTTTTTGAAGTGGTTAATAAAATAGGTTCCAATGACTACCATGCGGTACATCGACTTAACTTGGCCGAGGTTAGCATAATAGATTTTCTTTTACCGGTATTAATTTTTAAACTGATATCCTTAAATTTAAATAAAACAAAGTGTGTCTAGACATAATTTTTTGTTCGTTTGAATGGTCTATCAGTGCCCATTATATATGAAATATAACATCCCGAAAATGTCGACCACATATTAGCTGGCTGGCGCGCATCCGAAATTACCAGCATTCCGTGACATAAAACAGGCTGAATCTGGCCGCTGGCATGCCTCATGTTTTCTTGATGGGTTGTTTTATTAAGATGCGTATTAAGAAAACCAAACAGGAAAAGTCGAACGGGATCAAATCATGATTAACAACACATCTACGTGAAATCTCCATGCACTCAAATTGCTCATGTTGAGTGGGCAATTTATCGTTCGCCGTTGACGGTGATGGACTCAAAGAAATATCGATCACGGCCCAGTCCAAAATCCTCATGTGGATGAATATTGACCCAAATTTGATAGTTTTTTTGCTGACGTACCCTTCCAAAATTTACGATAAAAATTTTTCGTACAGAACACTCATTTTGATTAAACAATTTTATCATTTGATTAAACAATTTTACCATTTCCACAGATTTGGCTTCAACAATATGATCGCTATCAATTGTTAACTTTCGGAAGCCCCTATTTGAAGTTACATTATATTAAGTTGATTGAATTTGTTGTCATACCTTCCGGCGAAGACCGTCGTCACGATTATCCATCTAATATATAATGATGTCCTCACATCGAAAGCGCTCGCCAAACGTACCAAACAAACAGCCTGTATCGACGGTCTTCACCAAGTAGTACAATATGCCTTAAATCCGTACCTTATCGAATTTTACACAAACGTCGTTAAAATGTCGTTAACCAGTATACCCTTTCGTCAAAAGAATTTTTAGCTGCATTTAATGAACTGTGTTTGTTCTACAGTTTTTAATGCTTCTTAAATAGCATGTTTGCTAAAGGTCGGCATAATTTAAGCCTTGTTTTATATTTTCTTGACTTAGGAGTAAATGAGATTAAAAAAAATATTACACTCTAGGGAACTGTACTCAATGTATTATATAGTTTTTGAAATAAAACGAATTTCTTTTACTGCTACTTGGCGAAATAGAAAGTGGTTATTTCGGTAAACATTTGAATATTGTAAAATTGCTTAATATAACTTGTGTGATTTGATATCTTGTTTATCAAATAACATGTGTTGTAAATGGAATAACAGTTTAACAAATTTTTCAAAATTAAAACTGTTGCTTAGATCATTAGGTGATCGTTAATAAAATTTATAGGTAATTATCCTTAAGAGTAAATTACTAGCAATGATGTATTCACCCAAATAAAAGCTTTTAGACATTTTTATGTACTGGTATGTTTATTTTACTGATTTAAAAACCAAACGTCTGAAAATCAACCTTTTAAAGCCAAGAAAAATGTAAAAGCGGCAATCAAAAAACATTTTTTAATTATGAAAAAAGGCCTAATATTGTACTGGAATTGCTTTTTTCTCATTTTTATGGGCATAGAAATATTTTTAAAATACTGATTGATTTTTGCTCACTTATTGTTGGTTTTTTTTTTTGATTTATTAGAGATAAAAAATTGCTCGCTTCATTTCATTTAATTAACATACAGCTTAAGGCTTTTAATCTAAAATCTTTGAAGCCTATTATTATATTGTCTATCCAAGTTGCAAAAGACATAGTTTTTATGTTGTAATTATAAACATAACTAATTATTTATGTGTTTTTATAATGTTTTGTCTTGATTGTAAAAGAGATATTGTGTTTTAAAAAATACATTACTAGATATTATAACCTGTTCTTTTAAAACAGTTTTGTCAAATATTTTCAAAATATTTTTGTATATACATACATATAATTAAATTGTTTGTTATTCTTAAAATAAACCAAGTTTTTGCTGAGCATAGAAGTTATCTAAGACACAATAGACTAGAAAATTTTTAATAATCAAGTTTTATAAGTGTTAATGATTTTTAAAGGAGTTTTAGTTTCAACCTTAAGCATTTAACCTTAAAAACAAACACCAGTAAATTCATAAATTTTTAATTAATATACAACAGCTCTGCAATAATTTATTTCTATTGCCATAATGATTTTTGTAATATTACGGTTAACTTTATCATCTGAAACTTTTTCTTTCAAAAGGGAGGATACTGAAGCAGCCATGGGTCCGTTTTCGAACCCCTTCGGTCCTTAATGATTTGTGGTATCCGAATGGAACTTTACAAATACCTTACTTTCATTACGTCTCATGCTATCACTAGCCTTTTACTCTCGACTGAAGTAATTTCGGACTGGCGATTGATACACGTCGACATTCTTCCTTATTACAGAGTCTATGGGAATTGCTAACATTTTCTTTAGACTAGGTCTCACAGCATCTTCATATAATATATGTATACCCGTGTTCCAAAGCCATTTTTTATGTTAGCCTTTTTCCAAGCACATTCTGCAAGTATGGTCTTACCACGAGTTTTAACTTGGCTAAATAATATTTAAAGACTCCGTGATCTGTACTGAAGCAGTTAGCTATTTGTAGGCCCCATATTATATCCAAGCTCCTTCTTGGTCTTCCTGCCAACTTGTAGTGAAAAATTCCAAACCCAGACTCATAGGATAGCACACTACCTACGAGCCCACCGACGCACTTAGCTTTATCAATCACTTTAACTCTCATTTGAAACATATTTAACAAAATATATACATAACGTAGAATTCAGAGTAGTTTTCAATTTCTTATTGCTACTGAAAAAGTCTTTATATCCAAAATTCATAACAAAATCGTTGGTCTACGTGACAATTATAATGTACAATCGAAACTCTTGTTGCACAGAAATTTTGATATCATTATTTCCATAAACTCCTTTAAAACAACCAAAACTAGTAACGCAAAGATGGTTTATTGACGGTTCCAAAGAGAAAATGTATGACTCAGGGACCCATTTTTTTGATTCAAACTTTTAATTGATCATTCCCATAGGTAGATACCTAACGATTATCCTTGATGCAGAATATGTAATCCTCATCTATGTGAGAGAATGTTGGACGAGAAAGACAAGGAGTATAAAAAAACTTATGCATATGATGTCAAATAGCTACACAAAGATAACGGCTTTGACTTGAGCTTTGAGCTAAATTCTACGAATGAACTTCGTTCTCATAATATATTATCATTATGATGGGTTCCTAGTCTTGAGGCTTATGATGGTAATGAGCGAAAAAACTGTCTAATTAATCTGACCCGACGAACGTTTTGAGGAGTAGAAACCTTCCTTGTCATAAATACTTGCAAAGTGGTTTCTTGGTCAAAGCTTAGCTCGTCTCAGTTCAGACAAGCAAATTGTTTTATTTTGATATCTTAATCTATATTCTTGTGGGTACTAACACCTAAAACAACTTACGGGATAGTTAGTAGACGTTGTAGTCTTGATACCATCAAAATACATTATGAAATGCTGAGATCAGAACTTTCAGCATCGATTAGCTGCATGATGAGACTTCGAAAAACTGACGGAAGTTCTCTTTTTACTCTGGTAAAAATCGAATGCAACTTACAATTAAAAAAAAAGCAAAGTAGTTCTAATCATATGAACTGGAAATAATTTTGTTACTATTAATTTTTGAAGAAAAAACATCCTTTAAAATACTATTGCATTATTCTTTGATACTGTTGTAGGTATTTTTGTAATCTTAAGGAAATTTCCTTTCTGAAGGAAGTGTTAATAAGAATATGAACTAGCTTTTCCCTCAATAAATAAATGTAATTTTTACCATAATATTAAAAAATCACAATCCCAAAAATTGTATAAAATTTAAGAGCACTAATTTAAGTGGTTCTAGCCATCTGATCATGAGTACATAAACTCCAAAAATTATTCTGTTAAAATTACAATCTTTTTTGTATCCAAACTCAAGCGCTTAACTTGCTACAAACATCAATAGAAAATAGGCTAATGTTCCAATTACTCTACGATACAAATTTTCTATAAACAAATTATTTTTTCAAATCTAAACAACTTTCTATAGTCATGATTTTTGTCTTAAATTAGTCTCTTTTTTTCTCTTAACTACTATCATAATTTTCTGAAAATCACGTGCAGAAACTTCATTTTTAATGGAGAAATAAAAGTTTAGTTAAGAATAAATTCCTTGAAGGCTATTTATCACCTAATAAACAAAAGTATAAACATCTATCTTTGAGGCCATTAAACAACAAAAAAAAAAATAAAATAAAACAAAATGAAAATTTTTCATATTTTGTATCATTTAGCTGCACAAGTGCGAATGAAGAAAGAAAAAAAGTTTTATGTGGATAATAACTCGAAAAAACACATACGGGTATGTATTTGTAAAGTCATAAAAAAAGCTAAACAAAAAAAGAACACAAGTCATTAACATCGTAAATCAAAAAGTAAACAATCCTAATACATTTAAATTCATAAAATTTGTTATATGGTTAACTACTCAAGAGGTACTTAAACAAAGCACAACAAACGTATGCAGAATGATTGGATCATTGTAAAATGTACAGATTCTTACTAATTGGCATAAACGTAACAATATGAAATATATTCTAAGCAACATAAAAACTGCTTATTTGTTTTTCTATAAAGCCACAAACCTTTTATATGTTCTTAGAAATTCATTGGGCGAAATTTTATACGAAAAGAAGGAGATTTGTTAAGAATCTTATTAATCTGCTTAGTCTACAAATAGACTGGCTGGTTTGAAACAGTGGGCGTGGCATCTGCCATACAAAGCGAAAAGCTATTATCATATACCTAAAGAGCTATAACAGGTGAAGTCTTGAAATTTTGCCCAAGTAGCTCTTGCATTGACGTACATAAGTTAGCTTGATTGGAACAATGGATCCCTAGGGGAAAGGGAAAGCATGAGTTGTTATTTGAATAGTTCTGAAGTAATAGCGAACAGTTCGAGTTCTCGCACTTACTATGAAAGAGACATGTCACCTTAACATACAATTGACACCGATACTACACTCAGTGATAGGTGATAGATCTAATTTGAACGTGCTTGTTCAGTGCTAGTTACTATAGCATTATCCGATCTCTTGGTAAATTGTCTACTTTTTAACACTTGTAAACAAGTTAGGTTATGTGTCTTCTCTTTATCAGTCACGAAGCATAACTCCTTGCACCATTTCTGATTTGACATGTCATGAGCTGAGTACGATTAGAACAATAGTCACCAATTTCCCGCAGGGTAATTACTGAAGATATAATCTTGAAATTATGTACGACTAAAATGCATTGCTGCTACAAAAATTATTGGAACTACGTGTGGTAACTCCCATAAAAAATAAATATTTTTCATTATAAATCGAGTATAGTCGAGCAAAAAACTCGCTGGACATCGTACCTCGCAATCAAACTTAAAAGTTCTGGTCGTGAAGGGTACTATTATAGATAGAGTGTTATGTATATGGTACCCTCCATACAAAATAATTATGCTATATCTAGATAAGTGCAATAATGAAACTCTCTAAATTCGACATAGACTTCTCTGTGAAAAAAGTGCGTTTTCGAGTTTAAGCGTGGCCATATTTTTAACCGAATTCAAAAAAAGAAGGAGGTTATCAATTCGTCTGAATGTTGTTTTTTTATGATTGTGGGCACAGGACTCATTTCTGATTCGATTTTAAAATTTCTTCCTTATTAGAAAGGATATGCTTAGAGATTGGTCCCATTTTAAAAGAAGTTGAGAATTTTAGAAACTAAAGGGTGTCCCCATACAACATACATGATTTGTACGTATATTATGAACGGTAAAGGGCACAATTTTAAAATTGAAAAAAACTGCATATCAAAGTAATAAAAAGAAAAACTTAAAAATTAAAGGGTGTCCTCATAAGTGACGTCAATTTACTTATATGGCCCTATCTTTGAATCATTGTAGACAATCAATTGAAAATTGGACAGAAAGTCCAATATTTATAATTAGAAATTAAATATTTATAATTAAAGGGTGTCCCAATAGTTGATGTAATTTGATGTATGTATATAGCAAAACTTTTGAACCGTAAGAGAGAGACGGTTGAAATTTAAAAAGAACCTGTATATCTAAGTCCGCTATAACATCAAGTATAACATATTAATTTAGAAACTAAAGGGTGTCCCCATAATTGATGTTATTTCACCTATCTGGCCCTATCTTTTTTTTAAATAGTTGAGGTATAACTCCAACTCCAAATTGAAAAACATGATTCACTACAAAAAATTTCAATAAATTTGTTTTAGAAAAATTTAGATAAAATATTAACAAAAAAATTTCGTTACATTTTTAACAAATAATTACGATAAAATTTTTACTAACAAAATTTCCATACATTATTTTTACACAAAATTTTCGAAAAAATTTTAACAAATAATTTTGTATAAAATTTTTACAAAAAATTTTGATAAAATTTTTACAAATAATTCCGATAAAATTAAAAAAAATTTTTTTCGATAAAATTTTTACAAAAATTTTGAATAAAATGTTTACAAAAATTTTCGTTAAAATTTTAAGAAAAAAATTATAATAAAATTTTTAGAATAATTTGCAATAAAATTTTCGGAAAAACGTTAATAAAAAATTTCGATAAATAAAAAAAAAATACATAAAATTTTTACAAAAAATATTCGATAAAATTTTTACAAAATATCTTCGATAAAATTATACAAAAAATTTTTTAAAAAAAATTTCTATACCTTTATATTAATTAATTCGTTTAAAAATAGTTCAAAAATAAAATTCGTATAATTTATATTATATCTGTAATAAGGAAGTTGAAAATTATAAAAGTAAAAACCGAATGTATATTATTGTAAAATTGGGAAACATAATAAAATAAAGGGAATAATAATTAACATTGCTTTGGTGAAGGCTACATATCATTCGGCATGGCCGAATATAGCACTCTTACTTGTTTTTCCCTAGTTTGCAGTCTATTTTTTTTTTGCGAATTTTCTATTTTTGACCAATTTTTTGTTTTGATATCTAACTTCTTCGAGATTATCGATTCTTCTTCAGTGAATTTAAGAATTTCTGTACTTCTTTGTCAGTCAAACTTTATCGTGGATTTTACGGTTACTATAATTTTTCTTTCTGAATTAAAAATAGCCTCATCTTTTGTTTCAGATGTTTTAACTTATTTGCCATTCCTTTGAGTATATTATCTTTTAAGCAGAAGTAATTTATGAAAGGAAAAAATATTTGAGTGTATTGTATGTTAAATAAGCATGTTGTTTACCATTTTTCAAAAATAGCAAAATTTGTATTGAGAAATCGATTGTCTTATTTACCTAAACTTGATAGCCGTATTCCAAAACTTTACATTTTTATAAAACCCTATTTTCTTTAAAATTTTTAGTGTTTCTAATATGATTGTCTATGAACCTATCAGCTTACTCTGGTATTCGGAGTGAAATAATTACAAATTACTTTGAAAACTAGCTCTGCATTCAACTTGTATTTTAACTATTATCAATAATTAATAAAATAAATTGTTCAAGCCATAGTGCAATTAAAAGCATTAAAAATACTGGCATACACATATGTAAATACATCATAAAATTTCTTTTTAATAGTGATGGTAAACTTTTGTACAGCGATATTATTATCATTATTACAAATACATGCAAAAAACTCGTAAACATCAGGTTTATAATATTGATATAAAAATATAAAAGTGAGGATGAATTCAAACTATAAAAACAATCGAACCATATATAGTCAACGCGCATACTAATTCATCTTTACAAAAGTAAAAATAAACGTTTTAAAAATCAAATTAAAGATGTGTGTTGCATTGTTATTTATTAGAAATTACGAGTGCAATCAGAATTTTTTTTATTAAAATCATCTGTTTGTTTATTTACAAATGATTTTACAAAAATAGATAGCAATCTTTATACTTATTGCTCTGTATATGAAAGGTTTAAAAAAATAATTTATTAGAAAGTAAAGGGGCTCGAAAAATTCAATGATGACTTAAATTTGCAACCATTTAATGTTATGCTCAAACTTAAAAAAGCTTGCAATAAAAACTCAAAATTCCAAAATTCTAATATTCCTGTAGAGTTCTGTAAATAGTAACTAAATTTTCTAAAAGGTGCTGCCAAAGTCGTTCAAATTGTGTACTTTGACTATTCTGTGTTTCCTTTTGGAAATAAAACATTTTTGCATGAAAAAATACATTCTACACCCAATTCTGTTTTTACACGGTTTTGATTTAACACGGTTTGAAAATAAAAAAATATTTTTTTTACACGATTTTATTCCATTTAGCACGATTCAAAATCTTTTGCTTAGATTTTATTTGTAAAATTTAAGTTTTGCGAAATATTTTTATATAAAAATTTAGAGGAATTCCCTTGTTAGAGCAATGAAAATGTGTTAATATTTTGTGAACTATCAATGCATCTCTAAGAGAAGACGACAAAAACTACAACGTAAAACCATTGTTTAGAAAACAAAACTGAAATGTTAGATCGCCTTCGAAATGGAGAAGGATCAACATTTCATAGCAAAATGTTCGGGTTAAACAAAGCTACAGCAAAACCTAAAAAAAAACTAATTATTAATACTTCATAATAATGTGCAAATACACATTACTTATATGATTTAGTAAAATAAACATGATTTCTTGTTCTTAAAAAAAATTATCGTTTTTCACTAATTTTAATAGCTTTTAGAGATAAGGAACCAAACCAAACCTTTTTTTTAATGGATTTTTCTGGAACCAATCTACCGTGTAAATACAGAATTAGGTGTATCTGAATCGAGGTACTAAGGTAGATTCTTACAAAGTTTGGGTTAAAGTCATCCAGTTGTTTTAACGTGATGCGAACACAGGAAGAAAGACATGAATTCCAAAAATTGGAAATTATGTCTTTCTGTATATAGAAAATATTTTATGCACAGAAACGATCCTGTTGCAGTTTTATTATATATATGTAATATATATTACATAAAAAGGAAAAGTTTTCTATGGATTGGCAAAGAAAACTAAAAAAATAACAATTAAAAATGCATAGAGTACGAGCTCGGTTTTTGCAATCGAAAGGGAATCAGAAGTAATGCTTTTACCGAAAAGTTAAAAAAGTGAAATGCTATTAAAAACTAATATCCACAAGTAAGAGTGCTATATTTGGCCGTCCAGTCATGTACAGCATTATCCATAATAATAACCCTTTACATAAATTAAAATAAGTCGTATTAGAAAGAACTCATATTTCATACTTTAAAGAAATAGAAGACAGCGGCGACACAGCTAAATGAAAACAAATTCCGTTTGCTACAATTATCGCCGTATTGTCAGCTATTTAATAATATTGAAGACGACAGCTACATGGTAAACTCTGACATTTTTGTAGAAATACTTATTTTACTTTTATAAAATAAAATAACTTTTTCAACAAATTATAAATATTTCCTACAAAACTTTTTGCTTGTATATGAATTTGTAATTTACAATTTTGTGACATTTTCTTTTGTTGAATAAAATGGAAATTAGCCTAAGTTTATTACAGCCACAACGGTGGCCGTGTAGTCATGTAGCTTTGCTGGGTTCAAAATAATCGTTTACCTATAAACGTGTGTATTTTATTTTTGATACTTTGTAGTCGGTATAAAAACAGAGGTTTAAAAACAGAGATCTCATCTATTTGAGAATGAAACGCATTCAAATAATTCTTGCAAAAAAAAACCGACTTCAGAACAGATAGAGCGGCACCAGTTCTAAACTAAAAATGTAAGAAGTGATCTGTAAGAATTAGATTTAAACCAAATAAAAGATGCGCCAAAATTAGAGGGAAAAAAAGTAAAGACTATGTGAATGTCAAGCCTCTCCCTATTACTTTTCAAAAGTTAAGCTATTTTCACCAACATCCGTCTTTTATGGGGGCACTATTCAAGCCTCTGTCTATAACGATTTCAAAGATAGGTTCACATAGATCAAATAACATCATCTATTGGGACACCCTTTAATTTACAATTTTAAACTAAAGACCTGCTGTTGTAGCCACAAAGATTGTTTGTAAATTTCAACTATCTGTCTATAACGGTTCAAAAGTTTGGCCATATATGTCAAATTACATGAACTATTGGGACACCCTTTATATTATAATTCCAAAATGTTTATACTTATTATTATACCAGAGAAAGTAGTAGACAATCTGCCTAATTTTCAAGTGTTTGTGTTTAACGGTTCAAAAGATAGGACCATATAGATCCAAGTACATAATTTATGGGGACACCCTTTAATTTCTAAATTCAAATTGTATACTTGCTATAGTGGACTTTGCATAACAGGTTCATTGTAAATTTAAGTATGGCCATATACATCAAATTAAATGAGCTATTGGAGCACCCTTTAATTTAAAATTTTGAATATTTATACATTTTATTATTACGGTCATAGTAATCGACATTCTGTCAAATTTTCAAGGTTTTGTCTATAACGGTTCAAAAGATAGAACCATATAGGTCAAATTATGTCACCTATAGGGACACCCTTTAAATTTTAAATTTATTTTTTTATTAACTCCTGCTTTTGGGAGCTATAGCGATACGCAATTTTTTTAAATTTTAATTTGGTGCCCTTTACGGTTCTTTATACACGTAAAAAGCATATATGTTGTATGGGGACACCTGTTTTAAAAACGGTACCAAACTGAAAGCATAACCTTTCAAATAAAGTAAATGCTATGATAACCTCCTTCTTTTTTGAAGTCGTTTAAAAAGATCCATCATCTATGAAATATAATATAAAAATTTAAATTTAAAAATTAATTTAAAATAAATATTATTTGGAAATTAGCAAAAAAAAAAAAAAATAAAAAATGAAAAATCTCACATGGACTTTTCGAGGGGTGGGATTGAAGGGATACCTGCCCCTGCCCATAAAAACTCAATGATTATGCGTCTAAAAGTTATTTTAAAATTAAAGAAAAAACCAAACTATGAAATTTTTTTTCTAAAGCCCTTTCAAGGCTGCCTCGTTTTAAAATATTTATGTGTGTACACAGCTGATTATGATAATGCATAGACACTCTCACACAAGCATGTATTTACACACTCAGTTTTTAATCTTTTACTATTTCAAACCATTTTTGATTTAAGACAAAAAAAAAAACAAACAAAATAAAAGTATGCTTTACAATGCTAATGATGCAAAATGACTTTAACGGTGCTTCACAGCAGCCTGCTGTGTGCAGTCAGCAACCAATATAATAGTAAGGCTACACTGCAATACTATATTCAATGTAGTGCAATTGGTTGCTGTGCCAGTAGAAAGCTGTGATTTTTTTTATTTCAAACTTTTGCTTCTAACATTAGTATTATTGTATCAAAGCAAATGGATGTCTTTTGTAGTTTTTTTACAACTCGCATCATTCATGTTGTAGACAAGTGTACGAAGCGTATATGTACTCGGTACGTAAAAATTGTAAGTATTGTGTGCTTTGTCGTCATCATTCATCTTGTTTGCGCTTTGTATGACTGTATTGTTGGATTTGCTGTTTTGTTTGAAATCAAATTTTGCAAGTACGAGGCAATATTGTTAATTGCGTGACTTTTTCGATAAAGGATATTTTTTTCTGGAAGAAACAGCGTTTTAGTTTTCAGCATAGTCTTTCCAATTTTTTTTATTTCCTCAAAACAGGCTTTCATTTTAGTAATAGCTCCTTCATTTGAATCTCTCTTCTTTGAACTTGAAAAATGGAAATAGATACAAAGAGTGGCTTAATCTGGATAGTATGCCGGATTGGATAACCAATTCAAGGATTTTTGCTACACACGTATGCAGCCTTACATTATCATTGTTGTTCATTTAAAGCTTTGTCAAATTTCTGCCGAGGTATATGGGGGTACCAGACCCCTGGATTTGCTGAAACCTAAATCTGGATTATGTTTATAAGATCTTTCGATGGTCCAGCAACTGGCATGTTCTCAAATTGCTACTTAGTTGCTACGCCAGTGGAGGGCGCTAGACGACGAATTGTATTTACTCCGTAGTAAGACCACCGTCAGGTTAGGACTAACACGACCAGGTACTGGCGTAAATCTTTACTACATCTTGATGTGTGAATGTGAATTGTGATTAATCCATATTTCATCTACAATTACAAAACAGCTCTGAAAATCGTTCGTATTTCGCCTGCATTTCGCCAAAAACTCTCTTGAAGTGGTCACATATTTACGATTGAGTGCGATTAGCCACGGCACAATTCGAGCGGCTAACTTTTTTAAGAAAATATTTATGCAAACTATAATTATAACTAACGACCAGCTCGGTTGAGAGGCCTACAGCATTAGCCACCATAAGCACTCTCTTTCTCCGAGATCCAATATTAATCCATGAACTTTATTGACTATTTCTGTTTCATTTTCGTTTAAATTAACGAGGTTAACTTTTTTAATGGCAACAAAAAATTAGACTGTACTCCAATAATAAACAAGAGTTAATGAAAGCAGTGTTGCATTAAAAGTTACTGCACTAGAAATCATCGCATTATCAAACTACCCTCGTATTTATTTGTATTTTTGCTCTGTGATATTTACTTTATGGTTTTTTGTTATAATTTATTTTTTTTTGTCATTTCTTTTTTTCTAATTTCTATTCGCATTGTTGTTTGAAGGATAATTTATTTTGTTTCACTTTTATTTATTTACGAGCAATAGTGAGTATGAGAGGCGTCTTTTGTTGTACATTTGTTGCACAAAGTGTGATTTGTTAACTGGTTCCTATTTTTTGCTAGAGATACATAAATTTTCTCAAATAAAAAGTCATTAGATTTGTAGATTTCTTTTTTCTTTTTTGCTTTTCTTCTTTTTGCAGTCATTATAAACTTGTTACTTTGTATTAATTATTTATATTTACACTAAATATTAAAGTTAATTTTTTTTTAATCACAGGTTATTCCTTAAGTTGTTCTTTAACAATTAAATAAATAAAGACAAATTTATGTATAATTAAACAGCTTAAACTGAGGAATAGTAATTACCAAAGTGAAGCAAGACATTGGGTTCGCTTGAAAAAATTTTATCTAAGAAAAGAGTCTATAGATCCTCTGTTCTTAAAAGATCCTTCGTAATTGGAAAATACGTTATAATATCGCACTGTGGTAGCGACCGCAAAATAAAAGATGATTAAGTTCAAAATCTGACATCAATTTTACTTTGTTAAAGGAAAATCCCCATAGCAGAAGTTAGAAATTATATATATAGAAAGCACATATGTCTTTAGAGGGGATCAAATTTGACTACATGGCATTATAAATTTTTTGGTTTTGTTAGTTTCGAGTATAAGAAATAATTTTAAAAATTATTGATTTTTGGATTTTGATGCAGAAGAATAAAAACATCCCAAACTACACGGAAAAATTTGATGGTACCAAATGATTAAAATATAAATTTTACAAACAAATTAATTTTTGAAATTGGGCTTAAGTTCGTTATATTCTCTCTGAGTTGAAAGTACATTAATTACAAATTAGGTGATTTATTTTAAAGAAAAAATAAAATTTATTTTTAGATGCTAGCAGAATGGAATGCATTTTCTAGACAGCTATGTTCGGCATCAGTATTCTTTGTACCTATATACTTTGGGTTGTAAGCATCATCTATTTAACCACCAAACTCAGATAAAGGAATACGAGAAAAACTTTATTCAATTATGATCGTCAGTTAGTGAGAACGACGTCTACCACAACCCAAAGCTTCCGTTTTTTTAAATATTTTTCTTTCAATATTTATCTAACAAAGTTTGGTTTGATACCAGGTTAGTATCAACTAAAAAACTAAAGTTAGTTTAAAACAAATAAGCAAAAGTTACTCGCATTGCTAATCGAAGGCTTTTAAATGAATTGACTTAAAATATAAATAAATGAAAAAAAAACAAATTACATAATGCTAAGTGTTATTGCATATTTATTAAGATTTCTGTAAGATATCGGTAACTTTCAGTAAGATTTTTATCAGATTTCTGCAAAATATCTATACGATCAGTTTGATCAGAAAATTATTCGATTACCTCTATGAAATACTACAGCAGAGCTTCCCGCGTTATTTTGTTTGGATTACTCTTATATTTCAATTATCTAATTCTAATTGACTTCAAAATTTCCCTCGAAATACATTTTTGAGTCAGAACTTTAACAGGATTCGTAAAGGATTCGAAATTGTTTAGATACCTCACGGACAATTTTGTTGGCTGGGATGCCATAGTATATGACTTAGTATGACTTTTCATTTATTTCTTATTAATTTAAATTTATATAGCCATAATATTAATAATTATTATCTTTTCCATTGGCGGTGTCTACAAACAACTGATCCTAGTTTAATAAACCAAAATGTTTAACCAAATGTAAATTAAATCTTATGTCACTTAAATTATTAAAATAAATTAATTGTAAGTTTTTTATTTTATTTATTTCATATTTATTTATTGTATCTTCAATATGTTTGAACTAACAATAATTACTCATATCTTAAGTCTAAAATAAAATATACTTTTTAAGTCCAGCCAGTGCAAGACAAAAAAAAATGTATGTTCCATGTATCCCTCTATTGTACGGCCAAGAAAAGCAGTATCTCTTCTTTTGAGTCTAATGTAACCAGGAGCATTAAGAATGTTACGCGCCAGTGGATTTGGATGAGTTTCAAGCTTTTTCAAATACGTTACCGCATGTTTCGCTATTTCTGATTTAACTGTTGGCACGTTTAGATCTTTGTGAATATTAGAGTTTTTGATATACCAGGGATCAACTGTGATCATTCGAAGAATCTTATTTTGACGCCTTTGAACTTTTTCAACATTGCTAGCTGAGGCAGTGCCCCATAATTGAATCCCGTAGCACCAAATTGATTTAAGTATCGACTTTTAGAGTAGTAATTTGCAATCTAAGCTGAGGATAAAGTTTCTGCCAATAAGCCAGTTTAGTTGGACTGCTTCTAACTTCATTTGTGTCAACTTGGATTCTATGTGGCCTTTCCAAGTAAGGCGCCGGTCAAGATGTATACCGAGGTATTTGACGTCTGAAAGCTGGGGTATCATTTGATTATTTATGCGAATAGGGGGGCATGAGTCCCTACGTAGTGTGAAAGTTATATGAGTGCATTTCTGTTCATTCACCTTAATTCTCCATTTCTTCAACCATTTTTCCAATTTGAGTACGTGATCTTGTAAATCTTGTAATGCTACTTGCGCGCTTTCATTAATACTTAAAAAAGCTGTGTCATCAGCAAATGTTGATGTGTGCACTTGATTGCTAATTGGCATATCGGATGTATACAGCAAGTATAAAATGGGTTCCAAAATACTACCCTGTGGAACTCCGGCTTTAATAAGCTGAGGCGAGCTTAAGAAATCTCCTTCTTTTAGTATGAACTTTCGATCAGTTAAATAATTTTTTATGAGCTTATAGAAGTTTTTGGGCAAATTCAGCTTTAACTTGTATATAAGGCCTTCGTGCCATACAGTCAAATTATTATTCATAGATATGTACATACATACATATACATATATATTTTCATAAACATAAGTTTACTATTCTTTATGCATAATTCATGAGTTTAAAACAAAAGTTATTAACTTTGACAATTAGTATTGTCGATGTTTGAAGAAATCAAAATTGTCAAACATTTATATTCGTTTAACATATGTTTATGCGTATGAGCGCCTTCATGGTTCAAATTGTTAAATAAATAACTAAATACTACTAAATAATTATTATTTTTAAAGCAGTAGGTGGTAAACTATGTTTTTTTTTGTTATTTAAATGAAGTATTATTCAGTAGTCAATCATGTTGTCAACTTTCAGTAAATCTTAAAAATCAACACCTTTGTAAATGTTCGCTGACTATGTGGTATTGTCATAAAGAAAATCTATAAAAAATAAACAAACAAATCGTTTATTAAAATTAGTTCGGTAAAAAGGCAAACGAAGAAAGAGTGATAAAGTAAAAAAAAATCTAAAATGCATTTGTGGGTAGTAAAATAATTATAAGATATTAAGTTTTGTAGTTTTAATTTAACACGTGTTTCTTAAACTTGAACGTTTAAAAGGCTAAAAAATTATATATTTCAACAAAGAATTGATCAAAGTAGAAGCTTATCTCTTTTTAAGACAACACTACCCGCAAAATTTGTTAGTCTGTCTGCAAAAAACATCCCGAGTCTTTGGCGAGAATCGATCCTGGGACCCCTAGACTCACATCGATGTATTCAAAAAATCTTATTTTTCCAAAACTGAACAAAAAGTTAAATTCTGACGAAAATTTCATTGCCAATTAAGGGTCGTTAGGTCTGGCAATATCATTTTTAATTAAAAACTCTAGTTTTTGAAGGGTATTTAAATTTTACTGAAGTGAACTTAAAAGTAAGCCTTACCCATATTCGTTTTCACAAGCTATCTATATAATAAATGATTATTATTTTAAATTATTTCAACACTTAAAAGTTGTAATAGATCCAAAAGTTTTCTAACTTTGTGTGTAAAAACTTGATACACATTCAGCTGGAAATACATATTAAAATTTCGATTCATACGTCATCTAAAATAGGGTAACTTCAAAAGAAAAATCAAAATCTTATCGGACTACTTTCAGCAGCCTACGAGAAGTTATTGTATTGGAGATTCTCACTCCTTGAAGCGTTCGCTTCTGATTTGTGTGGGGGCAACAGTCTGGAACAAGAAACTTTTGAGGTCTGACCAGTGGCTACATGCAAAATAACCCTATGAAAAAACGCCCAAACACAAAAATGAAAAATTGCCGAATAATCACCCTAAAAAATGAAAGATTTCCTAAAAAAGAATAATAGAAATTTGTGAAAAATACCCAAATATAAATTAACTATCGGCCAAATGTATTTATAGTTTTCTTATTAAATCAAAATATATGAAATTGTGAGTAGTTTTAGTAAGGGCATTGTTAGTGGTTTAATTCATCGAGCAAGCGTTGAGCTTGCAGCTTCTGTTTGTAACCTGTGTTAGAAAATTTATTTCCTTCCAAGTCAAATATATTGAAACTAATGTACGCAAATAAATTATTGTATTTTTTTATTCATTAAAATAAATATGAAAGGCAATATGTGTGAATAAAAAAATAACTTTGTTTATTTGATGACGTAAAAAAATGATGATAAAATTCGTTTCATCACTCAGTGTTAGTGTTTTTTATTTTTTGAGTTCTTTAATACCCGTCTTGTTACAGAAGTCTTAAATTGAAGATGTTTTCAGCTAACAAAAATTTCGGATAAGTCTTCAGAGAAATTAATTTACTCCTCCAATAATCAGTTTTAGTGAATTTATCATGGTGTATATACAGAGTGGCGCAAAAATAACCTTCCGATGTTTTTTGGCTGTAATTTAAAAAAATGAAAAACTTTGATTCTTCTTGTGGATTATTTTTATTTGGTCTTTTAATTTTTTTACATCAAGTCGAGAATATGATGTCATGTAAATGGCCGCCGCCACAGTTGATTGTCATTTGAGCCCTTTTTATGGCATTTTCCATCACTTTGACCAAAACTTCCGGCGATAGGTCCTCACATTCTTGACGGATATTGTCTTTAAGAGCTGCAAGAGTCTGAGGCTTGTTGACATAAACCCGCGACTTCAAAAAGCCCCACAAAAAGAAGTCTGCAGCGGTCAAATCAGGCGATCTTGCTGGCCAGTGCAAATCGCCAAAACGGGAGATTAGGCGCCCGGGAAATGCATCCTTCAGCATATCGGTTGTGGCACGTGCAGTGTGTGCGTTGCACCATCCTGTTGGAACCACATGTTTTCCAATCCCAATTCATCAAGTTGCGGCAAAAAGAACTCGTTAATCATTTCTCTGTAGCGCTCACCATTCACAGTAACCGTTTGGCCCGCGACGTCTTCGAAGAAAAAAGGTCCGATGACTCCTCCAGCGAAAAAAGCACACCATACAGTGACTTTGAGCGGGTGTAATGGCTCTTCGTGGGTTACACGCGGATTTACAGTGCCCCAGAAGCGTAAATTAAATTATTTACGTACCCGCTAAGATGGAAATGGGCCTCATCACTCATGATTATTTTTGATGAAAAATCATCTCCCTCTTGGTGGTGATTAAGGATGGCTTGAGTGTATGTTAGACGCGATTGGCGGTCAGCAGCTAACAGCTGATGCACCGTCTGGACTTTGTACGGAAACATCTTTAAATCTTTTACCAAAATTCGCTGTAAAGACCTTCGACTGATACCCATTTGCGTGGCACGTCATCTGGTCGATGTCGACGGCGCTTCCATGACATCCTCGGCTACAGCAGCAATATTCTCTGCAGAACGGCTACTCCGGGGTCTGCCACGCCTGGCAGCATCTCGTGTTGTGCCAGTCTCTTCGAGGCGAACGGCTAAACGTCCCAGTGTTTCACCAGTAGGCGTTGGACGGCCAGGAAATCTGCGACGAAATTCACGTTGTGCCAAAGTCACCGACCGATTATTGGTCAAATAAATAGTCACCAATATTCCGCATTCTGGAGCAGTGTAGCGTAACATTGTTTATTAACGTGTATTTCGCAAGTGTTTACTACACAAATGTCAAAACAAAATTGACATTAGGGGCCAATCGCAAAATTTATAGCATTTTCTGATAGGAGGATTACTTTTGCGCCACCCAGTACAAGATGAAAATTCACTAATATTGAAATAATATTAATTTGAATAACTATTTAAGTTTTAATTTTTAGTAAAAAAGATTTATGTTCGCTTAAGCTTCTAAAATTTAGGTTTTTTTAATTTTTCTTGGGTACTTTTCAAGGCCTATTGACCTTGTTTGTTAAAGTTTTAAAAATATTTAATAAATTCAAAGTAACTTACATACATATATACTAATTAAAAATAATTTTAAGAAAATAAAACAAATCTAAATGATTCTGCAAACAAAATAACACATTTTTTGTTAAAGTGTTAGATTTGGAAATTTTAAAATTAACAATTTGTTAAGTATAGCCTTGAAATGTAAATGTGTAGTTAAGCTGATTTTCAATATAATAATTTAAGTATTAAAACTAATAGTCCATTAACGTTTTTCAGATCACTATCACTTTTATCAGATTTTAAGACATTTATCGGCTGTTTATTATTATTGTTAGATGCATGTTTTTTAATTGCTTTTTATAAATCAGCATGTGTCTAAACCTTTATCAATAAAAATTCTTAAATGAATGATTTTATTACTTTTTAATTTAACTATTTGTCTAAATTAGCGCTGCGTGTGGCCATAAATTTTTAATACCATTTTACAGTTTCCTTTTGTTGGTTGTTGTTCCTTTTTTTTCTTATTTTCTTTTCATAAGCAATGATTAATGTTAATGTGAAATTTAGCATATTGAATATTTACATAAATTATTATTAACATCTACCTGTTAAAAAATATTATTTATTTATTTAAAGATGTGTTTGAACATTTCGTTATCTAAATATTTACCAGAGTTCTCAATGGCGCGTGTCGTTGGATACATAAGTACATATATATGTATGTACAACAAAAACAAATAAGCATTTTGTTCGAAATCGTTATGGGCAGAAACAATAACATATACACACCTGATCAAAATAATAGATACACCGACAAGTTTTAATATATTATTTATTCTTTGCTTTTAGGGGATTTTACAATTCTTTCGGAGTCGTTTCCGAACAAATTAATCCTAGTTGCATCACTCTATAAAATATTTCTTTCACCTCTACGTCCGGACGAATTTTTCTCCGGACGTAATTTTTATTTTTTGCAAATTTTAGCCTCATCGCCAAATTTTCTCGTAAAGATTTTCCATATTTACGCAGTTCAACAACAACCCTCTGTTCTTCTGTAGTAGAGAGTATATTTGGACCCATCTATACCATAATCTAATGATACATTCAAATAATTTTTTTTCTAATAATGATTACTTAACACGTTCTTGAGAAATATTAAAAAAAAAATTCGTTTTATTTATGAATTTGTGTTAAAATTTTACCTGTATCTATTATTTTGATCAAACAAATTTTGACTTTGAACGATAAAAATATTTTTTTTTTTTTTGTATAACGTTATTTAATATTTTTTACGCTTGCTTGATTTAGTGTTGACGGACATATTTCTAAAATATTAAGAAAAAGTAGTTAGCTAAAGTTACCACAAGGATAAAATATGATAGCTTAAAATAAATAACTACTAGCGTATCTATTATTATGATCAGGTGTGTATGTAAATGTTTAACTAAATATATTGACCACAACAACAATATCAACTAAGAGAACAAACAAAAATACAGTAAAAATTGTGTATTGACATCTCTTTACGGATATGATGTTTATTTTTTGACAGTTTTAACAGTGATACTACAGAAACTTGCAACAACAGCCACAACATTAAACAGTATTTCTCTAACTTTAAAAAGCTAACAGTAGCAAAAGTTTATTTATTTTTTTTTTTCATATGAAAAAATCAGTTTGTTAAAAGCGTTGACAATTTGAATGAGTTAAGTGACATTTAACAAAATGATATAAGAAGAAAACAAAGACAACAAAAATAAATAATAATAACTTTTAAACAAGTGGAAGAAATTATAAAACTGACAAGCTTAATCAGCACTTCTGACAGCGATACTTAACAAATGTATGTAAATATTGAAATAAACAAATCTAATCAAAAGAACTCTACAAAAAGCTAAAAATAATAATACACCTAATTCTGTTTTTACACGGTAGATTGGTTCCAGAAAAATCCGTTTTTTAAAAAACCGTGTAAAAAAGACATTGATCATATACAAAAATAGGTGATTGGTTCCTTATCTCTGAAACCTATTAACCCTCGGAGGTATACGAAATTTGTGTCGGTAAATGCAGACCTACATGGGATTTGTATGGAAATGCATAGTCAGGTGTTACAAAAGTGCCTATAAATGCATTTTATGCTAGGAAACCCACAAAATTAATAATGTATACGGACCTTAACATATATTTGTGTTCTATTTAAGTAATTTTATTTATAATATGATAAACAAAACTATTTTACATGCGGCATTCAAGGCAGGAGTATCTGGCACGTGAGTGTTGTTGGCATACCAACTTTTTGCAATACATGCAATGAAAACGTGTTTTTTGGCCCGTTCGCAGGTGTAGCCACCAACCATCTGGTCCATGGTGTCTACTCCTGTTTTATAGATGTTGTAGTCTAATATTTTAATGGCTTCTTTGCTGGTTTTGAATAGTCGACGGCAGAATTATAATGTTCCGTAGAGATGAGAACCACTGCTTTTTTCTCCTTGGAACATATGAGCAGAGTGCGACATTATCGTTGTGGTAGGCGAATAATTTGCTCAACTCAACTCTTTTAGGGTCCAACATCTCCTTCGGTATACAGGCCTTGTTTTTCCCTATGGTTCCTACATAAGCCAACCGTTTTGTCGTCAAAACCGTGACCAAATCATAGGATGAAAAAAGGTTGTCGGCATATATTGTTCGATCAGAACCACTATATTTATCTACCAATTTCAGAACCACGTTCTTGTCAAGGTTTCATGCACGTGTTTCATTTGGTTGCCTTCCAACATATATAATTCCTTTTAGTGGATACTTTGAATTGGCATCGCACAACCAACTTATTTTTATGCCGTATCTAGCTGGTTTCGAAGGTATATATTGGGTGAAACACGTGCGTCCTCGGTACGGAAACAATTGCTCATCCACACTTATTTGAGAACCCGGATCATATCGACGCTCTAAAGGGCTCATGAGCATATTTCAAATGTCGTCGATGGCGGCTGTTTTGCTTTCTACAATGCGAGCGGATCTTGTGATACCGCTATCAAATCTAATATACTTTAGAATAAGTTTATAACGGTTAGCAGTCATCGTCGCCTTGTAGATAGGGTTACCATTGTGGCTGATCGTTTTGCCCGAATATGCCGGCAAACAAGGTAAGTCCAATAAATGCGTATATTTCTGTTTCGGTTAAAGGTTTGCTCCACTCTCGACCGAAATTCATGAAAACTGTTATTGTAATCTGCATTCATTTGAAACGAAAATTTGTTTTGCCAAAAATACGGAACCAAAAAACAAAAAAACCGGAAAAACGAAAAAGTTATACACTCTTTTATCACTTTCCTCCCTTCATTCCATACGAATAACATGTAGGTCTGCACAGACCTGTGTATGCTGTTTGTCGGCACAAATTTGTAAACCGGGATTATACCGAACCCGGATCCACTATTGCTCCGAGTTTTCACTCATTGTGTTCGGAGATTGTTGTTCCAGGAAGTCATGGAAGGATTTGTCTCTAACATGAAAGAAAAAAAGACCTGTCTATACCTCCAAGGGTTAAAATGAGAGAAAAACGTGAATTTTTTTAAGAACAAGAAATCATGTTTATTTTAATAAATCATATAGGTAATGTGTATTTGCACCGTTTATTTGCATTTTTAGTGTATGATGAAGACTTAATAGATAGTTTCGTTTCAGAAATCAACGATTGCGTAATTGAATTTTAATTTTTTTTATAGTTCTTACTGTAGCTTCGTTTAAACCGAACATTTTACCAAGAGATATTGAGCCTTTCGAAGGCGATCTAAAATTTCAATTTTATTTTCTAAAGAAATGACTTTACAATGTAGTTATTTATTTGTAATTTTCGATGTCTTCTTTTAGAGATACATTGACAAAATTCACAAAATATTAACACATTTCAATTGCTCTAACAAGTAAAAATGCTTGTATGCACAAAAAGGGAATTCCTCTAAATTTTTGGTATGAAAATTTTTAGCAAAACTTAAATTTTACAAATAAAATCTAAGCTCAAAAGATTCTGAAAAGATTTTGAAAATAATAATTTTTTTATTTTCAAACCGTGTTAAATCAAAACCGTGTAAAAACAGAATTGGGTGTAATTGGAATCCGCAATTATTTGAACAGTTCTATTGGTTTTCTTGAAACGATTGTGTTTGACCACGTAGTCAACATATGTCTATGAATATGTGCAAATATGCTAATTAATTTATACGTAATGCATAGTTATAATTGTAATATAGTTATAAACAGCTGTCAATTAGAACTCAAGCTCTAAACTACTTGTTTAAAGAATAAAATTATTACTTTAGTATTTATGTATACATACTCGATAGTAAAACCTAAACTAGCACGGTAGTGTCCTGGCCTCTATATGAAATTTTTTTGGGAGATTTTTTGTTGGTGCAGATAGTAATCGATATAAGTATGTAAAATACAAAATAACAATATTGTAAATGTTTGTCTATCTATCTATCTATCTACGTAGTTCATGTAACTTTTATCTCGTCTTTCTCATCACTTCTGGCCTTCTCATATTTCTCATCTTTCTGATATTCAGCCAAAAGACAATATCCCCATTTCTTAGTCGAATGTAACCGCAATCAAAAAGAGTGCTATGGTCCAGCAGCAGTAAACGTATTTCCACCTTCTCTAAATATGTTGCTGCATGCCTCGCGTCTCAAAAACTGTCCCATTAAGTTCTTTGTGTTCGAGTATTTATAACGTGACTATACGGTTTTTATCAAAATCATAACTTTAAAAATTGGGAAGAGCGTGAATGTGAAAACAGAAATGTTGTTTTATGGGGCTTTTTGTATTTAAATAGAAACAATTTCTATAATAATATTGCTTATTTCTAATAAATGCGTGAAACAGGTAGTTTAAAAGCGATTTACTATTACTGGACTACTACCGAATTATGAGCACGCTGCATCTATTAGTTTGTTTTTGATAGCTACTAAAATAATAAAATGGGAAGAAAGTGAATTTCGTGTGCTAAATAAACCGTATTTTTTAAATCATAATTTAAACCAAAGAAAGGCTTGCTAAATACAATGAAGATTTTGCATAATCCAGTGTAATGGTTGAAAAGAGGTTTACAGGGTTCGTTTGGAGTTGTATAGAACAAATATTTTTGAATCAACACAATACACAGGAGTATACGTATTCATCAATTAGGCTACGAACTTCTCTTCTAAGTTTGAAGAAATGGCTGGGAGATAAGATATCATCATTAAAAAATTCGCCTGCTTCTATGCTCTTGAGAAATCTTTTTATTTGGAGGGAATCAAAAAAACTAGAAACACAGTTATTAAACACTGATCTTAATATGTATGTATATTAGGGGGAACGATAAAATATTTTTTTTTTTTTTAATTTCCATATGTAATAGTGATAAAAAATGACTTTTGCTATTTTTAAGTCAATTGTAAATTTTGAACACAATTGAAGTAGGGTAAAATGTGACGCAAATCCAAATGCCACGGATCCAAATGTATTTAAATTTAGCAAATTTCAACACATTTTGATTTGCAATAACTGTATTATAAAAATAAAAGGACCATTATAAGTACATTAGATAAGTTTTGGTCAAATAAAAATCGTTCCAATATCATATCTAGGCTTATCTTACTACAACAAAAAAAAAAAAAAATGTAAATTAAAAAAAAAAAAAAATTCATTTATTTCTACTCCACTTATGTAATAAAACATGAAAAATAAAGGTTATAAAATTACACAGTGCGATATGGAAAAAAATAACCATATACGGACACCACTACGTGATAAAAGACCAAAAAAAAAAGACCCCTGACTCCCAGTTTTGCCCAAAGTCCTCCAGGTTTTTTTTATGGGCCATCAAAGATGTGGGGCCTCGATGTCATTTTTGCAAAAAAATGATCATTTACTCAAGCTCATATTATGCAAATCGTTTGGAATTTTGATATACTCTCTGAGGCAAAGTTGTAGCTCTTGTCATAAAGAACAAAAATTGTTAATATATAAAATCAAAAAAAAAAAAAATATCATCTTCTTTAAAAAATTAAATTTTTTTTACCTTTTTTCCCCTGTTCAGGTCCATAGGTAGCAAACCGTTCAAAATTCAAGGAAACAATCAACTACAAAAATGAAGTTAAGATCTCAGTAAACAACTTTCTAGAACATAAGTATGAACTTCCTAGGAATGATTCTTAACACCGTTTAGGTAACGCTTAGGTAGCCGCAAAAGTGAAAGTAGAACTGAACAGGGGAAAAAAGGTACAAAAAACTTGAATTTTTTAAAGTTTTTTGCGATTTGGAAGTTTTTTTTGATTTTATATGTTAAAAATTGTTGTTCTTTATGACAAGAGCTACAACTTTGTCTCAGAGAGTATATCAAAATTTCAAACGGTTTGCAAAATATGAGCTTGAGTAAATGATCATTTTTTTTGCAAAAATGACATCGAGGTCCCACATCTTTGAGGGCCCATAAAAAAAAACCTGGAGGACTTTGGGCAAAACTAAGAGACAGGGGTCTTTTTTTGGTCTTTTATGACGTAGTGGTGTCCGTATATGGTTATTTTGCCATGACTTAAAAAATTACACAGTGTGTTATGGTATGGTCACAAGATCCGTTTTATATTCTGTGTAATATTATATGATTGCCATGAAATTTTTTTGATTTATTCTCTCTAAAGCCTAGTACTCTGTTCGAGTTTGTGAAAAATGTTGAGCAACATTTATTATTTCACAAGGAAAGTTTGTCGTTTAAAATGTGGTGTCTATCTCGCGATTTGGAAGAATTTTACGATTTTATTTCGTTTAGGTATACCACATTGTTTTACAAATGTTAACAAAAGCCAGGTGATCAGCTGTTGTTTGAAAAATTCCGCATGAAATAATGCCCATTTGCTTTATTTCACAGCTTTGATAAAATGTTGCCAGAAACATTTCAATGTTTTTCCACAGCAAAAACAGAGTACTACTTCAGCAACATTTTTTCATGACTTTTTCATAAAAATTTTTTATGTATGTAGTTTGACAGCATTCCGCATGAAAAACTGAACAGAGTATCAGGCTTAAGACTATAAATTATTCTTTCTTAGAGAGAATAAAACGAACTTTAGAGTGACTTCAAATATTTTTTGTAACGTATGGTTGTTTTAGCCATTATAATGCTAACGACAAACAAGTTTTGTTAATCATTAAATGGTTAGTACAACCAAAAAATTGAACATGGTTAGATTGAACTATAAATTCTTCAAACCACAACCAAAGTTTTATAATTTCACTTTTTTAACTTCAAAATAATATTGTATTTATAACCATAACATGTTATTTGTAAAAAATTATAATAAGTTTGCTTGTATGTAACAGCACTATGACAAGAACAAGCAAATGATGTTTAATTTTTTAAGTTTTTTGCTTATTTTTTTAAACAATTATAATCTAATTTTACGGGATTATCTTTCTCATATCGAGTACTTATAAAATAGAGTAATAAATGAGTGTGTTTATGTTTATATAAAAAATAAGGTATGTTTTTATAAATAAAGGATGTTTTATATATAGAGGTATAGAACTTTAAGTTGGCATTACTTTTCAAGATGGCGACTGATTTAACAGCTGTCAAGTGATTTATTCTCAGTTTGGTTTGGCAATTCATCATGAATAGACTCACGCCTGAACAACGCTTGCAAATAGTGCAATTTTATTTCGAAACGAGATTACCGTTGTTCTCGATTTTCATAAGCGAATTTCGATGGTGGCCAGAACGTTACAGTCAATGGTGATCGGTATAGAACCATGACTACTAACTTTTTCATTCCTGAATTGAATAACTATGATGTCCAGGAGATGTGGTTTCAACAAGACGGCGCAACATGTCACATAGCTCGTGCCACAATAGATTTCTTGAAAGACACGTTTGGTGACCGCCTAATTTCAAGTTTTGGACCTGTGAATTGGCCTCTAAGATCTTGTGATTTAACACCGCTAGACTACTTTTTGTGAGGCTATGTAAAGTCATTGGTCTATGCGGATAAGCCACAAACTCTAGACTATTTGGAAGACAACATTCGCCGTGTTATTGCCGATATAAGGCCACAAATGTTGGAAAAAGTCATCGAAAATTCGAGGTCCAGATTGGACTACATCCGCGCCAGCTGTGGCGGTCATATGACAGAAATCATATTTAAAATGTAATGCCACAAGATTATCTTTCGGATAAATAAAATTCATGTCAATCGAATAATCCATCGTTGTTTTGTTGCAACTTAAAGTTCTATACCTCTATAAAAACACCCTTTATATGCATACCAGAGAACTTCAAAATCACGATTTTTCTTGATTTTATTCAGCACAAAAATTTTTGTTCATTTTAAAGAATAAAGAAAAATTCAATGATGATTAAAAATCATATTCATTCTGCTGTACACATCAAATTCTGATTATGAGTAGAATTAACAAAAGCATTTTATGAACAAGTTCGCACAGGCAAGAGACAAGCTTGCAGTAAATTCATTGTGTCCGAACGTTCTTATTCTCATTAATTCATACAACATGTTTGAACCGACCGTCTGTGTGGCTTGAGCAATATGCATACATATACATACCAACAATGCAAATAACATAACCAATTCAACATTGATAAACATTTGCTTTTTTTAACCGAAAAGAAGGAGGTTATCTATTTGTCTGAATGTTGCTTTTTTATGTATGTTAGCTAATAACTCAGTCATTTGCGGACCGATTTTGGAAATTTTTCCTTTATATGATAGGTTCTGATTCAAGGTTGGTCTCATTTTAAAAATTAAAGGGTGTCCCCATACAACATACATGTTTTTTACATGTATTATGAACTTTATAGGTTACCAGTTAAAATTTCAAAAAATTGTATATCGCCATAGCTCCCAACAGCAAAAAGTAATAAAAAAATAATATAAAAATTAAAGGGTGTCCCCATAGGCGGTGTAATTTGACCTATATGGGCCTATCTTTTGAACCGTTATAGACAAAGCCTTGAAATTTTAACAGAATGTCGATTACTATGACCGTTATAAGTATAAAGTTTAAATTTTTAAAATTATAAATTAAAGGGTGCTCCAATTGTTTATTCAATATGACCATATTTTTGAACAGTTGTATACAGACGATTGAAATTTACAAAAAACCCGTACTGCTAAGTTCGCTATAACAACAAGTATAAAATTTGAATTCGGAAATTATAGGGTGTCCCAATAGTAAATGTAATTATATGTTTATGGCCTAACTTTTGAACCGTTATAGACAGACAGCTGAAATTTACAAGGAACCTTTATAGTCATGTCCGCTATAACACCAAATATAAAATTTGAATTTGGAAATTAAAGGGTGTCCTAATAATTAATATAAATTGAATATATATGGCCAAACTATTGAACATTTATAGACAGACATTGGAACTTACAAATAACTTGTGTCATAGCTTCATTAAAGGAAAAAATTAATAGCAATATCGACAAATTTTGGTTAGCAAACATAAGTTTATGGCATAAAGCATCATTTTTTTTTATATCCGCCTGCTAACAAATTTCAACATGCCGACTTGATTGAAATTAAAAATTTTTGCATTTCGTTAATTAACAACATCGCATTATCACTGCCATCAACATCATCACATTCTATAACAGAAATTCCATCTACCCCCGATTCTACAACGCAATTTTCATTTGTAGAGAGTAGCGTTTCAAAAGACATAGGATCTTCAACTTCGTCCCAATTCCAAAAAGATATTAATTTCTTTTTTTCTGAATTGATCCCAAACCATAACTTAAGCACTCCTAATTCTCCTGCAGAGGAAATAGAATTATACTGTAAGGAAAATGTTATACTGAGTGAAGAATTTGATGTAATCAGGTGGTGGAAATCAAGTGAAAAGTCTTTTCCAAACCTTTCTAAAATCGCAGTGCAAATTCATGCCATTCCTGCAAGCAGTGCAGCAGCAGAAAGAGCATTTTCATTGGCTGGAAATGTTATTACAGAAAAAAGAAACCGTCTAGGACCAAAATCTGTAAATAGCTTACTATTCCTTCATTCATATTTTAAAAATTAAAAATAAATGTGCCTTTTTTATTTATTGTACTGTTTTTTTATCATGATTAAAAACAAATGTAAATTAAAATAAAAAAAAGGCAAGCTTTTTTGATAGGAATGAACGAATTCATACACAATGATTTCTTGCTTTTTGTACTTCAATGTTAATCAAAATTTTGTGTGTTGAGTGAAAAGGCAAATACACGAGTTGACAAGTTTGATTCGACATATGATAACAATAAGGCAATGTTCAACCTGCAAGTGGTTCGATTGCCTTAAAATGAACAACGTATATACAAGTTTGAACAAGTTTGATTAATTAATTCATTCCCAGTTTAAAGAAGATTATTTTTATGAGTCAACCAATGTGTAAACCATCTGAACCAACAAAGAGGCATTTGTTCGGTTGCTTTAAAATGAACAACAAAAGAGAGTGTGTGGGCAAGTTTGATCATTTGCAAATAAAAGACAAGTTTTTTGTGCCTTTGTTATTGTTGAACGGTTTTTTAATCAACAAGTGAAGTTCTCTGATGCATACCTCACTATATTTATTTAATTAGGCTATACATATAATAAAACAGTAACTCATTTCCTATTTTGTTTTTTGTGAGGAGATACCTTAGTATTCTGATTCTAATATAGGATATTTTTTTATTTCTGCAAACATATCTTGTTTCCAAGATAAAGTGGAGAAAAAACTGTGAAAGTATGCTGCTTTTTTACCGATTTAGAGGTTCTGCATAATATAAGGAATCTCTATTTTTGAATGCGGTACATTTTAAACACGGTTGCGCAAGATATGGTGTTGGTTTGAATTAATTATAACAAATTATGAATTGAAACCGGGATATTTTAAACACGTTTGTGTAAGAGATGGCGCTGTTTTAAAATAATGACAAAATATGAATTACTTACTGCCAAATAGCCAACTGAATAAAACTTGTGTTTGATTTATATTTTTATTTTGTGGAATTACATTGTTGTTATAATATTTTAAATACGTTTTACAGAGCTTTACAATAGTTTTTAGAATTTTATACTACAAATGTTAAATTTTATGCAGGGATGGGTACCTTTATATGAAGTAAATAAGTTAGAGTCTTAACAGTTAGTGTGGTTTACTTTCAAAGAAAAATCGGACAAAACATTGTCAGGACTCACACAACGTGTGTTGTGGCACAGCCAGGTTCACAATAAATTTGTATATTTTACAATATTATTTATAAGTTAGACAATAATATGGTTGGAATATAACAACATTCTTATGTTAATATCAATATGGTTTGACTGTATAATTAATTCAATATAATATGATGCTCTTAGATGAGTATCTACACAGTATAAACTTTATGTGTGAACGTTATGTGGGCCTATAATGATTACACTTAGAGTAGATGTTAGTATGTGTGGACTTGGTTGCTAGTTTGTATATCCAAAGTATGCAGCAAGTATGAAATTGGTTCCAATAATTTGCATTCGCAATTTGAGTTTTCATTAAGTAATTAGGTAATAAACTTTATGTGTACAATATATTTTTAATCACTGTTAACCACTGGATCGCCAAAAAATAAACACATGGAAAATAATTCGCATCGCTATATGTGTATCAAACTCTATTATTATTTTTATTTTTTTTTTGCCGTCATACCATAAAGTTTATTTTCTAGCCACATAACGATGCACTGAATGAGCCCTGTTTTAATTACGAAACAAATTAAGTCTAAAATAAATACACTTAAATTGTTTTCATATTTAATATTCACATTAACATAATTAAGACTGTAATGTAGGACTGTGCAATAAAAAATTATCCATAATAAAAATGTAAAAATTGAAACAGTTAATTAGAACACATGTTATTTGAGTTCATTTGCATTCTCATGATTCAAGGCATCAAAAATAAATACCGCTTCTGTTGGCCATTAAAACAAAAACCATAAAATTGTACTAACTAAAATTTAGTTTTATTACACTAAGTAATAAAAATTTTGGAAAAAAACTATAACAAAATATGAAAATATAAAAAATTGTTGGCTTAATTGCAAAAGTGGATGATTTTTCTTTAATCGAAATACATGAAATCAAAATCAATATACCAACTAATTATTATATGAAATAAGTCAATAACTTTGGAGATTTACTTTGATTTTATGGTTTGATGAACTTTGTACAAATACTAAACAATTTGACTAGACATAAAAAATAATAACAATAATAAAAGCACAGTTTTTACTTACTAAACTTGTAGCAAACAATTTAATTAATATTGCTGTAACCATAAAATTTTCAGCACACTTTATAGTGTGAGTACAATTTAACAAATACTTTGTATTATACGAGCATATACTGGTATGGATATAATTCCATTTGTTTTTTTTTTTTAAATTTAAATTTAATGTATTTAAGACTTTATTCAGTTTTGCTTCAAGTTATTTTTGTTTCTTGGTAATCCTAAGAATGGATAGACAAATAAATAAAAGAGCAAATGAACTCACGAATGAAAAAAGCCTATTAATTCTTAATAAAGGCATTAAAATATTTACTATTTTGGTATGACACATTTTTTCTATTACTAAATCGATTTATATATAAACTTTTGTTTATTTTTATTATAACTACTACTACTACTGTGTTTTAGGCATAAATGCGGACTAACAAATCTTTATATGATTTTCAAAAATCATACACACCATGCAACATATAAATTCTAAGCGGAAAAGAATTCAATTTATCATAAATAAAAAACGGTGTGGAAACATGCGTTTTTAAGCTTTTTCGCACCCAAAAAACTAGCGTTAGTAAAATGATACATTTATGTCATTAGAGTTGAAATATGGGGTCCGGGATATAGACGCTGCGTAGGGTTGGGACGTACCGCATTCTGGAAGTAAAAATTTGGACTACTTTGTTAAGCACTTGTCTGGCAATTCATGCACAGCTGCTGGTTTATTCGCATTAACTATTGACATCCGTAATCCGAGAACAGGTAATACAAAGGCGTAAAATCGTACGATTTTGGTGGCTAATTGGCGGAATCATTATGAATGATTCCGCGTCGCAACATGTTTCCATATAACATAGCTGTCAGTAAACATCCCACGCAATTGGATCCTCAAAAAGTGGTAGTTTGAAAAAAGTTAGAACCAGTGGTTTTACTGGCCCTTAAATTACATCAATCAGTAATTTTTCTGTAGACGTAGGTAGCGGTGTGGGGAAAATAGTTCGTAATTTTAATTTACTTCAAATGCGGCAGATATGCTTACTTATTGGGCAATTTATCTGAAAATGACCGTCATCACCGATACTCCATATAGCAGGAAAATAGTTTTTATTTTGAGGTCCTTTGAAAATATCCAGCTAGATATTTAAAAGCCTCAGGCCATAATCAAGTAAATTATTTCATAAAGTGAATCTAGCTCCAATTCATGCGAGCGATAGCGACTCGTTATATTTAGGTTCTCCTCAGAAACACGCTCTACAGCCTTAATTAGGACTTCGGTGCTTAGGGTAGGATATTTTACAGATGCGCATGTCATTGCGTATTTGTTACGAGATGCGAAATGGATGACTGTGTCGATTGTGAAATAGATGTAGAACTGAACTACGACTTTCGAAAAAAAAAATCTCAATTACAGGCGTTGTTTTGGCGTTAGAAAGTTGTAGACACATTGGCAAATCAAACTGAGCAGAAACAGTAATACAGTCTGTGCTGTCAACTTTATGATAGTTTAATCGAGAAAATACACCTTTAGGTTAGGTTAGGTTAGTTTAGATTAATAGAGGATCACAAATAATTAAATATGGGTGGATTCACAAGACCATTATTGATCCATAGTGACTCCTCTGATGTTCTCCACTCCTGTTTTTATAACTCCCACTAAGTAGTCCCGTGAACTTCGTAAGTTTTACAATTTGCTTAGCATCCATACCCTTCAAGTCCTCCATATTCTGAAAGACAAAAGATTCAAAACATTTATTACGGCTGTATGATAACGCAGGGCATTGACTAAAATAGTGGAATGTATTTTCCTCTACTTCGCCACACCATCTGTAGATATCATCATCAGAAAGTCGAATCTTTTTCAAGAAATATCTAACATCATTATGTCCTCTTACATACATTATTAGTTCTGATTTACTTATACATAACAGCTTATCCCTTTCTCCAATACCTTTTTCCTCTAGCAACGATTTTGTCCAAGTTGTATCGGCATCATGTCTAAATTTTTTTGTTAACCTTTCATATGTAGAATCGAGACCAGGGTATATGTCCTCACATCTGACGCTTATGTCTAAGTCAGCTCCAGCTCGCGCCAACTCGTCTGCAACTTTATGTCCTATAATGTTGTAATGACCGGCTACCCAGCACAGTTTCAGTGCGTCTTGTTCATTGAGAACTTGTAGCTCTATGCGACCACGGCTGACTACTTTCACCTTTGAAAAAAAGAACAGAGTAATTGGATTTTCGAGCTTAAAGGATGTAAAACAGCAGTTTTCTTTAGACAAGGCAAATTCTTTATGAAAACAAAGAATGGGATATTAATTTTGTACCAAGGGATCTTTTGTCAGGGTTTAAGATGACTTCCAATTTTGGCGGCACCAACGTCATCATCCCTTTTTGTGATAATTAAAAAATCTTTAAATAATTCTTATTAAGAAATCACTTTTGTCCCACCTTGTAGGAACAAGAACTGCTACTAATAACTAAGCCGTAAAACATTTTTAGGCAATATGATTGCACAGTTAGCCAACAGCAAAATACAAGCACACACACACACACAAACACAGCAATGAAAATATATAAAACATTGATTACAACCAGCAACATCTTGTAGCAGCGGCTTTGCAACACTAACAAAAAATAAAATTATACAATTAAGCCAACGAAAACTGGTAGAAAACCAAAAGTTGGTAGCAATATTTATACTTGTTGCTTGCCAAAGTTACTCGTACCTGCCAATGCTCTCTGTCAATAAAGTGTAACAAATAGATGCGTATCAATATTTATTTATTTTTTCTTAAATTTTTCATACACACGAATGTATGATTTTTGTTTCTTCTACTTAGTGTGCTGGGTATATGTCTGCATATGTGTGTATATGCATTCGTTTATGGAGCCAAGTGTTATACTAATCTTTGCTAACACTTTTTCTACTTTTACGTCGTCTGTATGTACAAGTTTGTTCAACTACAACAATTGTTGTAATCTAGAGCGGCAATTGTGTAAATGAAAATAAACGTTGCAAATAAAGTGATTAAAAATCTTAACTTGGTATTTGATTTAATTTTTGAAATTTTTAACGTAACACAAGAATTTCCTAAAGAGATTATCAATAACCTTTTTTATAATAAAACTATTTTTTTTTGTTGATATTGTACAACAGAGACGTCTCTCGTATGGGGGTGATTGTGTAAAAAAATCAGACAGTAGATGTAGCGCTATTTTTTTTTTTTTTTTTGTCATATCGTTAATTTAGGATCAGGTAGAAAGATCTAAGTGTCTGCAATAAGCCTGGCCAATATACTTCGTGGTTCTTCAAATACTCGATCATAAATATCTACTTTGTATGGCAGATCAGTAGTACATTTAAGCACTAAAAATTCATAGTCTTTGAAAATTCTCGAATTTTTTGGGGATTTTTTTTTATGTGCTGTAGAGGATGCTGTAGCTAAATTGATTAGTATGTTGACTACTAAAGCATGGTCACGACTTCAATACTCAGCCGTGACAACATAATTTATTTTTTGATATGTATTAATTCTATTTAAAACAGTAAACATCACAGGGCTCTCCTTCACCGGTATTACCACATAGCACTTATTCGCAGGTGAAGAAAAATAATTATAAATTGGCTATGTTAGCTTCAAACTAATACGCCAACATAACACCAAAGGTGCTGCAACACTGTTCTAAAATTAATCATAACGTGAAATTGCAATATTGCCATAAGTGAAGTTTTACTATCAAACTAAACATCTGTCTTATCTACTCCAATCCTTTTTCAAAGGAAATTACACCGTTAATATAGGCATGAGTGTTACTTCTCTTTAAAAAAAGTGTATGGGAGGCAACACGTCTATAGTTTTAACTTCGCTTCATTTTAAATATTTACTCAACAGAGTATGACGAACCTACCTATTTGAGTTATCTAGAAAAAGGAAAATCAATATTTAATTTGTGTGAGAAGAACCAAGTCACACACTTACAGATATGTTAGGTAAGGTCCACTTGGACACCTATTAGTCTGCTGTGAAATCCTTCTATTTTTTCCCGGAAGCTCTTGATGTTCTTGCTACGGAAATTCAGTTTAACACGCTTTTTGTAAAGAGCCCATTCATTTGTGGTCGATTGGCCAGTAAATCGCACTACGCATTATGGGGAAAATTTGCTTTTTAGCAGAACAGTGTGCTTGTGGAATAAACTCCCTGCTTAGGAAACTCATGCCATTTTCAACGTAGAAAATTTCAAATTTAATATCAATAAACAGTACTCCTTCTATCCCGTTTCCCCGTTTCCCCCTTTCCATAACCCAATTTCCCAGTTACGGAACGATATATTGCATAAGTGGGATTCATTTCCAGAGCGCTGGTTCAAATAAAAAGATCCCATTAACTATTCTATGTATAAGCTTCATTATCAGAGGGCGTATTACTAAATTCGCAACAAAAACAGCATGGTTGACATAATTTTACTTATATAGACTCATCTTTAGAACTAAACAGAAGCTTCGAAGTTGCACCGAATCTGTACTTTATGTTTGTAGTAAACATACATATAATAAAGCTCACGCATACAAGACATGATTTCAGCGTATATTTTATAATTTAATTTTTTTATTTAATACTTACAATAATGCCTTTTCAATTTTTAATTTAGTATTTTTTTCCAAGAACTTTGAGCTTAAATAAAGTTGGGATCTGTATTAACAGGAATATTGATATAGAAATATTTTAGTTAGGGCAGAACTAAAGACCCATTTGCGCCCAAAACCCTGAACATAGCAGTTAAATATAAAACAAATCTAATTTTTCAAACAACATAATTTAAAAAAATTTTAAATCTATATCAAGATCATGCCGCATATAAATATTTTTAATTATTTCTAAAAAGTCCTAAAATATTTAAAATTTCCTTGCGAAATGCCAAATACTAATTTTAGAGTGAACAAAAATTGTTTGTCTAATGAAGCTTAGATAGTGTACATGAACAGATCTTAAAGCATTATTTTAGACAAAAGTAAGAATTGCTTTCTCTCCTTGGCAGATAGTCACCCAGAAAAACTCGTAGAGAAAATTATCGTCTTTGGGACATAGTAATAAAACTCGTGACCTCTAAGTCAAGTCACTTCTAGTTAATATAATGTAATTTTAGAAAGTGATCTTATTTTCCTAAATTATGACAGCCCATAAACGGTCCGAGTCAATGAATTAAAAGAATATTGTTAATAAAAAATTGTTTTCTTTAGCCTCAAAACAACGTAGCAGGAAATATTGTGGCGATCTATACACATTTCTACTGTACATATTTCTACTTAAGAAATAAGATTTTAAAATACACCCAATTCTGTTTTTACACGGTTTGAAAATAAAAAAATAATTTGTTTACATGATTTTATTCCATTTAGCAGTATTCTAAATCTTTTGGGCATAGATTTTTCTTTTGTAAAATTTAAGTTTTGCGGAATATTTTCATATCACAAATTTATAGAAATTCCCTTTTGGTGCATACAAGCAATGTACTTGTCAGAGCAATTGAAATGTGTTAATGTTTTGTGAACTATCAACGCATTTCTAAAAGAAGATGTCGAAAACTACAAATACAAAACTACAACCTAAAGTCATTTCTTTAGAAATCAAAATTAAAATTTTATATCGCTTTCGAAATGAAAAAGGCTAAACATTTCATGGCAAAATTTTCGGTTTAAACGAGAACTATTTCTCCTACTGTGGCTATTTTTCTTACTATGGCAATTATTGATTTCTTGAACACAACTATCTGTTAAGTCTTCATCATATACTAGAGATGTAAATAAACAGTTCAAATATAAATTATATGTATATATATGTATATATATGACTTCTTTTTCTTAAAAAATCCTTGTTTCTAAATAATTTTAATGGGTTTTAGAGATAAGGAACCAATCACCTATTTTTGCATACGATCAATATCTTTTTTTAAACGGTTTTTTTGCACGGTTTTTTCTGGAACAAATCTACCGTGTAAAAACAGAATTAGGTGTAATCAAATATAAATTGTTGTATTTTTAAATTATGTCATTCATATTTTTAAATTATGAAAATTTCTGTTTCGCCAGTTGTAATCCCGATTCGTTACTTCTGCTATAACATCAGATACAACAAAGTATCATACAATGGTTGTGTCATGTTATGTGAGTCATATTCTAAAAGACTCTGTGAAAGAAAACAAGTACGAAACTTTAAAATTTGCATTGTTAAATGAGTTTGTGGAATCCAAAGAGAAAAAAATTCGTTGGCTTTTAGTAAGCCAAGAAAAAAACTGAAATAAGCGATAGTTATCATTATCCCAATTGAGAAGGAACCTTTCAACGAAACCAGCTATCAGGATAGAACTTGATGTTATATTATTAAAAATTTTATTAAAAGTTGCAGCTAATATCTTAAAATTACAATCCTATTATAAAGAAGTCCACCACGAATAACATTAAAACTCGAGGAAAAGCTACAATACATAGAGCTAAAAATAAATGCAGCCAAAACAAAAATACTAAGTAGCGGGACAACAACAGTCCCAATGACCATTAATAACCAAACATTTGAGACAACTGACCAATTCTGCTATCTATGATGCGAGATTACTGTAAATGGGTGAACTGAACTCGATGTAGCCGCAAGAATAAACAAGTCCAGATCATCTTCCGGCAAGGTAATAAAATCAGCCAATCCACAAAGTTGAGAATTTTCGAAGCAAGTGTCTAGTCAGTGCTGCTTAAGGGTGTACAATTAGGAAGGTTAAAAATTAGATAACAAGACAAATTCAAACTTTTATTAACCGCTGCTTAAGAAGGATATTACGCATCTTTTGGCCTAGAACAATATCAAATGCAGTGGATAGGACACATCATCCGTCAAAACGACAACAATGCATTTAAACAATCTCTTAGATGGAAGCCATTTCAACAAGATGGTAGAGAAATAGGCAGGGCACATACAACATGGACACGCTCAAGGGAATCCAAACTGAACCAACTGGGTACATCTTGGAATGACTTAGGCTCAAAACCGGGTTAGATGGAGAGCAGCTGTTATTGGCACTCTATAATTCAGTGGGAGTTAGAGGAATAAACATATGTGTATATCTAAATCTAAACATATATGTATATATAAATTTAAAAAACTCTTAACACTTGAGTTATATCGAGTAAATTTTAGGGGGGAAGAAAAACATAAAGTTTTTTTCTGCATTTACTTTGACATTTCTCAATTTCAGACTAACTCAATTTGAAAAATGGAAAGATACACCATTAAGCAACGCGTTAAAGTTATACAGGCTTATTATGAAAATTTTCGAAGAAAATCATCTTTAGTGATGAGGCACATTTTCACCTCAGTGGATTCGTCAATAAGCAGAATTTCCGCATTTGGGCGAATGATAATTCAAGAGTGATTGTAGAAAAACCAATGCACCCACAAAGAGTGACTGTTTGGTGCGGTTTATGGGCTGGCGGCATCGTCGGGACGTATTTTTTCCAAAAAGAGGCCGGTTAGGTAGTTACTGTGAATGGTGTTCGCTATCGTGAGATGATAACGAACTTTTTATGGCCCGAATTTTAAGATATGGATGTGGAAGATATGTGGCTTCAACAGAACGGTGTCACTTGCCACACAAATAACGAAACAATAATTTGTGTTTTATTCAAAATTAACATCGGCCCTTAAAATTAAATTGAAATAAGCTTTTGGTGACATTTAAACAAAAATGCATACTCGAGGTACCCTATTGTGGGGGGCTTGTCGATAAGAACCCCTTCCCTAGAAGGGCAACATTTCGCAAATGAACTCACAAAATACCTCTACTTTGCCTCTGTCAAATTTCAATAAGATATCTTTAGTGGTTCAGGAGGTACGGAATTATTTCCAAAATAAAAATTTTTTAAAGCACGGGTCGGGGTGTTGCTTGATATCATATATTTCACCGCGTAAATTGAAAGGGTAAAAAGGAAATTGTTTTTTGCTGGAGAGCCGTTTAAAGTTTAAAATTTTTTTAATGCTTTTTACTTGTGTAAATGCTGTTAACATACCTGTTATGACTCTGGAATGACCGATTTTTCATTTCTTTTGGTACTCAAATTAAACATTGATAAACTCATTTTTCGATATCGGAAAAATCTCGTGGGTCTGGGATTACTTCCATTCAATTTTTCTCACTAATTTCTAATCCAATTAAAAAAATACATTGGTTTACCCTTTAAAATGATTCACAGAAAGGCTTCAACGTTTTTAACAAATTTTTAAAATTTTTGCGATTTTTTTTTTTATTTATTTATCAACAAGCATTTGGCTTTAACAGGGTCCATGACCACTCCCATTCAGTTCTCCAGTAAATTTTACCCCAAATTAAAAAAAAATTGCTTTCTCTGGGGGCTTATACCTTAAGGTATTTGAAATTTATATGGCCTTTAATTGGACGAAAACTGAATTAATGTCTAAGAGCATTGAGAACATAAACTAAACAAATATATAATAAAATTATTCTGAGGTCCAGCCCTGAACAATAGTTTAGAGCATAATTCAACCAACCACAACACTAAATTTAGACTTAAAAACATAGTTGGCATAAATATGTTGCTGCTACAGGCTAAAAGGCGTATAGCATCTATTACGAATGTGATACAGTTTGTTTAAATTACTCGAGAGCTCTTGGTGATATTTTATGTGACAATTTTTTACTAGTTATGCTGTATTTGTTCAATTTATTTTTAAGTATATTAAAATATTTTTTTTATCAACGGATACACGAGCGTAAGTATTGATTACATTTAATTGTTTTTTGCCTTTAAGATAAAAACACGCGCATTGAATCTGTTTGCCACATCTAGTAAATTTTTCTGTTTTGCTAAAAGAAAATAAATATTAGAAAAGAGTAACATTAACAAAGTATTTTTGCAATTTCCTTATATTTGTGAGCATTAGACAGACAGTAGTCATTTTTTGTTTACACTCGTATGATTCAATGTTGCACACAAAGACGGCATTCATATTCATATAAATGTATTGCGAATGACTCGCAGAAGTGGACTTGATAATAAAAATTTTTAATTTACAGTATACATTGCATATAATGGTTTTCTACGAATTTTAAGATGTTTCCATCTAACTGCTTCTGTTTGTTTTAGTACGTACCTCCTTTTCTATATTTATTTCGCTGGCGATCGTTAGTGCCTATGTTGCTTTTGCTACATTTGATGATTATGATTATGAAGATAATGTTAATTGTTCCATACGACTTATTTTCAAATAGGCTGGGAAATCATCAGCTTCATCACTTGATGTTAGCTTGGACTTTTGTATTTGATTTGCTGTTGCATGGAATTTTTAGTTAAGCCATCATAACAGATTTAAAATTCTAATCAAACTTAAACCGGTATGAGTTTACGGGAGTTAAATATTTTCTTTACATGAGCTAAAATATGATGTTAATGTTTAAAACAACTGTCATTTGCAACATTACTTATTCATAAGTTTAGGAAAATTATGTTGTTTGGACAGTGTGTATCGCGATTAAGGAGATACAGTTCGAAAGATACAATTATATTAATAAGAGGAAGAAACTCAAAACAAAATAATTTGTTGTTAAACGAAGAGTTCAGTTCAAGCAAACCATATTTAAAAATTTTTTATTTTATATTTTCTGTGTCATGAATATATTTAGGCCCATTATTGTAACTTACCTTTAGCTAAAATTAGGATTTTGTTGGAGCAATAAATAGTTTTTCGTTATTAAAAGTCAGCTAAGGACAAGTTATAGCAACTATTTATCATTTATACTATAACAAAATCCTAACTTTAGCTAAAGGCAAGTTATAATAATGGGCCTTAGAATAATAAAATAGTAACTCATTTCCTGTCTGTCTATCTTTGTTTTTGGTGTTCGCATTACGTAAAAACTATTAGATGCATTGTAACAAAATTTTGTGAGGAGGTACCTTAGTATCCCAGTTCCAATATAGGATACTTTTTTTTTTCAAAAATATCTCATTTCCAAGGGAAAGTGGAGAAAAAACAGTGAAGGTACGCTTATTTTTTATCAATTTAAATGTACTACATACTTTAGTGCATCTATTAAAGCAGCATATTTTTAGCAATGTTGAGGAACATACAGCTTTTACCTAGCTGGACTTAATATATATTTTTAATTTTTAGTTTAACTTTTGGTCGTAAGATTTGAGCAATTATTGTTAGTTTACATACATATTTTGAAGGCACAATAAGTAATATAAAGAAAAAATAAATATATCACTAATGTCTGTCTTTTGCATAGCTTTACAATAACTTTGAGAATTTTATATACATTTTAGAATTTTATCCCGAGATGACTACTTTATATGAAGTAAATACGTAAGAGTCTTAAAATTTGATGTGTATTACTTTCAAAGCAAAATCGAACAAAATATTGTCAGGATGCACACAACGTGTGTGTACAAAGTTAGTCTTCAATATATTTAGAATAACAAGAATTTCTCATATCAGTCAAGTGCGCACTATGTTCAGTACAACTTGAAAATTCAAGCTGTTAATTTTTTCATATCTTATGGGGTATCCTTTAATTTTAAAATTAAAGTCATATTCGCGAAAATTGCATCATTATTGGAACATCCTTTTGGTAATTATTGTTACAGCGGCCATGGTAATACACTTTTTATAAAAATGTGAGGATCCTACCTATTGCGGTTCACAAAATAAGGTAATATTCGTAAAAAAACATGTCACTAATGTGCCAAAGTAACACATCTACTGAAACCATTTCAAGAGTCTACCTATTAGGTTTATAAAATAAAACTCATGTCACTGTCGGAACACCCTTTAATTTTATTATTTGTTAAAGCGGCCATAACTATTAATTTCTATAAATATATTAAGAGTATATCTATTACAATTGAAAAAATAAGTTACAATACGTGAAAAACATGTCACTGTCGGAGCACCCTTTAATTTATAGTAATTGTCACATCCGCAGGTGCAAAACATCTTCTGTGAAAAATTTCAAGAGTCTACCTATTACGATTCAAGAAATAGGGCGTTATACATACAAATCACGTCACTGCCGGAAAACCCTTTAAATTTTATTTTTTTTACAGCTCAAGAAATTCACCTATATGTGTTTCCGTATACATGAATAACACGTCTCTATCGGAACACCCTATAAGTTTTAGTATTTGTTGCTTAGCGGCAACAGTTATACATCTGCTCTGAAAATTTCAAAAACTCTACCTATTGTAGTTCCAGAGATAAAAGGCGCTGACAGAAGGACGGACAGACATTGTAGCGAAACCAATAGCGTTACGTTTTTACCCTTTGTCTACGGAACCCTAAAAAGAAATAAAATTGATTTGTCTAGCCAATACTAGACACGGTTGCTGTTATCGTTTGCGTGACATTTGCAACACAAAAAGCAAATTCGCTATTACTTAGCTGAATGTAACCACGATGGCACGTCTAAACTTTTGTGAATGTTCAAATGTGACTTTAATATATGATAAACTGTGAAAATTCCTTGAATCTCTTTTGGAAGCCTTAGATTTTTTTCTATACTTAAAGTTGAGGTTGGTTTGAGAATCGATTTGCAATCTAAGCTGATTTTATAGTTTTTACCAATAGCCAGTTTAGTCGGACTACTTTCAGCTAGATTTGTGTTAATTTTATCCATATATGGTTTTTCGATATGTGGCGCTGAGCAAGGTGTATGCCGAAATATTTTATTTCTGATGGTTTAGGTATCATGTGGTTTTTTATAAAAATTGTACAGCATGATTCCTTCAGCAGTTAAATTTGATATGAGTTCATTTCTGTTCATTCACTTTCATTTTCCATTTTTCCAACCATATTTCGAAATTAAAGATATGGCCTATTGGATATCCCAATGCTACTGGAGACTTTCGTTGAAGTTTAAAAAACTAAGTCCTCAGCAAAACTTAGATTTTACTTCAATTGGCTGAGATTAGCTTTTTTGAGGCATTCAACAAAATTAAAATATAAGAAAATAAATATTCGAACTCAAAACATATTTTCAGGTCTGAATCAATATTTCCCTGTGAAGATTTCTACAATTAAAAATAAAAAAGACATTTTATTATGAACATAAATTTTTTCTGAATTTCGTAGCTTCAAGTAAATTTGGTCGTGGAAGAGCACCTGGAGGCTCAGCAATACTTATAAAGGCCTGAAGCAAACATTATTTGCATTATTTACGACACAGCTTTTTTAAGCATTCACGAAAGGCCCGAAGTAGCATCACGATATTTACAAGACCACATAAACAATGTGGAAAGGTTTGGTAAAGAATAAAGGTGAATGAACAAAAATGCACTCATACAACTTTCACACTCGGTAGGGAATCGGGCACCCATATTCGAATAAATAACCAAACGATACCACAGCTTTCAGACGTGAAATATCTAGGCATACATCTTGACCGGTGCCTTACTTGGAAACGCCACATAGAATCAAAGTTAACAAAAATTAAGTTAAAAGCAGTCCAACTAAACTGGCTTATTGGCAGAAATTCTACTCTCGCTTTAGATTGCAAGCTTTTATTATACAAGTCAATTCTAAAACCAATTTGGTGTTATGGCATTCAGTTGCCAGAAGCGAAGTTTTACTATCAACTAACCATCTGTCTTATCTAATACTATCCCTTTCCATAGGAAGTAACACAGTTAAGATAGGCATTAATTGCCTGAGTGTTCTTCTCTTTAATAAAAAAAAAAAGTTTAGGAGCGCTGCCTCAACTAGCATTGTAGCAAAATAAAATTCTACGCATGCTTTGGTATATAAAAAACTCGAAAATCCACAAAGATCTAAACGTACCATTAGTTAAAGAAGAATTAGCGAAACTTGCAGTAACGTATTTAAAAAATATGGAAACTCATCCACATCCGCTGGCCCGAAACATACTAAATGAACCTGGTTACATTCGACTAAGAAGGAGGGACGCTGCGTCTCTCATCCGTACATCAGGGGATGACCCGCAAATAACAGTAACTGTGAAACATATTTTTTTTTGTCTAGCACTGGTTGAACTTAGCAAGTATATTTATTTTCTGTAGTCTTAAAATATGAGTAATTATTGATAGTTCAAGTATATTGAAGATACAATAAATAAAAAATGCGAAAAAAAATATTTGGCCAAGTTTTGTTTATTACATTGTTTCCTTTTAGTTGTATTTAATATACGAGGGTTAGTTAATATATTAATTTTGTAAATTAATATATCTTTATAAAACCAAATAAGCAGCAGTAAACACTATATCAAAGTAGGTTTATAATTTTTATTTTTCAAAAGATGACTTTCCTATTTGATCAGCTTTCCCAAAAAGGAAAAAAAAATGCTTTATTTAAATGGTTTCATTAAAAGGCAAAGCTAGTGCCTAAAAAATTTTTGATGTATAAGACGTAGTTCATGAAATTAAAGTTATCCACAAATATTAAATTGATTGGATTTGTTCCGCCAATAAATAAAATACTGATGTCATACATTTCGATGAAAAAGGTATGACAACAGTTATTATTGTATTATTTATGGAAATAAATTTGGGAAAAATTCCCTACTTCGGAAATTTCAAGTATCATCTAGCCGAGATGAGAATCGAAGATGATACTTGCAGACTATGCCTGAGACGGTAGCGCATATTGTGTGTGAATGTCCAATACTGGCTACCATAATCCTAAGGACCGCGGTAAGAAACTTGTCAACTGTGGAGCAATTACTACAGACAGCGAATGAGAAAGAATGCGGGCAGCTAACAATCAACAGATTGAAATCACCATGGGCGAGAGCAAAGGCTAGTGATAGCACGTGACTCAATGAAAGTAAGGTTCCTTAAATTAAAAATCGTTTGCCTATTGACACATTTACATTAATGTATATAGGGAGATCACCTCTATAACAAAGTTAATTTGAGGATATTCGAAATTTTGTTTAATTATAGTATAAAAGTATACATCTAATTCTGTTTTTACACGGTAGATTGGTTCCAGAAAAATCCGTGTAAAAAAAACCGTGTAAAAATAACGGGTAAAAAAGACATTTATCATATACAAAAATAGGTGATTGGTTCCTTCTCTCTAAAACCTATTAAAATTAGTGAAAAACGAGAATTTTTTTAAGAACAAGAAATCTTTATATTTTACTAAATCATATAGGTAATGTGTATTTGCACCGTTTATTTGCATCTTTAGTGTATGATGAAGACTTAACAGATAGTTTCGTTCCAAAAATCAACGATTGCCTAATTGAATTTTAATTTTTTTATAGTTCTTACTGTGACTTCGTTTAAACCGAACATTTAGCCAAGAAATGTTGAGCCTTCTCCATTTCGAAGGCGATCTAAAATTTCAATTTTGTTTTCTAAAGAAATGGCTTTACGTTGTAGTTTTTTTTATTTGTAGTTTTCGTCTTGTTCTTGTAGAGATGCATTGATAGTTCACAAAATATTAACACTTTCCAATTACTCTAACAAGTAAAAAATGGTTGTTTGCACAAAAAGGGAATTCCTCTAGTTTTTTGATATACAAATATTTCGGAAAACTTTTATTTTACAAATAAAATCTAAGCCCAAATGATTTTGAATCCTGCTAAATGGAATAAAATCGTGCAAAAAAAATTATTTTTTTATTTTCAAACCGTGTTAAATCAAAACCGTGTAAAAAAAGACCGTGTAAAAACATAATTGGGTGCATTCAGTTATAGGACTATGTGGATTATGCCTAAAAATAAGAAGAATAAACTTTAAAAAATATATATTTCTATGGTTTTGTAAAGTTTTACTGACTTTCCCTCGTATAAAATGTGTAGCAAAAAATATCTAGAAAAAGTTGCTAAACAAACTAAGCCACACCTTATCATTCGATGACTGTGGAACAAAAAAAAAACTGAATTCCTTTGGCAGATTCTTTGTTTCAAGTACCATACCCAGGTTGTGTGTTAAATAACACTTATCATTTGTTTTTCATTATTCATATTTTATTAGATAATTTAACCCATTGTTTAACTGATAAAAAATTCATAGTTTAAAATAAGAAAAAAATACAAATTAAAACTTGGACAGTAACGATATAAATTATGTATAAAAATCAATAAAAATACACCGAAACATAATTGGGCTGCTATATATATTTCTGGCAATCTAAATTTCCATTGGAAAGTCTAAAATTTTTTAGCATTATCTTACTCAAAACGTTTTAACATACGACCATCATTTGTGTTGTTTTCAGTGACTTGAAAAAATTAATTTGGCAAAAAAAAATAGAATTAACTCGTGTACATTTTCGTGCGATCATTTTGCACAACTTTCGAAGTGAATTATCACGACAAGAGTGCATTGATGAACTTAAATCTTTGTATGGCGATGAAGCACTATTCTTTAGCACAGTGAAAAATTGGTATAATGAATTCAATCGTGGCCGACGCGAATTCCGTGAATTTCGTCCAAAAACGGCCGTTGTGCCAGAGAACATTGATGCCGTGTGTGAACTCATAATGCAAGATCGTCACGTGACATACCGTGAGATATAGGGATGCTTGGATATTTCTCCCACCAGCATACATTCGATATTGCATAAACACCTGGTCGCAAAAAAGGTTTGTGCTCGTTGGATCCCTCACAATTTGACATTCGCTCAAAAAAAAAAGTTTGTGTCGATTGGTGCAAAGAAATGTTGCAAAAATACAATCGCGGTGCTTCAAAAGACGTTTATAAGATCGTCACAGGTGACGAATCATGGATCTATGCGTATGAGCCAGAAACAAAACATCAATCGACCGTGTGGATCTTTCAAGAAGATCCAAATCTATCGAAAGTTGTTCGTGGAAGAAGCCCACAATTTGTTTGCCTGAAGTCTTCAGAGAAATTCGAAAAACGCACAAGAGAAGACGAATCATTTTTCACCATGACAAAGCGAGCTCCCACACATCGGCTCAAACCAGCGCTTTTTTGACCGGCCAAAACGTCGATTTAATGCGTCATCTGCCGTACAGCCCTGACTTGGCACCCAATGACTTCTTTTTATTCCCGCAAATCGAGAAATAAATGCGTGGTCAATGATTTTCGTCGCCAGAAGATGCTGTTGAAGCGTTCAAAAACCATATTTTGGAGGTATCTCAATCGGAGTGGAAAAAGTGCTTCGACAATTGGTTTGAGCGCATGTAAAAGTGTACAAGTCATTTTTGATGATAAATATTCGCATTTTCATTATTATGCCAGAAATATATATAGCAGCCTTCGTATTAAGAAAATGTTAAAGTAGTAATCGGCATATTACCAAATAGAAAAATTATATTTTTTTCAATTTTGAATAACTAAATTCTCTGAAGAGAATTATTATTGAAGATTTCTAAATTAATAAAATTTAATGAATATTACAAAACTTAAATAAAAAAATGATATGTTTTATTGTATTTTTAGCCATCCATTGTATGTTTTAGCCACCGCTGGGTACTTCTTGGACTCGATGAACACTTTTTATTATTATTTGATTTGATAGGACAGCATTGTGCTTTTTTAAGCTTTTGAAATTAAGTATCTATAAGAGTAGGCGTGTATTTTTTTGTAAGCGAGATTAAAAACTATCATACCTTTTATTTTTCAGTTGTATGTTTTAAATGTTAATTAAAAAAAAAATATTTTTGATTTTTAAATTGGTTATAGCCTACATTAATTTAAATATTTTTTTCTGTGTAGATAATTTCGAAAAAGGCTAAAGAACGATGTAACGATCCAGAAAATGCACAACATTCTGCTAGTTTCAAAAAAAGTACTTTCAATATTTCCTGTATAAACTGAATTCATTATTTGCCAGGATTTTATGTTTTTGTTGTTGACTTTTGAGAATTTAAAAAAATTATACATACATTTTTCTTCAATATTGGGCAAAGTTTGATTATATTACCGGGGAGAATCTTTGCTTTATAAGTGAAGTTTTTAGCTACATGAGAACTTAAAATGAGTATACAGGACTGAAGTATTGTTGGAATGAAAATCTGGTCGTAGAGTGTCAATAGTGCCTTGAATATTGGCTTCCAAGCTTCTAGAGTAGCTGTCCTGTCGGCGTAAACCAATGACTTAACATAGTACCATAATCCAGAGGCCTTATATCGCACGAGCGAGGGCGCCAATTAACAGGAAAACTTCTGGAAATAAATTTATCACTAAATTGATTTTGTAATAAATCGATCTTTAAGCGCGCTATATAGCAGCATGCACCGTCTGGTTGGAAATAAAAGTCCTTGATGTTAAGCAGCTTGGTTTCTGGAAATAAAAATTCTGTCAGCATGGCTTGATAGCGCTCGCTAGTCACCGTAACGGCAGCTACTTGCTAATTTCGAAAGAATCTAAATATGAAAAGTTTATAATATTTTTTATGAAACTTAGAAAAATTACATTAGAAGTGTCGTATTATGGCGACCTCTATACAATTCCAAGTTTGTACTAAATAGTCGAGAGTCAGTAAACTAAAAAAAAAAAATAAATGAAATTTATTTTGTGTGAAATTTTATTAAGACTTCTTCCTCACTTCGGAAGCAGGCTAACTATTTAAATAAAAATTTCTAAGCCACTGCTTAGGGTTAAAAGGGGTTACAAAACTTAAATTTAATATTGATAAAAATTTTAATTTCATGCAGTGCGTTTGTTTTCAATAACAGCCTGAAGCACAAACTTCAACAATTGTCTCTAAATCCCATAAAAATAAATTGTTTCTTTGAATAGACAAATATAATAAAATTGGAAATAGAGATATAAAATAAACAAAAGAATTAAAATCAAACGAGGTCGATATACAATATTATTTGCAATTTTCTGCTAATATTTTTGCGGCATCATTCATAGCAGATTGTGGAACATATTTTTTTTTTTTTTTTGTTTATCCATCTTTTACAAATCTTTTATAAAATGCAAAGGTACGTATGTATGTAAATCAGCGATATGCTATATTCTTCTTTTGCATATCTCGATGTATATATGGATTTATTTTAAATAAATAAATGACAGAGATAATGAAGTTTTGATATAATAATCATGATGTATTATTTTCAATGGAATCATTAAATACGTTTTGTTTCAACGTTTTTTAGTTTTTTAAGGCGGGCGGTTAATTAAAGCGGAAATAATGATTTTAGAGAAGACTTATGAAAAAAAAAAAAAATAATAAAGTTATAAATATTTATTATTTTTATTTTAGGAAATCATTATCTATTTTTTTTTTGTGCGGTACACTATAATAAAAGACTATAATTTTAAGTGACATGAATTACATTTTATCTATTATTTTTATGACAGTTTCAATTTTGCTTGTATCCAACGATCCATATTTATAATTGTGTTAATATTAAAACTAGTGTTAGTCAATAACAAGGTTTTAAAAAAAAACATTTAGCCAAACTAGTTAAATATTTTAAAAGGAAATTTCGGGAATTACAATTAAATTTCTTTTTAAACAAATAATTGAAAATTTTTCCTGGGCTGTATGCCGCATGCGTCACCGGCTTTTTGAAACCACATCAATATCAATCATATTAGGTCAGACGAGATCAATTATTATAAGTCACTATGCAGTGTAAATATTATAATATGAGAACATTTGCTTCTTTATTCTTTATTCTTTCATCAATTTTTCAATAGAGTATATATGGTCGTGTAAATACTGGGATGTTGATTTTTTTCTTTAAGAGCTATATCATCAACAAAGCTTGACGTGTTAAATTGGTTGCTTGTTGACATATCCGAAGGCGCTGAGGCGAGCTTAACATGGAAACTACACACAAGTTAGGTACAAAAAAGGTTATGGGACTTCAGGCAGGCACGAGTGGTAGTCAAAGAGCCCTTGGAAAGGACGAAAGCCCAGTAAGGCTCAGATATAACAGCAGTTCCTTAAGATAGATAACTGCATAAGTGACAGGTCAAGGAAACATCAAGTATCATCTAGATGAAAATCGAAAAAGATAATTGTTGCAGAATGTGCCTGAAAAAAGATGAGACAGCAGTGCACATTGTCCAGACAAAATGATTCTACTATGTTAAATGTGGATGCCATTGGGAACGTGAGCCTTGGCCAAATGCTAGCAATTACTAGAGTTACACGATAAGAAAGAAGGCCGGAAGTTACCAGGCGTATTTTGACAAATAATGTGTGCCAACAAATAAGTATTTATTATGAGTGTGAAATTTATAACCATTTTTAAAAGGAAATGTGGTTTTGAAAGGTTGAAATGACTTATGTATACCATTTTCAAAATTAACTGCATGACTTTATAAATGACTTAAACCATCGAGAAAAAAAAATTTTGTTAGAAATTAACATTTTATTCAAACTCATTTTAACTAATTAATTTATTTTTAGTATTTAGGGAAATAAAGTGCTTGTGGAAAATTGGTGGGATATAGGGTAGTAACTCCATCATATATTTACGTTTTTCTTCTACTATTGGTCTAATGGTTGTGTATAATGAAAACAAATCAATATTTTCGTATATTCTTGAGCTTCCTTCTTTATGTGAAAGGTCTAACACTTTGAATTCGAAATTGTCATCCAAAGAAGTTTTATAAAACATCTTATATGAAGCATTTTTTAGAAATCTAATCCATTGTATTTTAGACAAGACCCAGCTTCTCCATTGGTGTTTATCTTTCTATAAGTCGTTGATTCTCCTCGTTTATTCGTCGAAATGAAACGAAATCTTTCTGATCCATTTGTTCTTATTTGTTTTCATTTCTTGGGAGCATTACTTACACTTCTTTGCCGTATAATGTCTACAAGTAACTATAAATAGTGTATTTTTACATTAATAGGATTATCCGATCATACCTGATCCGCTATCTGTAGACATGACAAAATTACTAACAAATATTTTGACAAACCTTGAAAACAGACTGACTTATACCACTATCAAAATATACTGTAACTGTATTTTGTTTACCAACCAAAAATAAACTCAATTTATCAACTTAATTTTCATGCCATACTGGGAACTACTTCAGATTATGTTATTTTATTAGGATTTGATATGGAATAGCTGATAAACTAGATTTTTAAAATTTTTGACTTATACCACTTTCAAAATCAAGAGCTCTCATATTATTTAACTTTATTTCTCTAATACTGAAATTTTTGTTTTATGTAGGTTGTCGTAGTGTTGTCCAATTTCTTGGGATTGTAGCCAAAATACTACCTTGCCCAGTTTCACGCTAGCACTCCAAAGAACATCAATAAAATAAAAAAATCTAAATGCATAGTTATAATTCGAAGATAAGTATTGTTCAATATAAATATACATACAATAAAACCGTACAAAAAACGCATTTTTACTTGAAAATAAAAAAATCTATTTGTTATGTTTTAATGCCTAAGAGCTATGTGGAGTAGACCTATCCCTTTGATTTTTTATAAATAAAGGACAGCAAAGGCTAAAATATTTATTTTTCAGAGCTAATCATGTTAAAATTTTTTTAATTTGCTAAAATGCCGCCTTTTTACTTTCTAATTTCATTCCATCGTCCTATTTGGCTCTCCAAATTTTTTTTAACTAGTGTCATCCTTAATCTATCTGTCTATGAAAACAGATTTGCGATACCTTTGACCTGATTATTGCTAGATTTTCTTTTTTAAGATATCTCTATTTTTGGATATTGTTCAAACCATTGGTCGATAATGGGTTAATTCGAGATATTTGAGTAATTTAAAAACCTTATTCGATTAATCGTCCAAAGTTTTAATTGCAAAATCGATTAACTGTTTGCTCAAATAAAATCAAAACCCGATTAGTTGGATACTCTAGTAAGGGACCTAGGGAAAGTTTCCTCATGGAATATTTTCGGTCATAATCGGTAATCTTGCAGACATAATAGGTAACAGCTTTTACACAAGTAAAAACGGTAAACTGTTAACGGAAACACTAATTGCGCGGTAACATATCCATTAAAAAATTCCGTAGTATTTTAGTTAAATCGTTAAAAAACAACTACTCAGGAACTACCTAGTGGATTTTAGCTTTTGCCCAAAATATATTCATTAGTAAACTGAACCAAAAATTTACCTTAGTACTCTAATATGGGATGTAGAATTGAAGAAAAGTAGACTATTATAAAACTTTTTAGTCAAATATACATACGATATATTACAAAAAAATTATATTACTAAATTTTTTATACTGAAGAAATTTCTTCAATAGGACTATTTTTTTCGTTATTGTTTAGGGTGTAAATATAATAAAAAATAAGTTAAATTAACTAAAATTATTAGATATTTTTTAATTCAATTTTGAACTTTAAAAGATATATATCTTGCACATCACTGAAAATAAGACAGCATAACATTAACGTCTTATTACCTGTATTCTTGTTTTTGGAAGAATAAATAAATGAGGCTCTATTTTTTCAAACAGCTAATAATTCAAAATGTGTTCGAAAAATGTAGCCGCTTACTTTTAATGGGCAACCACACGCCGAAATTTACCACAAATATAATTTATTTATTATTATAAATTGAAAAAAAATTTATTTTGTGTCAATTAAAATAATTTTTATAAAATTAAATTTAATGAAATTACTTCTATTTAATGAAATTACTTGAAATTACTTCTACAGCTCTTTTTCGTTTTTATTTACTGAATTTTATTCAATAATAAAATAAAAAACTTTGTAAAATAAACGAATACTAAGTCAAATCATTCATTTTGCGATGTAAATATAACTTAATTTATGTGTTGTTTTTCTTAAGGCCCAACTATAATATGCATAAGCTAGCTTAAGCCAACTTAAGCAACTGTGCAATTACATAGAAATCATATGTGGCAAACTATAATGTACTTAACAACACTTTTCGTTAAGTTTCGTCAAATGTCATTTGCTTAAGCAAAGTCCGAAAACGATCGCACATTCCGTACGGAAACAGCTGTTTGTGCTTTGTGTTTTACATATGAATGTACATTCGTAAAAAAATTGGAATGGAGAACGAAAGTGAACAAATTGTATCTAAATTTAATATAAAATGTTTAAAAAAAGAAATTTCTATAAGAAAAAAGGGAGGCGTTCTATAATAATCGTTATTAAAAAGAAAGAGCATTTTATTGTTTATGAGTTGAGTGATGCACACTGCTGTATTTTTTAGTACTTTTGGCCAAAATTACACAAACAGCAAAAAATGTTAAATTTTTCATTCGAAATTTTCTTAAAACTATTAAAAATAATTATTAATTTGTATATGAGCCCTTGATTTTGAAAGTGGTATAAGTCAAAAATTTTTAAAATCTAGTTTATCAGCTATTTCATATCAAATCCTGATAAAGTAACATAATCTGAAGTAGTTCGCAGTATGCCATGAAAATTAAGTTGATAAATTGAGTTTATTTTTTGGTTGGTAAACAAATTACAATAACTGTATATTTTAATAGTGGTATAAGTCAGTCTGCTTTCAAAGTTTGGCAAAATAATTATTAGTAATGTTGTCATGTCTTCAGATAGCGGTTCAGTTATGATCAGGTAAGCCTATTAATATAAAATGCACTATTTATAATTAATTGTAGACATTATACGGCGAAGAAGAATAAGTTATTTAATATAATTATGTAAAAAGAGAAACCCATTTTTGGTACAACAAATGGCTCGGAAAGATTTCATTTCGACGAAATAACTGGGAGAATCAACGTTTAATAGAAAGAGAAACACCAATGGCGAAGCTGTATCTTAGCTAAAAATACAATGGATTAGATTTCTAAAAAAAAAATCTCCATAGAAAATGTTTTATAAAACTTCTTTGGATGACAATTCCGAATTCAAAGTGTTAGACCAACCAAACCAAAAAGGAAGGCCAAGAATATACGAAAGTATTGATTTGCTTTCACTATATACAACCATTAGACAAATAACAGAAGAAAAAAAGATATGATGGATTTACTACCCTATATCCCACCAGTTTTCCACAAACTCTTTATTTTAACTAAATACTAAAAATAAATTACTTAATTACAATATAATGATTTTGAATAAAATGTTAATTTCTAACCAAAAATTTATTCTTGATGGTTTAAGTCTTTTATAAAGTCATGCAGTTAATTTTGAAAATGGTATAAGTCATTTCAACCTTTTAAAACAACACTACCTTTTAAAAATGGTTATAAATTTCACAATCATAATAAATACTCTTTTGTTGAGACTATTTAATTGTCAAAATATTTTATTCCATAATACAAGAATATTTTTTAATCCTTTAAAATACAAACCTCTTAATATCTCGAAACATAAAATGTATGACTTATACCACTATCATAATCAAGGGCTCATATGAATGGTATATTTAATATGTTTATTTAACACCTCTTTGTTAACAAATTTCATTTATTGAGAAAAAAAGTATTATTTTGCAAAAGTACGAATAAAACAAATGTGCAACTGTGGCATAATAGTTTCTAGATTCATGTAAGTACTTTGTAGCCCCCTAAAAGTCTTCAATAAGTTGCTTAAGCATTTGACAGACTTTTCGGTCATGTTTTGACATTAGCTTAAGCCAGCTTATGCATATTATAGTTGGGCCTTTAGAATATGTTACTACTGTTTTAGCTCAATTTTTGTTAATTTAACAGAATTTTAATAAATTTAAAGAATATACTCAAGCTTCTTATTAAAGATTTAAATAAGGCCAAAGTAAAATAATATTTATTATTAACAAAATTTTATTTTAATTTTTTAAATATTTTATAAGGGTTTATATAAAAGGAAATTTTATAAATATTATAATTTTTTTTAGGTGGCCTAAATTTTTAATAAACATCCTATAGAGATGGCAATTATTTATTGATTTTTTAGTAATTTTAACATACTTAAAAAAATCTATAAAGTCTTGTTGTTGGTGTAGCGATTACAATTTGTTTGTCGACACCATGTCACCAACATAAACGTTTTAAAAAAATAAATTTTCTTAACACTTTAAATTGGTATCTTTAAAAAATTACGACTCAGTAAAACATCTGCATATGACAGACCTATTAAATTTGCTATTTTCTTTGTGGTGTTAACGTTCATAAAAAACACGGTGATTTGTTTAAATTAAAAATCCATAAAATTTAATTTCATATTATATATTCATAGACAACAACAATAACAACGACATAAATGTCTGTTACTATTTTTTCATCTTTAAATTTTATCTTTAAATTTTACAGTTTTGTTATTTTGGGAGATGCAACCTTAATTTTTGTCGCTTTTTTTTCTTCATCATGTTATTTTTTTGCGCAGGTGTTAGATAAATATCAAAATAGTGCAAAATCGTGCACACAAAATTTGTACGTGATTTAATGTTGTAGGAGTTACATTAAATAACAAATAATACTAAACAAAAACAACTATAGCACCATCAGTAACATTACAAAAAGACACTAACGACATCAAAAATATACATGCATGTGCATGCAAAGAGTATTCTGATTCTATATCAAAATGAAAACAAAAATTTGGTTACAGAAAAAAAAGTGTACCAGCAATGTGTTGCAGCTATTGTGTATTTATCTTTGTGCCATCTTAAGACGTTTGCAGCCAACAACTTCAATTGATAAAAAGTTAAGAAGATACTAAATGTTAACATTTTTTTTTTGTTTTGAGAAAATTTACGAAAAAAAGCTAAATCCACACAAAACATGAAATACGTGTTCATTTTAATAAACATTAATTTGTTGATATTGTTGGGAGGCAGTAGAATCAAAAATATATAAAAATTAAATTATAATTAAGACAGAAGAGTAGGCCATTATTGACTGAAAACCTATTTTTAGTTTAGTGTACATGATCTCAGAAACAACAATAATAGTTTACCTTTAAGGGCTTTTAAGTAGAAGTTGCTGACGCTTAGGAGCATTTAGCCAATATACAAGTCCATGTCTTCTATCCAATATTATGCCAAGAGGATAAGCCTGTGAATAAGTATTGGCGATTACCTTTGCTAAGAAGTAAATTATATGATCTTCTACACATAGAAAAAACAGTGTCTAAATATTTAATAAATTTTTTGTTCTACAATATTTATGATATCGCTATTGTTTTTTTTTTTCAAGAAGGAAGTCTTATTATTTTAATAAGAAAAACATTTTTGAAAAATCAAGATGAAAATTGAGGTTTTCATTAGGCATTCTTATTATTTTTATTTTGTATTCTTCTTGTTTTTTTTTTAAGAATAAAAAAATTAACAAAATACTTTCAAAATAAAAAACTGAAAACTGCTTTTTAAATATGTATATAACACAGTTTTTGTGGCATCTCCTTTGATATTTTTGCTAGCAATTCTTTGATTTCTTTCTACCTTTTTTTTTGTGGTGGCGGCTGCCTGATATTTGTCCTTCATATTATCCTCTATTTTTCCAGGGTGTTGAAGATCAGAGGGGCTTCTTCTGATGGATTGTCTAGAGCCGATTGAAGCCACTTAATTTGTAAAACCCAAAAAACCATGGTGAAAATTTTTTCGTCTTCTTCCAAGGATCGAACTTGGTGTGCTTCGTTTTGTAGGCACGCACCATTGTATATTTTATATACCAAGTGTATATTTTATATTTTATGTTTTAACAAACAATTTTCATGCTGACTTATATAAACGAAATATCAATAAAGCTAATTTAATCAAGGAGATATACTTACTAAGAAAATTAAATAGATGATTTACACTTTATCATATAGGAACCTTATGAAATCAGTCAGGAATATCTTTTTGAAAAAATTAATCAGTTCTAATGAAATTAATAAGAAATCCCTTTTTTATACAATTTAGAAGAAATCCTAATATAATCAAAAAGTTTGTCTCCATGGATTGATTTTTTTTTTGTGTCAAAAATTCAAGTTTTTAATTTTTCATGTCTTATGGGGCACCCTTTAATTTTAAAACTAAAGTCATATTCGCGAAAATTACTCATTATTGGAACACCCTTTAAATTTTAGTAATCGCAGTTTAAAAAATAAGGACACCCTTCAATTTAGCCGAAGTAACACATCGACTGTAAACATTTCAAGAGTCTACCTATTACGGTTTATGAAATAAGTATATTTACGTTAAAATCATGTCACTGTCGGAACACCCTTTAATTTTATTATTTGTTATAGCGGCCATGGCAATTCCCTTTCTATAAATATATCAAGAGTCTACTCTTACGATGAAAACAATAAGTTAGTATGCGTGAAAAACATGTCTCTATCGGACCACCCTTTAATTTTTAGTAATTATCATATCGGTCGAGGCAACACATCTTTACAAAATTTCAAGAGTCTAGCTCTTACTGTTCCAAAAATAAGGCGTTATATATGCAAATCACGTCACTGCCGGAAAACCATTAAATTGTTTTTGTTTTTTATAGGAGTCATAGTTATACACCATTTGTGAAAATTTCAAGAGTCTATCTATTATGGTTAAAAAATTAGTCAATGTTTATACAAATCACGTCACTATGGACACGTCCTTTAATTTTTATTATTTGTTATAGTGGCCCTAGTAATATACCTCCTGCAAAAACTTTAAGAGTCTAACTATTATCGTTCAAAACTTACGCCATATACATGCAAATCTCGTCACTATAGGAACACCCTTTAACTTTTGGGTTTAATATTGAATACTTGCTTATAACGCGAACATAGTTTAAATTACTGTCTGCAAATTGTATGTGATTGCCTCCTATAGCTCAAGAAATAATGACATAAAGGCAAATAACACGTCACTTTCGGAACACCCTATAAGTTTTAGTATTTGTTGCTATAGTGAACACCCATGACACATCCCTTTCTATAAATATATCAAGAGTCTACTATTACGATGATAATAATAAGTTAGTATAGGTGAAAAACATGTCACTGTCGGACCGCCCTTTAATTTTTAGTAATTGTCATATCGGCCGTGGCAATACATCTGCACAAAATTTCAAGAATCTACCTATTACTGTTCCGAAAATAAGGCGTTATACATGCAAATCACGTCACTGCCGAAAAACCCTTTAAGTTGTATTGTTTTTTATATGAGTCATAGTAGTATCCCATCAGTGAAAATTTCAAGAGTCTGCCGGTTATAGTTAAACAGTTGGGCTATATTCATGCAAATCACGTCACTGTCTGAACACCCTTTAATTTTTACTATATATTATAGAGGCCATAGTAATACACCTCCTGTAAAAACTTTAAGAGTCTATCTATTATCGTTCAAAACTTATGCCATATGCATGCCAATCAAGTCACTATTGGAACACCCTTTAATATTTATGATTAATTTTGTATACTTGTTTATAAACCGAACATAGTTTTAATTACTGTTTGCAAGTTTTAAGCTGTTTCCTTCAGGGAAGGAAAAACTTCCCTTCATTCTGCTTGAGTACCCCTTAGTCTAAAAACATTTCATAGTGAAAATCTTTTTGATTCTATTGGGAATTTTTGGCTCGGTGTATGTTGAGAAAAACTAAATGTCATTTTGACGAGCAGAATGTTCGGCTCAACCGAACAATTGCTGCATACATTAAGTAGTATCCATCAGACATAGATGAGTGCAATGTTTGCACTTTCAAAATAAACATCTTTGTTATATAGTTCTTTAGTAAAACTTCTCTCGAACAAAATCTCAGTGATGCTAAATATTTGATTAAACATTTTTTTTTAATAATGAATATATCGCTAAATTTTAATTAAATTTATCATTAACTTTATATTTTTTTAAAAAAGACTTAAGCCACTTTCAAAATAAACGGCTCAAAAAATTTTTTGTGTCTCAAAAAAACAATGTTGTTATGGTTTTTATGATAATTACTATTAAGAGCTCGTCTTAAGTCTTAAAGTGATTTTTAGTGGACTTGGAAGTCTGCGGGTTTAGATGTGTACATAATACGAGTAGTAACACTTCTGCTTTCTATAAAATTAATTGTCTTATATTTTTTATATTTTTAAATTTGTTAAATTTTTTATATTTTTTTTATTTTAAAAATTGATTTCCTTTACTTGCAGGTAAAAAAACATCTTACAGTTGCCACATTGGGTATGTTAAATTAAATTTTTTTTTAATATAAAAATGAAAAGAAAAGTCATTTACTCTCCCGGTTAATAACTACAATAATGGCAAGGAAGTGATTTTAGGTTTGTTGCTTAAGTCTTTCGTTTAAATTATTGTAATAATTGCCATTGATAAACAAAACTAGGTCTAATCAAACAATGTATTTTTTATTACATCAACCGCTTTATAATTAAGGCGTCAACAATATAACATGATGTTTTCAACAAGCCAAAAATAATGTTTGAACACCACCCCACCCAAAAATTTTTACCGTTTTTTTTTTTTTTTAATCCATCAAATGTTATGAACCATAATTAGTGATTTTCAATTTTAAGGAAGGAATTATCTATGCAGTTAGTTGAGTGCAGGTATTTTTACTTAAATATGTTTCTTGCCACCCGACCGTTACCATAAAAATGCAACTAATGAAGTGCTACCATTTGTTTCACGTGTGCCTTTAAGTGCTTCTTCTTTAATGAACGAGCACTTTGTTAGAGAAAAAGTAAAATTGTTGTGAAATTTAAGTAATTTATTGACGAAGGTTTATTTTTGTTTTATTTCTGTCTTACTTTTAAGTTAGATCTCTACCTAAACTTTAGTATTTTTCAATTTTGCTTTTAGGAAACAAAATAACGAAAAAAAACCTAAATTTACAAAAACTTTTAAACATCAATGCTTAAAACGGCAGTTGCTCTGTAACACTTTTCTGTTAACGCCCCTATACTCCCTATATGACCTACAATAAACACATACAACTGTGTAAGTATTATTTCGTATACCATACATTACTGAATGTGTTAAACATTTTGTTTGTACAAATTACTTTTTTTTTAATTTTTTTGTTATTTATTTTTCAAAATATATCGGTTTTGTTTAAGTGTTCGTGTGTATGTTTGTATATGTTAACGGGTATGAAATTTGGTTAAAAAACTTAACCATTTTTTTTTTTTTTTGGGTCATTCTTACAATCAATCATGGGTTACTAGTGTTGGTATTCTAATGGACTCTGCTGTTTTTATACATTTCCTTTTTAACTTTAAGTCTAACGAAAAAAAAAAAAAATTCTTCGAAACATTAGTTAAGCAGGCCTTCTAGTTTTCACTCTGCATAATATTTATTTCAAGTGCTCTATATATTTCGGGGTATTTGTGTTTTATTTATTTCAGTTTCTTTTTTAAACCAAATTGCTTAGTCATGATTTTGGTTGTTGAAGCTTAAAGTATTTGCCCTGTGTCAAGTAAAGTGCATTTAGTTTTGATGTACGAGTATGTCTGCAGATCATCATTATTCAATAGTCAAGTTATTATTTATTTTTCTGCTACTAAAGCGTTAGAATGTTTAAAAGTGAGCTCAAAATTTTTGTGGAGATTATTGAATAAACAAATCTGATTTGTATTATATTCCTAAAGGAATTGTATCCAAAATTTAAAACAATTAACTCCAGAAAAATATATATGTAATTGCATTTCTTCACTAGTTTATAATTTAATTATCACTAAAAAAATGTCGTTAGAAGATTTTGCATGTAGCAAATACATTTTTTAAAAGGCGAACAAAAAGGTTATAATTTTTAGCGGCACTTTTGCCATTTCGAAATGGAAAACTTTGTTATCTTTGTTAAGTCGATCTTCGATAGTGAAAATGGTCTCAATACGTAGCGCCTTGGAATTTTGAATCAGTAACCCTCATATTAAAATAAATTGTATAGAGAAACACAGACTGAATTTTAATAGTGGACTAGGTACCTCCTATACAAAGGGACAAATTATTATGTGCATAGTCCAGCAAAATACTGACTAGATTAGGACAGTCCACATGGTACCTTTCATACAAAGTGCAAAATTTGTATCGTGTACCTAGAGAACTACAATAGGTAGTCTTGAAACTTTGCAAAAGTAACCATCATACTAACTTGCATAGTGTAGCAAAATACAGACGGGATAAGAATAGTGGAAGTGGTGCCTTCAATAAAAAGTAAACAATTTTTATCGTGTTAATATGTATAGTTTAGCAAAAAACATGTTTGATGGGAACAGTGGGCGTCATATCTTTCATATAAACTAAAATATTTTTGACGTGAGAATAGCATGCGTTTTCAAGTTAAAGGTTGGTCATACTTTTCTCCAAGTGTTTATTGAATTTTTTGTGCATGGGTGTAGCGAAGCGTACCGGCGATAGCTATTTCAATATAAACAAAGCTGTCACTCAAAATCAACTAGCTAAAAAAGGCAAAGACTTTTTAAATTGGATATCTTGTATCCTTGCAACCTGTCGAAGCCCTAGTAAATCGATGTCGTATCCCATACATATTGTCGTGCATTGTCCTTTTAAATTTACAATTAATTTTTTAAATACCTTACATATGATATATTTATTTCAAACCACTCTTATTTGATTTGTAAGTTTTTTGTATAGATTTTATTTATTGGGTCATTATTAATATTTTTTAAAATTCCTGTATTCTAAGTGCGTAATTTCAGTCACTTTGATTACTTGCTTAAATCCGATAATACCAAAATGTCAAGTTGTAATTTTAATCTCATGTATATAAAATCGCATGTATTTACATAAATCTATGAACATATCGGATTAAATTAGCTGTGCTTCCTAGGCTTACACAAAGACAACAAATTACTTTATAACATTTGTAATTTTAATTATGACAAAATTATTTAACATCAAGTAAAACGTAAAATTATAGAAGTTTTTTCATGAAAAAACACAGCAAACAAAATAACTAAAATTGGTCAGTTAATAATACCTATACATGTACACGCTTATAGACGGAGATTATTAAATAGATTGAAAACAATTACTACTATAAAAACTTGACTTGCCTGTCACATTGTTGAACGAGTTGTCTATGAAAATAAAGTAAAAATATTAAAAATAAATAACAACAAAGTAATATTAAATAAACTAACAAGTAAAAACACACGCACCATTATTATTTAAGCTTCAACTTTTAAGAGTTATCTGCTAATAAAAGGCAAGAATTAAACTTTCGTAAAGCTTAGATAAATACCAAAAACACACTATAAAAATTAAAATAGCGAGCGATGCAATTATTGTTTCGCTATATTTATAGAAATGAATGTGTGTTATGTTATTTTATGTTATTTTATATATGTATGTATATATGTATGCCTCAAATATTATGCTTTAGTATTGCCAATATCAAAGCTCTGGCGGAAGGGCAATCTATGCGTGAAGTTGGACCAATCTATGCGTGAAGTTGGACCAATATATAACCCTTAACTACAGACGTCACTTCATAGGAACTTTATTGCAGAAAACAGTTAATTTTTATTAGTTATACCAGATTTTTAACCGACTTCAAAAAAAGAAGGAGTGTGTGTGTTGCTTTATTTTTTTGTGCCTTCAAAACTCGGTCATTTCTGAACCGAAATTTTTGCGCTATTAGATAGGTTATGGCTACAGATTGGTCCCATTGTAAAAGAAGTTCAAAATTTTAAAAATTAAAGGGTGTTCCCATACAACATACATGTTTTTATGTGTATCATGAACTTTATAGGTCACCAATTTAAAATTGAAAAAAGTGCGTATCACTATAGCTCCCAATAACAAAAAGTAATTAAAAAATAAAATAAAATTAAAAATTAAAGGGTGACCCCATAGGTGACGTAATTTCACCTTTATTCTCCTATCTTTTGAACCGTTATAGACAAACACTTGAAAGTTTTATATAATGTTCGTTACTGTCTGTTATAATAAGTATAAATATTTAAAATTAGAAATTAAAGGGTGTCCCATTAGTTGGTTTAATTTGATAAATATATATATATATATATATATATATATATATGGCCAAACTTTTGAACCGTTATAGACAGACAATTGAAACTTACAAAGAACTTGTAATGCTAAGTCCGCTAAAATAACAAGTGTAAAATATGAATTTGGAAATTAAAGGGTGTCCTAATAGTTAATGTAAAAGTAATATATATGGCCAAACTTTTCAACTTTTATAGATAGACAGTTGAAATTTACAAAGAACCTATATTGCTTAGTCCGCTATTACAACAAGTATAAAATTTGCATCTATAAATTAAAGGGTGTTCGCATTATTGATGTAATTTGACTATTATGTCCTCATCTTTGGAACCGTTATAGACAAACACTTGAAAAATAGACAGAATGTTCACAACTATGTCTGGTATAACAACAAGTATAAATACTAAAAATTGGAAATTAAGGGGTGTCCCAATATTTGATGTAATTTGATGTATATGGACACAAAGTTAAAATTTAAATAGAATCTGAATGACAAAGTCCTCTTTAAAAAGTACTTATAGTAAAATTTGAATTTAAAGGGTGTCCCAATAGGTGACGTCATTTGATATATATGACCCTATCTTTTAAACAGTTATTGATAAACACTTAACAATTAGACAGAATGTCCATTACTATATCTGTTATAATAAGCATAAACATGTAAAATTGTAAATTACAGGGTGTAGCAATAGTTTATGTAATTTGATGTATATGACCAAACTTTTAAACCGTTACAGACAGACGGTTGAAATTTACAATGAACCTGTATTGCTACGGCCGCTATAACTAGTATAAAATTTGAATTCGGAAATTACAGGGTGTCGCAATAGTTACCGTCTTAAAGAAACATGATTTTAAGTCTGTATGTTTCGAAGTCGTTTTTTTTTTGCAAGAATTATTAAAAATTGTGTTGTGCAATTGCAAAATCATTTATGTATGTATATTAGTTTATATTTCCTTAGAGTATCTATCCGTGGTAAAAGAAAAAACAGCACGTTTTATGAAAAATATATTCAATGATAGATAAAAATATATACAAAAAAATAGAAAAACTCGACAATTATAATTAAGAAAAGGAAGAAAAACAAAAGAATCGCCAAAATTGAGTTCTCAAGAAAATGTTTTTACAATTGTTGCTCTTGTTGATATTTTTTTATTACAGTTAATTTTTATTGGTCAATCATAATTCTATTTAAAGTTTCAATGAAAAATTTGTTTAGATTTCCTAAAAAAAATGTGTTAAAAATGGAAAATTACCGAGAATTATATTAGATCATCGACTGATATGATATAATTGATTTAATATAATATCGCGATTGGAAAACAGTGCAAAAATTGTCTAAAATGTGTTTAATAACAAGGCTAACTATTTACAATATCTTAAGTCGTAATAAATATCAAAATAGGCTGGCCAACCTCGCAAGATTTTAGAGAGAACAGAACGTGTTTCTAGGAAGAAGGTAGACGAAAACGCTTTGGTATCCACAAGAGCACTTTCAAGTGAACTAAGAAACGATGGTAGCATGAAACTATCCTATGAAATTTTAAGGCGTCTTTATGAATAATGGCTAGCTCAAAAGAAATACTTGCAGACTGTGCCTAGAAGAGGCTAGACTGCTAGTAAAGGAACCGGACAGAAACTTGTTAAATGTGGATGTCATAGGGAAACTAATCCTTGACTGGTGGTAGCACGTAACTCAATGAAAGTAAGGTTGCTGTAAATTATAAATGGCTTACCTATAATCATTGAAGATGGAAAGGGCTCGAAATGGGTATATTTGCTTCGATTTTTTTTTCACTACCCCTATTGGGACCAAACCATTTGCGTCTTACACGATTTGTCGCAGCTGATATCGCCTCTTCCGTTTCATTTGTCAAAGGTGTTGCCGTAAGATTCAGTGTGTTGTTTTGTTTTGCCTTGTGTTAGTTTCGTTAATCGGTTGTTGTTCCAGCTAAGAAAATGATTGGTCTACTGAAGCGGATGCTAGGATAATGGGAATGAAATTCAATGCCATCTGTCGTTGTCTAGAAACTACGCAATCCTTGTATTTGTTGTAGTGGTGGGAAACCTTGTTAATCTTTAATTTCTATCTTTTCCATTTGCCATGAAGTTATCCTCTATTTTCCAGGGACTTCTTTTGACTGATAGTCTGGAGGGTGTTGTAGTCACTTAGTTTCTTAAAACTCGAAAAATGGTGAACATTTTTCAGCCTCTGTCAAGGATCGGTTGATTTTGTATGCAAGTACTTAATCACTACATAAGCCGCCATAATAACAGTAATAATAATGAGGAATTTAGGGGTAAAAATTGGTTTATAAGTTACGTTGTGGTCATACGCTGAACTTCTAAGTCGCTTAAAAGAAGACGCCTTACCAGAAATAATGAATACCGTTAGGCAATCAATGAAAGTACCTGAGGTAGCTAAGTCTATTGGTATCACAAACTAGCTGTAACAGCATATTTTTATGAATATTTGGATATGGAAAATATCATCGCGATGGCTGTTGCGATTGCTTACACTCAACCATAAGCACAACGGTTCATATTAGTGCTTGGAGATGTTCAGGCTAACTACGATCTAGTTTTTGCTATTACCTAGATAAAACTTGGTAAATATTACTCAGAAGTTTTAGAAAGTTTTTCAATATTGATGTGAAGCAAATCTCATCTAGCGACTATTTAGTCCCTTGCTCATATTTATATTAAATGACAAGGTATAACAAATGATTTTGAGCGAACGAAGTAGTCATCATGACGTCTTTGAGGAAACTTTTTATTTTGAGGGAATCAAAAAGCTATAATATCGTGTTTCAGATATTTACGGAATTATCGATATGCCCTCATATGTATGCTAATACATCGAAATATGGTTGCATGAACAATAAAAATATAATCGATACCGATACATGGACAAACGCCATACAGTTAATTAATTTCTTAGAGTTTTTATTTATTAATATTTAAATAAGGCGTTACGAAGCACACCGGGTTCTAGGTAGTTTTTTTAATAATTGATTTTTTGGTGTATAAACTTTTAGTTTATTGATTGGCTGCAAAAATTTAGTATTTTTTTAAGTCGCGTTTATAAATGCTGAAACCTGATTTTTAATTCTTTAATTTTATATTTGCATATTTAAATTTTTATGCATAACAAAAAAAAAAAAAAAGAACACAAAACTAGATCGGTGTAAGGTTCTAAGAAAAATAATTTTTGACGTAATATACTTTATTAGACCTGATTTAAATCTTAAAGTTTTCGGAACCAATTTTTATTCCAATCCGCTACAAAAGTTACAACAATACCATAATACTTTACAAACTTACATCGCTACATGTTAAACAAATTAAGCCTTAAGTGCATTGTGTTTTTGTAACTTTTTTTAACTGATGTTAGAAATTAAACAGTTAGACATTTAAGCATGTTATTGCGTGTGTGTATGTGTACAATAAAAGCGCTTAAATGTAGTAGTATATTAGATTTAAAAGATAAAATATACTATGTATGAATATGTAAAAACGTTTTGTTTTGTTTTGTTTCGTTTTTTTTTTTTTTTTTGTTTTATTTTAAAGGTAAGCTGTCAATTTAAATTTAAATGATCAATTTGACGTGTAGCCATAATGCCACACATGCAATGTACATTTATGAATAAAACTCACAACAAAAAACACAATAAACTTGTACTCGGTAACACTGCAATGTGTATCAAAAACAAACCAGGTGTTAACATTTTAAAAACACACACTCACACACATAAGAAATTAAAAACTTTACGTTAATCACAGACCATTATCGCATAACTATATATTTGAACTTGACATTAAGATTTGATAAAAAAGTGCATTCACACATAAAGACTGAGATGAGTCAAAGTGGTGTTTTTTTTAACTGCATGAGAACTATCGTTATCGATAACTATTGTTTGACAGTTGAGAATGTCAAACTGTATTGACATTTCCGTTCAGAAATGTTTGAAAAGTCATCATGAATCGCTTAACGCCAGAACAACACTCCAAAATTGTGCAAATTCACTTATACAAATCTGTTTGGTTCGTCTATTTTACGGTCAACATAATTAGCAAGCAGTCGTTTATCGTTTTCGCACTAATTTTACACTTTTTGAATCAAAACCATCAACAAGAAAAGAATTGAGTGTGTTTGAAGATAGTATTGCCGATGTAGCTCTAGGTATTAAAGAAGACGTCAAATGCCATTCGTTATCGTTCTCAACTTGTTGCTCCTTTGCCTCACATTTTTGCTGATTGGACTCATTTGAAACTGGACGAGAATGAGCTTTTTTAACAAAGAATTTTGTTTACACAGAAAAATTTCTTTGCACCAATTAAAGGTTTTAATTAGTTTTATATTAAATTCAATTAATTTTGTAATTGATTTAAATATATATTTGTTTAAAACAGACAAACAAAATTCCTAATTAAATAAATAATTGAATCAATTAAATATTTAATTAAATTTTAATCTAAAACCTATTAAATCTTTTAATTGGTGAAAATATTTATTTCTATGTAGTTATGAAGCTCATTTCTGGTTAAGCGGTAACGTCAATAAGCAAAAATGCCATACTTGGAGAGAAGAAAATCCTCAAGCCGTTCACAAACAACCATTACATTCAATTGACTGTTGGGTGCGGTTTACACGCTTGTGGCATCATCGGCCCTTATTTCTTTCGAAATAAGCAATTAGCTGAAGTTACAGTGAATCCCGAGCGCTATCGAACCATGCTGACAAAATTTTTATTTTTAAAAATCAACACATTCGCGGACAGTTCAGTTTTGCATTGTCTGTTTGTGGGATATAGCCAATATCATCAGATTAACTGAAGATAATCCGGGATTGAAGCAAAATCATTGGAATCAAGAATAAAATTATATTTAGTAATTTTTTAAATAACTTTATTTAACGGCATGTCCCAGGAACAATATCACATTAGTAGAAGAAGACACGACGGGAAGACCCATCGTGACGGTATTTACCGACTTGTCAAACCCACTTGTTAAAAATTTTCCTGGTCTGACAGAGCGGGATATGCCGTCTGAAGGACTGAAAACTTTATTTTCAATAAATTCAAGATGATTAGTATTCAACGACATTTAGATCTAACAAGACTGGCGCAACTTGGCTTACAGCGCGGTTAACAATCGATTTAAATATAAAATCAATTTGGTGGAACAACTTTATTGCGAGTTGTCTGGTCACAAGACGAGGGGTGCGATTTAACAGCTCTGTATTACTTTTTATGGGGTTTTCTTAAGTCATTGGTTCATGACGAAAAACCATTAATCCATGTAGCATAGAAAGCCATAATTGACGCCATAGTTTTTTTTTTTAAACTATGCAAAGTATTCAATTGGACTGATCGAATGAACTATGTACGTAGTCACGGCGGACATATGTAAGTCGAAAATCATATTTAAATATTAAATTCCATGGCATTATCTATCAGATTATAATAAAAAAAATAATTTCAACAATATTTCTATCTTGTATTATGCAGTTAACTGCATTTAAAAAAACACCTGATAAATAAGGTTCACTCTCAGCCATATATTTTTAATATATTTTTATATATCTCACTCAGTTTTCTTACTAGGAAGAGATATTCATATAATAACTCACCGCATTCCTCATAACTCCATGTTAAATATAGTAAAACTGATTTACGCTTATTTTATATTTATTAATTCACTATTACTGCAAAATCCTTAATCCACTTGGATACTGAGTTTTAGCTTTCATTTCAAAAATGTTATTTGTTTGATTCATCCTCTTAAAATTCGATATTTTGCCATTTTATATTGGCCTCATTTTTTATTATAACTTTAGCACATGCTGAAATACAGCCTATGTATTATTTTCAAAATTACAAACAAATTTTTAATTTCTATTTAATGTTTTTATTTGATTTCTGCCGCCTATTGGTATCTATTGCGGTAAAAGTGGAAGTAATCAAAAATCACAACGTGATATCAAAAAGTTAACACCATTTTTATTGAAACCTCTACAAATTTCTTATTTTGTATTTCATTGTTTGTTTAGAGTTGGAGTAAGCTTTTTAAAATGTAATTGCAGAATGTAATTCACATTGGTACGTACGTTTTCAAATTTTTTTTGGATGTGTATCAACTCGAAAAAATACCTTCGAATGAAACAGATTATAAGAGAGTAATTTTTAAATATTGCTTTTTCCCCTAAAGAAGACATGAATTTTGTGCTTCTTCAAAATTTAAAGCCTTAAAGATTTGAAGCATATATAAAGGAATGTGTGTTCTTTGGATTCCATATCCCCACAGGAATTAAACTGAACTAAAACACAAGATCTGGTAACTATATTATTATTTTTACTCAGTATAAACTGCTAGTTTATATAAGTTCTTACAGAAGAGCAACGGTTGTAAATTGTATACATTAACTTCGAATATCTTGGTTCATTTCGGGAATATGGTGTTATAGTTTTTGGCTTACTGTACATGTCAGGATCCAACATAGCTATTCTTGGATTAAAGAAAATTTGCCAAAGATTAGCCTCTATGTCCATAAAACATCATTTTGGTGCTTTTCACACTGGGTCAAACAATGTACTTAATAAAAAACAATCAACTTATCAAAATAAAAAAATAATCGGCTTAACATTTTCGAAAGAATTAAATTATTTTACTTGGTGACCGTCGTTACTGATGAATGGAGGATACATCACCTAAATGATTTAAAAGTGTTAAATAGTAGAAAATTTACCCGGAGCTCGGATAGTATGAACAAGCGCGTTAACATTGGGTACAGTAATCACAGTATCACAGGATATCTAAACAGTGCACAGTGGGACAGAATCAAAATATTTTAGAAATAACAGCCATTTGTAAAGGGCTAGTCCGATTGATTTTGAAATTTTATATGAGCATAACAGGGGACAAAGTTGAACGATTCAAATGAAATTTTCTGTAGATATGTCAATTAGTCAATGAAAATGAAATGTGGAAAAGAAAAGGTACACTATGGAGTGCCTAAGAATACAACAAAAGAAAGAGTATTTAATGAACCTGAAGGAAGATACGGACAACATAACCACTTGTTACATAGTCGCCATTAAATAAACTGTGATATAAATTTAAGTTGTGTTTTTATATGTTTAATTTCAATTTAATGTTAAATGTTTTTTGTTAAATGTAATATGTTATATTACGTTTTAATGTAATTAATAATATTGTTTTTATTGTAAGTAAGTTTGTTATATCTAAGAGAGGTTTGAATGGACTGTTTTGTTTTTATTAATTAAATAGATTCTCCTTGATAAAGTCAACAAGAAATTGACGAAACGTTATGAAAATTAAATTATTGTTTTATTTACATTAAAGAAGTTGGGCTAGACTAGCTTATAAAGAAAAAACGAAGAAATAGTAATAAATTTTCAACATGAAGGTAAAGGAAATCCCACAATTCCCAAAATACAGAACAAAAATTTCCAAAAGTGGAATTTTTAGTATTTTGCCCATTAAGTCAACATATGGATTAGGGCTCACAAGAAACTTTCAGCAATAAGCCGATCCCAGCTTTGGGATTTTAGAAAATATACTTAAGCTATAATCTAAATTTTAATGTAAAACAGATCAAATGGACCATCATATGCTATAAGGATTATCAAATATATAGTTAGTTAACAAAGAAATATAACATTTGTATATGTTCCTTAAAAAACTTTTTTACGCTAAAATACACAAAAATGCAATAACACAGTGCAACACGGAAAAAAATAACTATATACGGACACCACTACGTGAAAAAAGACAAAAAAAAATACCACTGTCTCCCAGTTTTGCCCAAAGTCCTCCAGGTTTTTTTATGGGCCCTCAAGGATGTGGGGCCTCGATGTCATTTTTGCAAAAAATGATCATTTACTCAAGCTCATATTTTGCAAACCGTTTGAAATTTTGATATACTCTCTGAGGCAAAGTTGTAGCCCTTGTCATAAAGAACAAAAATTGTTAACATGTAAAATCGAAAAAACTTCATCTTCAAAGTCAAAATAGCAAAAGAAATTAAAAATTTCAATCTTTTTTACCTTTTTTCCCCTGTTCAGGTCCATAGGTAGCAAACCGTTCAAAATTCAAGGAAACAATCAACTACAAAAATGAACCTAAGATCTCAATAAACAACTTTCTAGAACATATGAACTTCCTAGGAATGATTCTTAACACCGTTTAGGTAGCGCTTAGATAGCCGAAATGAATTTAAAAATTTTCGGGAAATTTTTCACTTTTGCGGCTACCTAAGCGCTACCTAAACGGTGTTAAGAATTTATATGTTAACAATTTTTGTTCTTTATGACAAGAGCTACAACTTTGCCTCAGAAAGTATATCAAAATTTTAAACGGTTTGCAAAATATGAGCTTGAGTAAATGATCATTTTTTGCAAAAATTACATCGAGGCCCCACATCTTTGACGGCCCATAAAAAAAAACCTGGAGGACTTTAAGCAAAACTGGGAGACAGAGGTCTTTTTTTTGGTCTTTTATGAAGTAGTGGTGTCCGTATATGGTTATTTTGCCATGATCTAGAAAATTACACAGTGTGTAATTTTGAAATTTTTAATTTGAAAATCGTCTAGTTTTTCACTCAGAAAAAATGTAATCTTTAAATTGTTTCACAATATTTCAAATTTTGCTCGCTAACTAATAGAAAAAATTAAAACAAAAAAAAAATAGCTAAAAATGGTACTCTATATTTTGAAAAAACTAGACCATGGCAACGAAAAATCACACATTTTTAATTCTAAATTGATTATAGCTCAGTCATTTTAAAACATAATTGGTTGATTTAACCATAATTTGAGACCAAGTATAACTTTTAATAAACTGAAGAAATTCCAAGCTCAGACAATTGGCAGTTGGGAGATACCCAACTTTGAGGCCACATAGTGCCACTCCTAACAAGTGAATGGTGCCTAGTGTTAACACTTAAGCTCGGATACTCTTCTGCTATGCTCATGTCAATTTTGGCCAAGGCTTTTGTACATGGATGAGTTATTTCCAAAATATTTTGATTCTGCCCCGATGTGCAGTATTAGTTGACACCTGTCCAGTGTTAGAACTCAAACTGTTCCTAGGGTTTGGAATATTTTCACTTTCGTTTTCTGTTCTAACCCAAGAAGTTAGCACTAATTGGACGACAATATTTTGCGCAACGTTACACATATATAGCCCCAATTGAATGAAAATTTGGTAGAAAATCGGACTTTTAGTACACACAATATTTTTTCTACGTTATTTTTTCTAAGAAAACCAATTTTTCTTTCATTGTTAATTAAAGTTCATTAGAGTATGTTTTCCACAATAGGGACACTTATTCTTATGCTGTATAAATAGCATTGTTAAGAATATTAGAGAGAAGCGATAAGCTAAGGGCTGGTAGGCACAAAGGTATGTATATCGATGTATGTACGATATATATACGATATAAAATATCGTATCCTAATCGACCATCAGTACTTTGACATACAACTGCTCATTGTAGAGGCTGGTAACACGCTCCTATTTGATTCTTTTATCTGCTAAGAGGCTGGCTAAAATAAGTCCAGCAAAATCTTGATATCTGTGGAATTCTATTTTTTCTGTTTTAATATTGACTTACCTGTGCATATGGAGCTCTCTGTGGGAATTTTATAATTTTAATTTTGAATCTAGACAAATAGGGTTGTGAGTATTGGACAGCGGCAGACTAGCTGGTATCGCAAGTATGGAAGGATCTCAGTTTTTTATGGCTCGCGAGAAATGGATACTAGTACCTTTCAAGAGGTGGGCGGGTTAATCTGTAAAGCCACTTCTTAGCCTGCCGCAGCTGGATAACTGCAGTAGTGACAGGACCTGGAAAAATCAAGTATCATGTGGCCAAGGTGAAAATCATAGATGATCATACGTTTTTACTGTACCTGAGAGAGGCTGATACGGTGAAATCGAGACTCAATGAATGTATGTTTGACCTAATTACCAATCGCCTGAAAACATTTAATGGTCTTGGATATTTTCGCAGTTGATCGACACTCACATTGACATTCACATCTTACTGGAGAAAGTCAAAACTAGCATTTCAGAGGCATAGAATGCCTAATTTGAAAAATTACCTTTCAATATTTAAATAAAGAATATAGCTTAATTTTTTACAAGATTTACAAGGGTTCAGAGCGCCTAAATAGACTGATTTGTAGTGCAGTATTTTATCAGACTGTATATAAGGATTTCAATTCCCGCCAAACACTGAGTTTCTACAGAAAACCTAAAGGCTGTGTGTGCTGTGTTGTCTTTTCAAAAATCATTAATTCTATAAGTGTTATCAGCGAAATCATACACTCATACACCAATTTTTGTTGTGGAAGTTATAAACGCAATTATGAAGAGAAAATTTAATTTATTTAAATATACAAACAAAGATTATTTCCTAAACTTTATAACAGTATAATTTTTAAATTTCACAATAACTAAAAATAAACTCCTTATTAAACAAAAGACTTAAGACGCAAACTTCTTTTACCATACTACACCGACCAGCACATCTGAGATCACACTGAATCAAAAAACTAAGAACGAGAGCGATTTGCACAAAAAAAAAATATTGTTAAGAATTTTTAAATAAAAAATAATTAAAATAATAAGTATTAACTGATATATAGCTATTCTACTAAAAACAAAAGCAAAACAAACTTGAACAGCTGAACACAAAAAGAGATTATGAGATGTGTTTGAATCAATATTAAGAGTTTATTGATTTTGTTTCTGGAGAGATAATATTAAGAGTTGAATGCAGTGTTTTCTTGCTCTTAAAAGTAATGCAAAAACAAAGAAGAAAAAACGAAATCATCCAACGGTACTTTGCTCTTTTGTTTGGGAAGAAATATTTTTTTTTTCTTTTGCTTTTGTTATATTTGTTTTTCTTATTGCCTTTGCTTTAATTCAGTTAATATAATGCGAGTATATTGGTCAAACTGGCAAATATTAAATCTCAGTTTACAAAGCACTATACTCTTAAATTGTTTATTCCAAACCAGCTGTTAATTTTTTGATTTGTTTTTATTTCTACGATTATAGCGGCTGCAGCAGCTTTGTACAATTGCTTTTGCGGTGTGCGGTCTCTGGCTGCTGCTGTTGCTGCTGCCATTTTTTTGTGTTTGTTAATGTTGGCCAGCAACTTCTTGGACATGATTTGTGATTTAGTTTAATTTCAAGTGTTGTGCGTTTCGTGCACGTTAGCGGCTTTTTAACGGGTTTTCTTTACTACTTTTTTCGTTTCTATTTTTTCATATACTTATTCGTTGTTCGTTACGTTCGTTGCCACATTTGTTATGATTTATACGTGCCGCCGCTTTTTTTTTAGTTTTATAATTTAATGTTTTTCTATGTGAATTTTTTTGTGCAATTGATAAAAAAACACATTATTAGTGTGCAAAATAAAAGATAAAATATTAAAGATGCAATTTATTTATAACTAAAATAAAAACATTTTGTATAGTGTTTGTGTGTCCTTTATTACCTTCAATCTATTATTCCATTTAAATTGTTGTTCATAACAGTGACAGTAGGCGTTACATTTTTAGTTAATTATATTTAGCAATTTATTTTCTTATTTTGATAAATACAACATGACAATACTTTAGCCAACAAATTTGTACAATTGAATTTAATATGAAAATGATCTCCTTAATTTAAAATTACACAAAAGTTAATAATTAGTTTTTAATAAACACCTTAACGCCTCTTTTACACTTTCTTCTTTAAGAAAGAAACAAAAAAACAACAGACAAAATATTATAACAAGTTAAGCGTGACGTTTTAAACAAACGGAAACTATTCATATTCTTAAAAGTTAAAACAAGCCAAGGGGAAAAAATTCTTATAACTCAATCCTAAAGTCAACGGAAGTCACTTGTTGAAGTTGTTTATAAAAAGCAAAACAAAACAAAAAAGATTTGATAAAATTATTTATAAACCTAAAAATCAAACACTTGTGTTATTTTATCTTCACCAAGCTCTAAGTGTTTTCAAAATCAACACAAATTAAATTATACATTTTGCCAAACATACAAGCTGAAAAAAAACCTTTATCTAAAAATTAAATTATCTGTGAGAAGAAAAAAAGAAATATAAAAAAATTTACAACTTTGTGAAGTTTATAAATTCAAATTAAAGAAAAAATAAAAGAAATACTAAATGAAAATTTATAGTACTTAATGAATCCAAAGCTGCAATCTACTCTTATATTATTTTCCTTTGTTTGTGTGTGTGTATTTTATTAGCAAACATTAACTCGGGTTTGAGAAAAGTGCTTGCCACAAATACTACTTTAAATTATAATTAAAATATAAAAAAAAATTAAGGCGCTATCTTTAAAAGTTCGGCGATCAGTTGTCTTTACACTAGAAAAAAACTACTGAACTAAACATTTGCTAAAGAGGAAAGCCAAGCTATAAAGCTGTCAAAAAAAAAATAAACAAAAAAAAAAAACAAGAATTAAAAAAGGAAAATAAAATTATACAAATAAAAATTATGTGCGAATAAATTATACACTTAAATATGTTTGTATTTATTTCTCTAAAATACTAAACAACCGTGGGAAAATAATTATTTTAATAGATTATTTTTAAATAGAAAGAAATTATTTTACGTTAAATAATATTTTCCAAAATAAAACGCGTTATAAAAAATCTTCTTAAATAGCAAATTAAATATTATTGGCATTAACAAAATCCTAAAAGAGATTTTTGTATAAGCATATGTAACTACAAAATAAGTTTTCACACGCTGAAAACTTTATGTCAGCAGTATTTAAATGGATTATCTTTAAATAAGGTAAATGGCTCGTTTTATGATTTTTAATTACTTTTAAACGCAAACAAAAAATAAGCAAATAATATAATTTAAAGTGCAATATTTATATAATATGCTTAAAATTAAATTAAAACAGACCGTCAGGGTTTCTCAGTAGGAAATTAGATAAAGTGCTATTCTATCAATATTTAAGTTAATAAATAATTTTTGATTGGATTTTAACATTTAATAATTTTTTAAAATCCAATTTGTCATACATATTAAACAGAAAAAATATTAAAAGTTCCTATTAAACCTATATCTGCGTTTACATCGTCGCATAGAGAGGAATTGTTTAAAATAATAAAGTTTTGTGAAACGAATAAATTTTGGTTCTCAGTAAAAGTACACATAATCTCACATCACTGGTAAAAAAGTTCTGATTATGATAAATACCGTTGTTGAAATATATACATACATTGGAAATTTGGGTTATTCGATGTTATTATTGTACATAATTTAAATTACTTTTTTGGTGTTTTGAGAATTAATTTTCTGTGCTTTCTGAAGTGAAACTTAAAAATATAATAATGGAGCCTTCAATCTCGGGTTAGTAGTATTATATGTGCGTTTTGTTTTTATGTGTAATTTGTGTTATTATACTCAATTCGTTTTTACGAGTAAACCTATAATTTAGTGAATTTCGGGAAAAATTATAAAATATAGTTGTGAATTAATTAAAAAAAAAAATTGTATCCTTAAACTCTAAACATTTTTAAATTAATTTGTAAAAATATAATATAAAAAAAATTATTTTACTTGTTGTGTGTCAGATACGGTCATTTAATTATGCTACACATGTCTCGATTTTCATTTCTCGACGATAGATTTTTTTCTTTGCGGTAAGGAGGTAAAAATGCATCAACATACTTGGGTGTCTCGGACTTGCCACAAGTGTGAAGTACCGACCAAATAACACCCTTGTCAGCTGTTGGGAAGTCGAATTGTATAGGAATACATAGGTATGAAAAAGAGCTGTTTAAATAATATATTTTTTTATATATATTATTTTTTTAATATTATACATAGTTTTTTTTATAAAAAAATAGAAAACAAAAAAGTCACATTGAAGTATAATTAAAAATTCAAAAATTTTACTCCTTTAAGCTAAAATTAGAAACGGGGAAAGATACCTCGAGAAAATTTGCAATTTTGGCACATAATTATTAATTAATTTATATAGGGAGTACCCGTTCCCCCTCACCTGCCGTACTTTTTCATATCTCGTATTCAAATTAACGCATACCAAAGTTCAAGACTCTTAGTGTTATAACTTTCTGAATAAAAAATTATTATTAAATACTTTCCCATAGTGTCTTCCACCAACTTTTTTTTTTCTTAAATTCGAAGCCTGTTCTTTCTATGTGATATTGAGCAAAAAAAATCAAAAATTATAAACAGGGAAGTTATCACAAATTAATTCGCACCTTTGGCATCGTGTCGAAGTTATTTTCACATACATCACATATACAAAATAAAAACAAATGAGATAACGGGTAATATTTTTATATCTTTCGATCTGCTTAATATTAATCTCTTATGATTTCTGCGATATTATAAAACAGTTTTATTTCATATGCTCTTTTGCTTAAAAAAAAAACTTTTCGCTTTATAATACCGAAGCATTGCTTTTGATATACAGTAAAAAGTATATGAAATTTTTAATTATAACAACTTTAATTTTCACGTACGTGAAATATATATATTACTAGGTGTGCCCGCCACTTTGTCAGCGTTTTTGCAATTTTTTGTTCGATTTTGCTTTTAAAAAAATACATCTTATAAAGGGAAACACACACTATCATAAAAGTGCGAGTATAACGCTTATTCGTAGAAATTGTTCGATGTTTTTTTTTATAAACCTTTCCAACACATGTACTCATTTGAAAATCGGTTGAGTGGTTCTCGAGTTATAAAATCACGAACACAGAACAACTTATTTTTATATAGATTAATTTCATAAAATTTTTCTTATAAATACTTATAACATTGAAAGCAATGGACACCGTACTCTAGGAGAAAGGGAACTAAGACACCACTTGTCGTATGACCGACAATTTGATAGCTGTTAGGCCCAACCTTAACGTCCAGTTCTAAATAAATTATTTATTTTTTAAAACTTTAATATATTTTTCTAATGTGTCCTCTATTTAGCATTATTGTACCACTTTGACAAGTCATGGCATGAGTATGATTAGATAAATACATAAACTATATTTTATTATTTATTATTTATTATTTTATTTATATTTATTATTGTATTACTCGGTCAACTTTTCACTACTAATAATACAATACCTTAAAGAATATCATTGCTGCAATTGATTTCTAATGGTAAATAATTATTTCAATAAATAATAATTATTCAAATAAAAAACCAACCAATTTGTTATTAAATATTCTTGGGACTTTAGTAGCCAAAGAATATTTTCCAAAATATTTATTCATATTAATTTGAACTGGAAACAAAGTAATATTTTTTGCTCTGCTTTGAAGTTTCTTTCTAAATCATAAATAAGGCCATCAGCGCAAAAGTAGTGTAACCCCAAAATATTTAATTAGGAGAAAATGGGGATTTTAAATTAGCAAATATTTTTTTGAATTTAATTTCATTTGTAAACATTATTTTTTATTTATAAAAACCGCTTCCCAATTAATAATATTGGAAAAAATTAAGTATTATTAAAAAAAAAAAAAAACTTCTGCATTTTTGATATTATGATCTAAAATAATAGACAAGTTACACCATTTTGGCACAATTTTATAAGGAAATCAATCAAAATATACTCATCATTTGTCTCATGATAATTCACCACATCCCAGGTACTTTTACAGCAAATAAGTTTGTTATAAAAAGTGTGGTGATCTGGCGGGATGAAGAGCAACAGTTCAAGAAGGTCATTTTTATTTTTTCCGATATGGTTAGTTTATAGTCAGAGGACATCTTCATTGTTGTAACAAATTGAAAAATTGTGAATTTTATGGCATCTTAGTCACTGAACTCTCAACCAATTCACCTTGGTGTTAATAGCATATGTTGGTTATGTTTTTTTTTCAGCGATTTAGAGAAAAAAACCTTTTCTCAGTTTTATAGAACGTATATTCTTTTAAAGAATTTTGTATTTTTTTTTTACTAGACTAACATCTTTGTCACATGGTAAATATAAATGTCCACGGACCAAAAACGTAATGTCCATTTCTTCAATTGCAAAGTCTGGGTGAGAGCTACAGAATTATAACATCTTTATGTTTCTACTTTTTTAGTGGTTACATAATTTTAGAAAAGTAAAGCAGACAAGATCCAAAGTGTATTTACTCCACTTTTGCGCTGATGGCCTCAAATAGAGTAGTCAGAGGCAAATAGTTCATATTATATCTATTAAAAAACAAATATATGCGGTACTCATCGAACTGCACTCTACTACTTTCACTTCGTTAGTTACAATTTAAAAGGCCTTTAAAGAAATTTAATGTCCTTAAATAATACAACGGAAATAAATGGGAGTAAAAGGAATAAAAAAATGTTTTTCAATTACCAAATAAATTATAACCCCACAAACAGAAACTAATAAGGGTTTATATGCTTAAATTAATTAATATTATTATTAATATTATAAAGAAATTAACATTAACAAATTTAGAAATGAATCTGATATTGTTCCACGGCTTTGATGAAGCTACCTTGTACACTATACGGTTAAGAAATGAGAAATACTATAATGAGAATTAAATAAAAAAACTAATATTGCATAACTAAGCTGAAGATAATTTTTGAGCAACAAATTTTCGCAGTTCTTAATAACTTTCACTTATGCGCCATGTACTAAAAAATATTTGACAAAATGTTGCGTTTGAGGGAAAAATGGCCATACATTTTTTTTTTCAAGAACCTTGTGAATATTATTTAGTGCATAATTCAAAAAAATCTTTTTAAAATTTGACTAATTTAAGAAAGAAAAGACTTTTTAGATTTGTAAGATAATTTTTAAAATTTCTTTAAGTGACTATTAAAAACAGTTTGGTTCTAATATGCAGATTAAAATGAAACTCTGCAATTAAAGTTTGCTATCCGTTGTTTATAAATTTGAATTGCATAGCTAGAAATATTATTTGAGTAATATGAATAATACTTTAAAAACGTCTCTAAACTTTTTAATTTCGAGCACAATTTCGCCGATGTTTTTTTGTCGTATAACTTTTTTCAAAAAAAACAAACTTTTTGCATAGCAAAAGTTTCTTCAGGTAGCCTTAAGTATGTTTTGACTAACATTTTTTTACGAGTACGTCAGTTGTATACAGGACCATTATGCTGTTAAGAGTATGCTGTAATAGGATTTTCCTTAATGTTACTTAGTATTAAATTCGCGTTTAGATAGAACCATTAGTATGTCCAATTATAGTTATTACTTGGAAATTAACGTGGCAAATCTTGTAGTTAATATAAAGAAAACATTTTTTTAAATACTGTTGGATATTTTCTATAGAACTATAAAGATAAAGTGAACACTAAAGGTTTAGATTTTGTTTTAAATAAAACTATTTTTGAAAAAAGCTTATAATTTGTAAGAGTTTCTTTTTTTTTCAAGCTACTGTTATTACCACTACAATTGTTTGCAAAGAAATAAAGTGTATGGCCAAACAAAAGACTTAAACACCAAACTTTCTTTAAAGAAAATGCTTATATTGACTTCGTATTATTATAATTTTTTTTTAATAATCCATAACTGTAAGAAAAAATATATTAATCAGCTATACACTTTCAGCAAAAAAAAAAAAAATGACATGACTGGACAAATTCTTTATGTTAGAAAAAAATTGTCAACAAATAAATGTTTGTTATTTAAAATGTTTTTTTTTTTTTTACAAAAAGATTAAACAAAAGTATAAAAAACAAAATGTACAGAATAAGAGATTCCTAAAAATTTGATTAATCATGCAATAGCAGGCATTTCAAGTATTTCAATAGAATAATTTAAGGAGAAATTTTTTTGGAAAAAAAAATAAAAAATTGACCCAAAAATCAAGACACTTAACACAAATTATAAAAAACAGACTTATATTATATAAATAAAAGATAAAAGATTAATTAAAGTTAGAGATAATTTAAAGCAAGTCTTCAATTTCATTAACATAAAACGATATGAATTTTAAAATAATTAAAAAAATAACATTGAACTAAACGTATCAAGTGTAGGACATATAAAAATATCCCACACAAGTTATGTACATGGAAATTATTTGCATCTTTTTAAATATTTTCAAGTACTTGCCTACAGAATTTATGAGTTTTTGTGAATTAAATAAAACATGTCGAAATTAAAGAGGAGGCTGAATCGATTAATAAGTACTCTAGTAAAAAAAAACGTTCATCTCAATTTGTAATATTAAATTAAATCAAAATGTAGTATTTAATGCAAAGGCAAAGTTATTGAAACGACAATACATACAAAGTAATATGGCTAAAAATGCTTAAATAGCAGCTGGTGCAATGTAATATCATGTCATAATTTTAACTAGGTACCAATATAATTGACCTAAAAAAAATTCTTGGTTTTTGTGAAAAGTCTTTGTGAAAATATAAAACACTGACCAAGAAACAAAATTTTTTTATTTCCTCTGATTTTGTCGTTGAGGCGTACAAATAGGGCAACAATTTTTCTCTAACAGCTTTTGTTTTTGATTTATAGCAAGCTACCCTCACCTGCTATATTTGTGGTGAATAAATATTTAAAAAACATCGAAAACCTATATCGGACTTTGTATATCGAACTGCGTATTTTTAATACTTAAAAATGTAATTGTGTAATCAGGACACAAGCCATGGCTTCCTCATATTGTATACCAGATATGTGTACCATGTCTATGATTATGGTCCAGTGGAAAAAGTATTGCAATAATGTTTGCAACACCCGTGATATGAATAAAACCATTAAACCATAATTACGGTTGCTATTTGTGAAAGTAAATCGAATTAAACCTAAAAATCAAATGAAAGCGCTGCAAGTTGGTATAAAAAATGTTATAATTGTGGTTTCTGTAAGCTAAGACTTCATTATACTTCCACCACTTCACATTAAACTCGGCATAACGAATCAGTTTGTAAAAGCGCTTGACAAAAATGGCAAATGTTTCGAGATTCTTTGACGCAAGTTTCACTAAATAAACAGAAAAATTGAAAGCTGTTATTTTTCATGGAGCATTGATTAAGCGACTTCTGTAATATCATAATTTTGTGAAATCAATGACTGAAGTCGAATTCAAAGCTTTGAATTGATTTGTTTTGATTATGAGTAATTTTGTAGCCAACAAGCAATTTGACGACTATATAGAGCTTGTTGAGGGAATGCTATAGAAGAGCTAGGGTGCCAGAGCTAGAGTGCAATATGTGTATAAAAATGTATCTCCTGCAGTCGCATTTAGACCGATTTTAATGAGAACCAGGGGAGAAGGGTTTCATCAAAATCTTATGATAATGAAAGAGCGTTATGAGGGAAGATAGGACTTACATATATAATGACAGACTACTGCTGAAGTTTGTAACAAGATCTACCTTAACTCGTCTATTCAAGTAAAAGCTCATTTGATTTTGTTAATATGTGTATTAAGTTTCTTGTATTTTTATGACCAAATAATAAAACTGTACATTTTAAAAAGTAAAGCTGCTAGCAATCTCGCAGTATTTCTTTCATAGTCAGGGCTTTAGAAATACCGAGTATCTTAAAAAAATATGAAGTAAACAAGAGTTGTGTTTATTAATGATATTGATCATATTAATTTAAAAAAAAAATTTATCAGTTAATTGGTCACCTGCTAAATACGATATTTGAAAAATCATAGAAGAAGATGTCTTAATTATGACATTACTTTTGTGCCACCTGTATTTTAATACTATTGTGTTTTCCAAATTCAGCTGACTGATGGTAATAGTCTGTGATAGGCCTTTCAATTTCGGCGTGTTTTAAACTTATTTTTCACTATTTAGTCACTGATGCCAAATCATCATGAAGAGTTGCACCACTAAACAATACGTCTAAGCAATTAAACTTTATTTAATCAAATATGTGTTCGTTAGTGAAAATAATTTTAGCCTAATAACATCTCTAGCAGAGCTGTAAATGAATCATTCATTTTTGAATTAATTCGCGAATCATTCATGCATTGAATTACCAAATTTTGAATTAATTCTTTTCACACAAAAAAATGAATTGAATGAAATTTGAATCAACTCAAACGAATTAGGCAGAAATGAATTGCAATTCGTTTCCAATTCGAATGAATTTGTAAAATGAGTTGCAATTCACTTTACAATACAAATCAATCTGAAATATGAATTACAATTCATTTCTAATTCAAATGAATTTGTTAAATGAATTGCAAATGCTTTTACAATTCGTTTGAATTGAATTGATTTTGAATTCATTCAAATGAATTAGAATGAATTGCAACTCAATGAATGAAATCAAAAATCAGTTGTAATAATTGTCGTTGGGTGCTGGGTCACAAAATTTAAAAATTATTAATTGTTGCTTGAATATTAAACGTGTCTTGTCGTTTAGCATATTTTAAAATAAAAATCAGTTCTTCTTAAAGAAATAAACTCCAAAAACCATGTTTTCTTTGATCAGGCGCAGATCCAGGACAAGGTTTGTCAATTTATTTACTGAATATTTTCATTTTGGTAGCAGAAATTTCCATTTTTCATTCACCCTAGACCTGCTTTTAATTTTATTGATTGCAACTCATTTTTGATTTTATTCATTGCATTGCAATCATTGTTCTAATTTGAATTGGAAATGAATTGCAATTCATTGTTCTAATTCTTTTGAATGAATTCAAAATAAATTCAATTCAAATGAATTGTAAAAGGAATTGCAATTCATTTAACACATTCATTTGAATTGGAAATGAATTGCAATTCATTTTTCAGATTCATTTGAATTGAAAAATTAATTGCAACTCATTTTACTAATTCATTTGAACTGGAAACGAATTGCAATTCATTTATGCCTATTTCATTTGAATTGATTCAAATTTCATTCATTTTTTTGTATGAAAAGTATTAATTCAAAATTTACTAATTCGTAACGAGTTAAAATCAAAAAAGAATGATTCATTTACAGCTCTGATCTCTAGGAATGAGGCGCATACCTAAGTGAATGCTTAGGTTAAAAGCGCAATTGCAATAAATAAAACGTTGCTATGCTATATGAGATTAACCAAGTGGTCATTTCCAAAAAAAAAAAAAAAATCTAATGCATATTTGGAGACATCGAAATCACATGTGCGTCTTTTGACGTTGGTGCAGCCATCACTTTACTGAAAAATAATGACCCATTTCACGAGAAGGCGGTTAAAAATCTAGAACTATTAATTGGATAAAATATTAAAAAAGTTCAGATAGTATCTCTGGTAATGTCTGAGGTAAGTTTATTTAAAACAATTATTTTTTATATGATTTTTATGTTAGTTAGTCTAATATTCGGTCACATGTTGTTTTTAAAGGCAGGGTCCGGTCCGCCAAAATAACACGAAGAAGACGATTTTATAAAGAGTTTTTGTATTAAGTTTTGTGTGAGATCAAATTAGCTCTGCAAAACTGCTTATATTTTTTTTTCTAAAACTTTTGTATTCATAAATTTTGTATAAAATCTCTGGATTTGGGTCAGAAAAATTGTTCTGTCTGATATTTTATAGGGAACATGAGTGTCGGAGATGGATTAGACTACAAAATTTTTTAAGATTTTTTTAATGTGTTTTAACGGCAACGAGTTTAGCTTTTAAGTTATGTATGTTTATACAAAATTTATTTCGTTTTAAAATCTTTTAAAACAAAAAAAAATTATTAAATATTATTTTTTTTTTTTGTAAACTTCAAATCGACCTGTTTCCTATAATTTAGTTGCAATAGAGTTTCAAGTTATTAGCTCCCGTTTTTTACTGTTATTTACTTTAAAATCGGTAACAACTAAGAAATTATTTTTGCCACTTTTTAAAAAAATGTGCCATAGTGCGAAGCTTCATATCAATGATAAATTTTTTTTTTAATCTAAATAAACAATACTGACATGCTTTAAGCATGAATGTGCTACGTGATATTCAGTAAACATCACAACAGATATTCTACATTACCAATTTAAGGGTTTAGTTATCTCATTCGGAGGTGACGTGGACGAACCCCACCAGTTATTTATAGAAAGGTTTTCTAAGGTCACATACATATACATATATGACACAAAGTGAATGCAACTATGGCAGTCTCTCAAAGGGAATAAAGGAGAGTTAGTGCAAAACTGCAGCGGATATGTGAATGATGTTACCAATACGTAACAGTATACATGAGCCTTTAAAATAGAAACAAATATAACAATGCCTTACACACAGCTTCTTTTATCCTATTTCTTTCTAGGAAAAATTTTAAGATAATAATGCAAATTGATAAGCTCCGCTTGTTGGCCTTAATGTTTTCTATTCTAAGAATATTTTATTAATATTCTCTAATTTGATGGTAGATCATCTTAAACATTCTAAAAGCTTAAGAAAATATAACGAAAATGATTTACGATTTGTTTATTTCAAGACATTATGATTCTTAATCAAACTTTATGAAAATTTATAGCTTCCGTTAATTCATTATAAAATCAAGAAAAAAAATATCTGTGTATAAAAATTTGATATATGGGCAAAAAAAAAACCAAAAAAAAAACAAAGAACTAAAAAAAGTTTTACTTGCTTAATTTTGTGGTCAAAAACTTCAGTTAACCGCCTTCGGGCTATTTAATCATTCATCATGTTTAAATGTTTCTGTTTCTTTGTAAGTAATACTTTAACGCATAATATGGCTGTTAGACGAAGATAAAAATAAACGAAATGACTTATGAAAGTAAAATATTTAAATTGAAAAAAGATTTTTTTAAAACTTTGTGCAAAAATTTAAATATAAAATATAAAAAAATTAAAATGTATATATTTTTTTTTAATTAAGTTGTCATTTAATTGATGAGCTAGTAATTTCTGATTGCGATTATGCTTAATGAAATTTTAACTTAATTTTTAAATGAAATTTTTATCTTTGAGTTTAACTTAAAAATGAAATTTTAACTTAAACTCAATATTAAGAGTAAGCAGCGCTTAAAAAAATCTTTTGCTAAACCTTAAAATTTTTCGGTAAAAAGAAATTAAACTTAAAAATGTTGGTGTAAGTAACAATATAATTTAAAAGTACTTGTTTTATTGAAACACTAATTAAGAAGATAAGCTGTCTCAAGACTTTAAGCAACACAGTGTTAAATGAAATTGAGTTTTTTGATTTTCTGAAGTAGGTGAAATAACTCTTTGGAAACCACTACTCTCATGGCTTTTTTACATTAAAAAACTTTCTTAAGTTCACTAAATCTTTTATTTATTTATTTCCTTAAGAAACTCATCTTACTAAACAAATAGTTGATTTAGGTAAAGCAGAGCAGAAGAAAATATTATTCGACTAGTCAGAATTTATAAAATTGTATAATTGGCAAATCCTTGCTACTTGACTAAAATTGCATTTAAAATTCATTGATATTTCTTATTTTAAAGGAACAGAATAACGAGTTTGTAACAAAGTAGCAGGTTTAGGCAATCAAATTAAATAAATCAAATAAATGAAATATACTGGAACATTATCAATATTGTTTAATTTAAACAAATAAGTTTAAAGCAGCAAGTTCGAATAATCGGTACGAGTTCATTTTTAACAGCTGAGTTTAATGTTATTTTTAAGCCTGTTCTAAATTAACAGATTTGGATATAAAATCAAACCATATTTTTGCAACTTAATAAAAAATAAACATTAAAAATTTATAATTTATTTTATTTATTGAAAAAAAAGCAACTGGTTTTCTTTTTGAATACAACAAAAAAAAAAAACTCGAACATTTGTATCAATGTTTGTTTTGTAAAATATTATTGTTTTTTATTGCATTTGTTTTTTTGTACTTGACCGCAAGTGTCATTGCCAAATAATTTTTTAATAAAAAAAAAAACAAAAAACATACAATGCGGTTTTTGTTGTTTTTTTTTTTTCTTTTGTCAAGAATGCCAATTAAAACTGTATATAAAACACGATAATTTTTGGGGGAAATAAAGATCAGAAAAATACATATGAAAAAGAAACAATGTTTTTAAAAAATGAAAACGGATAAAATATATATTAACTTACATAAACAACATATACGAAGGTGGTACTAGAACTATTCGAACTGTTGTGTGACTTAAACAAAGTATAGTTTTGTAAGAAGGAAATGTTTTACATCACCTTAAGAGAACCTTTCGATCAATGAAGAATTGTTCGACATAATGTGACACAGATCTTTTTTAAATTCTCAGCGGAACCTAATAACCCAAATTAACTTTAACTTTAATTAAGTCTGCAAATTCGTTATTAACGATAGAATAACTTTGTTAAGCTTTTAAAAGTTTTTTTATTACAAGTACAACAATTGTTGTGATCAGACCAGTAACGAGAATCGAGAACTCTAACAAAAAAGAGCTTGTAAGTTTATGACCGATTGGCCAATGAAACTTACTATGCATTACAGAGAGAGAAATCGTTTTTTAGCCCAACAGTTCGTATGTTTTATCATCTTCATGCAGAGGTCTTTTCTGTAACTTTCAATGTGGGAAAATTAAAATTCAAATGTCCACAAACACTACTTCCTCCATCCTCCTTCCTATAACCAAATGTTATGAATCTGGCACAATGAGTAGAGATCATCCCCTAAGTACTGGTCCAATAAAGAAAATGGGGCTTAATTCAAAATTGTATACCGAAAAGCAAAAATCTCCATTACAATCTGAAAAACGTTTTGCTATATGTTGTTTACTTTCTTCTATACTCGCTCAAAATATAAAATATAGATGTTCTAAAACTATTTTATTTTTCTAAATGGACTCAGTATTTTCAGGTATTTGGAAAAATTAAATTAAAAAAAAAAATTAAGAAGTGTTAGGTCGTAGTTTGGGGAGCACATTACCAAATGAATTATGATGAAAGTCTTAAAACTACAAAAAGTCACAGGCTTAAATCCCAAAAAAGGAGATCTTGTAGCATGATATAAAAATAATATGATATAAAATAACACGTGAACGGTGATTTGCAGATATGTTATAAAGTGTTAAACAGTGTCAATAATAGTTATTTATACAAAGCTGAATAAAGTCTCTTTAAATTAAAATAATTATTGTGTTTAATTTTGAAAGATCCCAATGTTGAATAAACAAAACGTAATAATATTTTGAAGTCGCGTACGTGTTGTATAATTTGGTTATTTTGTGAAATACATACATACATAACTAGACTTGGCGGGCACAGATAGTTCTTAAATAATATTGTTGAAAATTTCAATCAATTACATAGAAAAAATATTTAATCCACTTAAAGAACAAAAATGGTTGGAGTTAAACTATATTATTTGAAAACCCTATAAATTCCTTTAAATCAGCAAACCCAAATTATAAAGATGAGTTTTTCACAAATATTTCAGAAATCTCTGTTATAATTAATGCATTAAAAAAAACCGGGAACCGATGGGATAAATAATGTATTTTTATAAGCACTTCTAAATAAAGGTTTAAAATTCTTAATAGTTATTTTTAACGCCTGCCTCGAACTATATTATTTCCCACAAGAATTCAAAGAAGCTAAAATTATTCCTATTTAAAACTCAAAAAGATCTCCTGATTGCCTTTCTTCATACCAACCTATAAGCTACTGTCCTCAATTAGCAAAATTTTGAGAAAAAACCATCAAATCGAAATTACTATTTATTGCTAGATATCTAAATAAATGTACCCCTGAAGAAGTTTGAAAAAAGCAAACGAAACGTTGGGAGAAAAAACTAATGATTTGATTATTTATTTATTATGGGGACACCCTTTAGTTTCCAAATTTAAATTATATACTTGATGTTATAAAGGACTTAGATATACAGGTTCTTTGTAAATTTCAACCGTCTCTCTGTTACGGTTCAAAAGATTTGCAATATACATCAAATTACATCAACTATTGGGACACCATTTAACTTCTAATTATAAATATTTAATTTCTGATTATAAATATTCGACATTTTGTCCAATTTTCAAGTGATTGTCTACAATGGTTCAAATGGTTCATATATTTAAATTGACGTCACATATGGGACACCCTTTAATTTTTAAGTTTATTTTTTTATTAATTTCTGCCATTGGCAACTATAGTGATATGCAGTTTCTTAAAATTTTAAAAGGGTGGCCTTTACGATTCATAATACACGTAAAAAACACGTATGTTGTATGGGGACACCCTTTAATTTTCAAAATTCTGAACTTCTTTTAAAATGGGACCAATCTGTAAGCATTTCCTTTCTAATAAAGAAAAATTTTTAAAATCGGTTCAGAAATGACTGAGTTCTCCGGGCACAAACATAAACAAAAGCAACATTCAGACGAATAGATAACCTCCTTCTTTTTTTGAAGTCGGCTAATAAGAAACTTGGTTAATCAAAATTTTAATCATCTAAAATCAACAGGCATGGTTCTATTGGATATCATAGACATCTTCAATTTAATATGGAACTACGGTCTTATTTTTCAAAAATAAATTTCGGATTTGTAATTCATATTACCCTAATAATTTATAACTTTCTGAGTCATCGTTTACTTAAAGTTTATATTACTACATATTAATCTAATTCCTTTTCTCTTAAGGCAGGTTGTCCCCACACACAGAAAAAACTGTGTCTAAATACCTAATAACATAGAACCAAATTTATAAGATATCCCTATGGTTTTTTTTTCAAGAAGAAAGTCTTATTATTTTAATAAGGAAACCCTTTTTGAAGAAATCAAGAAGAAAACTTAGGATTTTTATTAGGTATTCTTATTGTTTTTTCAAACAGGGTGTCTTCATGATTTCATTGGGCTATCTGGTTTATAAAAACATAAAAAATTAACAAACAATTTTCAATATAAAAAACTGAAAACCATTGGTATATTGCTTTTTTGGCATCTCCTTTAAAATTGTTTGCAAATCAATCTTTGACTTTTTTCTTCCTTTTCTTTTTGCCTTCATATTATCTTCTATTTTCCATTATTCATATTATCTTCTATTTCTGATGGATTGTCTAGAGGGGGTTGAAGCCACTTAATTTATAAAACCCGAAAAACCATGCTGAAAATTTTTTCGTCCTCTGCCAGGGATCGAACCTGATATAGTTCGTTTTCTGGGCACGCACTTAACCACTACACCAAATGTATATTTTATATATTACGTTTTTACAAGCGGTTTCTATGTTGATTTCTATAAAGGAAATAACAAGAGCGCTAATATAATCAAGAAGATAGCCTTATTAAAAAAATTAAAAAGTTGATTTACACATGATCATATAGGAATCAGAGAATGACAAAAAGTACTTTTTAAATAAATGTAGTTAAGTATTTACACATATTTTTGGGTGTTAGTTATACCTATACTTATAAAAAAATACCTAAACATACGCATTTGCAGTGAAATAAGTATTGGTGATGGGATAGATAATGTGATGGGTATCTGTCATACGCATACTTATAACTACCCAATACTTACAAGTATGGAAAAGTACTTATAATACTCTAAGTATACTTATAAGTAAAACAACTACTTTTCGGAATTGTGTGTATCATAAGGTGTGTGATGTTTGACAATATTTTGTTTATAACTGAACATTGGTTAAGTATGGAAAACCAAAATATTACGATGAAAGAATGAATGAACGTATTTTTAAATTGTGAAATAATTAATACATATAGTTACATATATTTATAAAGTACTCTAAGTATACTTAGAGTATTTACATACTTTTACTTATTCCTACTCTATACTTACAAGTATATTTTATCCAACTTTTACTTATACTTAGTTGTATTGCGAAAGATACGGAACAAGTATGCTAACACTTATTCTCAGCCTATACTTGTAGTTATTTAAGTTGAAATTGATATGAGTATCTATGTGTGTATGGTATGTTGTTGGAGCTGTAGCTATACACATTTATACATGTTTTGCCTCAAATACTTAATATGTACTAAAAATGATACTTTTGTCATTTTCTGATAGAAACCTATTGAAATCACTCAGGAAAAGCTTTTTGAAAAAATCAATAAGGAATACCTTTTTGAAAAAATCAATTAGGTAGGCTAATAAAATTAATAAGAATACATTTTTTATACAAATCATAAGAAAACCTAATAGAATCAAAAAATTATTCTCTATGGATTGTTTTTTGTTGTAAAAATGAGTAAATTTTATTAGGCATTTTTGGTTCTGTGCTAGGTTCCTGTTTGTCCCCTATACCTTATAATCTATATTTAGCTGATTTCACTCAACCCGATTACTCTTTGCTGATGATACTGCTATTTTCTGCTCTCAATTAATGTCTGTAGGAATAATAAGTAACCTATAACGAGCATTAA